>CM072542.1:13740000-14220000 GCA_036898165.1 Silybum marianum | reverse complement strand
CTGCAAAAATAAGGGGATCAATTTTTCATAGGTACCTATTCTACTATGGGTCCTGCATTCTTAGTGGAAATAATAGGACTAGTGGATGTACTAGCTGAAACTTTATCCTTCATGGTCTTCCCTGACTTAGTTGATTTATCAACTTTGATAGTTTTACCCTTTGTTAATTTCGCAGCTTGGGCTATTTTCTTTCCATGGGATAATTTTTCAGTTTTAGTGGCATTAGGACACTTGCTAGCAATGTGGGTAGTCTCACCACAGTGATAGCACTTCCTATATTTGAAAATAGGTTTTGAACTAAAAGCATGCTGAGTGGAGGTCATGTTTTCAGGACAGGATCCAAGAATTCCTTTTTCCATAGACCTGGGAGGAACCACTGGTTTCTCAGGCTTAGGTGGAGTCAAATCAATCTTAATCCTTGGAGTTGGTCTCTGAGAGAAGTCAGGGACCTTTTTCTTAGATTTAGAAGTTTGACTTACTGAAGGAAAAGAAGGATTTTTCTTCAGTGAAGGAGTTTCTTGTCCTTGAGAACTTGTCTTTAGTCACTTTCCCTGAATCCTTAGGAATAGGTTCAGAAGTTCTTGTCTCTGAGATAGAAGCACTCTGAGACGAGGGGTCAGGGATAGAAGAAACGAACATTCCAAATTTCAGCATGGAACGGTCAATGTTAATTTCTTCTTGGTCAAAGGTATATCCAAGACCACTTTTGACCTTAGCAGGAATCTGAGCTTTTATGATCTCACTTATTTTATCAGAATATTTACACCATCCTTCAATGGTGGCTTTCTCAGACTTAAGATCAGCAATGGCCTTTTCGCGCTTAGTAATAGCTTGTTGTGTTTCAATACTTATGGTCTGATTTACAAAGATTTGATCTTTAAGATCTTCTTCGATCTTAGTAAGTTCTTTGATTTTCAGATGGCAATTCTTTAGTTTCTCAGATAGATCAATGTTAATTTGTTCAGCTTTGATCTTTTCATTTAAAGCATTGTAAAATTCAACACTCATAGAGTCGAGAGCCGACAAGCTATCATTTTCAGGTATAGAGGAGTTAGAAGGAGTGAGTACCTGTATTGATGGACATTCTGAGGAGGATATGTCAGATGCCTCTTCAGCTTCTTCTATTCTGGCCATATGACATATTAGGGCTATGTCTTCTTCATCTGATTCAGATTCATCAGTGGTATTTGCCCAATCGTCTTCCTGATTCCAATCTGCCTCTTCAGCGACAAGGCTTTTTCCTTTTCGCTGGTTATTTCTTAGATTATGATATTTCTCTTTTAACTTAGAACATTTTTCCTTTTTAGATTTATCAGAGATATGAGACGTTGTTGGTGCAACGACTTTCTTGGATCTACACTCACTTGCGAAGTGACCCTTGCGCTGACAATTATAGCAGATTGCTAAAGCTTTATCAGCAGAAAGAGTCTTCGACTTATCAGAGTCAGTGATAGCCGGTGTTTTTCTAAATTTATTCTTTCTAGCAAATCTCCTGAAATTGTTAGTGAGAAGTGCCAGAGAGTCATCAAATTCAGAGATGTCAGCATCAGTGAATTCTTCTGAGTCAGCTTGATCTAACTCAGTGATAGAAGTGATGGAAGAAGAGACATGTTTAAAAGGTTCTGCCTCTGAGGTCACAAATGCCAAAGAAGTACTTTTGGAACTTTTGATGTCTTTTATGAGTTTCTTTTTAATGCCTGAGATTGCTCATGACTTAACATCATCCCATATAAAGCACTTAAAGACAGAGTTTCAATGTTCTTTGACAGCTTAAGACATGTAGTATACACTTCCCATTGTTCAGGTAGTGCCTCCATGAATTTTGTCAGTATTTCAGCATTAGGGTATTTTTTGTTGACAGTTTTCATGTCAATCAGGAGACAGTTAAATCTTTGGTTAATTTGAGAAAGTGTTCCATTTTCCAGATGCATGAAGCTTTCATATTGTCTTACCAAATTAATGCTACGAGTTATCTGAACTTCATCAGTTCCTTCATATTGAATACAGAGAGTATCCCACATGGTTTTTGAAGTTCTCATTTTCATTACAGAGTGATACACTTCATCAGGGAGAGACATGACAATTATAGATCTAGCTTTTGAGTCAATAGCTATTTCTCTTTTGTCTTCATCACTCCATTAAATTGGAGTTTGACATTTCGTCTCTCAAGGATAGCAGGAGAGGTAGCAGTGGCAGGAACTGCGGGAGCCAGGACTGTAGGAACGAATGGTCCATTCTCTAGATAATAGGGGATCTTAGGATCTGACCCTTCTAGAAATAGAGTCAATCTTTCTTTCTATAGAGGGAAATTATCACCGCTAAATCTTGGAGGTTTAGCTAAAGATCCATTATCTATGTAGTTGGTGTTTGTGTTAGCCATTTTAAAATAACTTGACTAAAAAGTTGTTTTAAAGATCAGTAAGCACAAAACGCTGCTCTGATACCACTTGTTGGTCCCAAAAGGGTCTACAAGAGTTCAAAGATATATAATAGTTTGTAGAAGGGGGGTTGAATTGTAACACAAGTAGATTTTGGTTTTTAAATTAGTTTATATAAATAAACAAATTTACAGTTATAACCGGAACAAGAACAAGTATAAAACCTATTCTATTGTAACTAAAGAAATCACTAAGTTGACGCACAAGGAAAGAAAGAAATAGCGATAGAGGTTTTTAGAGAGAGTAGCATGCATAAAGATGGAAAAGGATTTCCCATCTATTTATACCCGTTTGCATTTAATGCAAGGCAAAAGGTATATGCTACGTGTCAAACATGTGGAGGATGTTTGTCCTTTGGTTAATAGGATGGGCATGCTTTTAGCCACCTATGAACAGTACCAAATCAGATTTGATGGGGATATAAGAGACAATCCGTACGTCCTTTTCTGACAAGGTGTTGAGGTTTTGACTTTTGTGCATCGAGGATAAGAAAAAGAATAATCTTGTTGATAGCTTCACTTGATCGCTGACCCGGAGACTACAAGGATGAAGTCACTGAGGTATTGCTGAGGCTATACAACATTTCACACTTATGTTTAGATGAGCTTTGCTATCACTGAACCGCTTCAGATCACTAGCTGTTCATCTCCATCTTCAGCTTGATCTTTGACTGTCACTGAATGGACTTATGGTGCGATTGTTGTTCTTCAGATCTTCAGGGATAATTTTAGAGTTCCTGATGTTCAGTGATCGTTGAGTGTAATCAGCGTGTGCTATCGCTGAACCTGAACTATAACTTATACTTGGAATTTTCACTAAGTAGAGAGGAATCATATTCAAATCACTGAAAAGAGTTTTGGATCAACAAGGAGGCGTGTCCCCTAAGGGTATCTTGAAAACAATCCCATATTGTGTTATCCCTGGACGAGCCGATCTGAAGAAGTTAGTCGGATCATCATCAACGTCGTCTTCATCTCTGAGAGAGAATGAAGTGCCTTCGTCTTTCTTTTATTCATCTTTATCATCCTCTTCTTCATCATTTTCCTCATGATCATCAGGAAGGAGGGTTTTGACAACATCTATCACTCGCTGAGAGGGTTGTGCTCTATTTAGCACTTCATTTGCGTCAGCGATGAAATTCTCTTCAAGTTCCTTGGCGACTTTCTCCCCCTCTTTGTTACCAGCGGGGAGGATATGCACCAACAGAGTACTTATATTGCTATTAAGTTTAGCAAGTGTCTCTGTATGGACCTTCTGAGTAGCTGAAAGCCGACTCAGGTTCTCTCTATCGGCTTGATATATATATATATATATATATATAGAGAGAGAGAGAGAGAGGAGGAGGTAGAAGCATTAGATGCTTGTAAGAGCCGAAGGATCTTTGCAAGTTGTTGGCCCTGCTTTGAAAGCTCTTCTCCCTGTTTATCCAACTTGGTGCCCAACTGAGTAACGGTATAGGTGTTCAAAGCAACGACTTTGCTCAGAGAGGAGACATCCGTCTTCAAGGTAGAGACATCAGATTGGATGCCAAGACAGTGTTCTTCAAGCTTGGTACCCCTGATACCTTGTTGAAGATATACTCTGCAGAGATCTGCAGGTTGTCTACCTTATGCTTTATCTGGGCAGTTTCATTCACCAAATGATCCATAGCAGGTATCTAGATGGAGGCAGATGGAGAGTCGGAGAGATCTGAGGAATCTATTGGTTAAGTGAGGGAAAAGATTTTCCCTGAGCTTTCTCCTTCTTGATCTTCACTATTTTTTCCATGCTCAGAGGTGGAAATTTGAAGGGAGGTGCATCAGAGACACCTTGATGTTCAGCAACAGCAGCAGTAAATGAGGCAGGTGCATCAGTGACACCTGTAGGTAACAAAGATAAACGAGCCAAGAAGGGCTCGGGGTTAGAAGAAAGAAATTGGGTGGTAGTAGATGTTTGCAAGGGTTCCTTGAGAGTATCTGAAGGATTACTCTCAGGGTTGGAACTTGCGACGGATGTGTCCTGAGGATCACATTCCTGTCTCTGAGAATGTTTATGAGAAACATTCTCAGGTCCTATGCACATAGCTTTCCAGCCTTCAGATTGTCGAAACAAAACTGATAATTTAATAGCACGTTTCTCAACCTCTTTGGGTATGGGGACAACTATATCTGAGTCATGGATTGATGTGTGGACCAAAGAAGAGTAGGTTGAAATAGAAGAGAAGATAGTGAGTGTGGTACCTGTACCAGCTTCAGCTTAGCTGATTCCTAAATTTTTAGGGAGTCTAGTCTCTGAAAAGTTGGGTAGTGCTAATGAAGCGGCAACGCTCTCTAAATCCGTTGCATAGCTTTGGTTGGAAGAGGCGTTGGTATTACGCCAAAAGAAGGAAGAGTTGTCTGTAGATAGACAATTTTCTTGGGCTTATTTGTAAGTGGCTTATGAGCGATGGACTTCTTATGTCCATCGGTGGCTGGGTTCTTTCTTTTCTTCAAGGGGAAGAATATTCGTCAAGGTCAATCACTGATGGGTTCTTCAGTGATTCGGACACATTCTCTCCTTCAACCACGTAAGTGGGAGGAGGTAGTATTCTGGGGAGAGGGACCCTTGATGATTGCCATCATTTCAGGGAGATAGGGAGCATCACCTATCTTTTCATCATGCTCTAAGGACTTCTTCCCTACCTGAGAGAAGGACTTCACAGACGAATTCCAGAATCATGGAAATGAATCTGGGATAGGGAATGGTAGTCTTCTTTTCCCTTGCAGCAACCCTTTTGCGAAGGACTTCAAAGATGATCTTCGTGAAGTTGATGCGTCGACCATGGCAGAGAGCATACCCCATGTCGAGGAACTTCCTACTTGCCTGTTCCTGACCGCCAGTCTTAGTGTCAAGGCACTGACTAATGTGGGTAAAGATGTATTGTCACTTAGCAGGTAAGCAACTTTTATCAATCTTGGTGAGTTTCTTGTTGAACTCATTCTTGTTCTTCTCTTGCTTGGGCTAATCGTAGCCTATCTGAGTGAGAAATTCTTGAACTTCCTCCTTTGTGGGTTCAGCATCCCATTGCTGACCCTTAGCTTTATTGGGAAAACGTAGAGCTGTCCTAATAGCTTCAGTGGTGATGTCCAGAGAGCCTATGCTAATGGTGAATCCAATTGCAGGGAGTTGAGTTCCTTTCTCAGTTGTCACTGTAGAGTAGTGAGCTGTGTACCGGAACTGTTGGAGATGAGTAGTGATTCCAACAGGTACATGGGAAAAAGCATAGTGAAGAGGGAATCTCTTGATGAAGAGCGCACCATCTCTAAGGTAGGCATGATCCATGGGGATGTCTAGCAGGGCAACATGGTTACATGACTTCACCAGTCCTTGTTCCACACTGAAAGCAGTGTTAGCAGATGGTTGAAATTCAGTGATTGGGAGGTTCTCTTCAGCAGCAGTGTTGACATTCGCACTAGAGGCGGCCATTTTTGTTACTCGAATTAGAAAACCAAAGAGAAAGAACATGGTTTAATACAAAAATGTATAAACCAAACGGACTTGGTACAAAGAATACCAAGTATTAATGAAAAACAAGTGTTTTAATGAACAAGATCAAAATACTTGTTATTTGACAGATTTTAGGAAAAACGTTTAAACAAATGTTTTAGATAAAAAGCACCAAAATGTTTATTTTTGGTGTAAAATAATACCATAAACAGATTTAGAAAAGATTTGAAGGAAATTTTGGATCAACATGACCAAAAAGTACTTCTGTTCTAAGAAGAAACCTTAGAATATGTTTTTATGGTTTTTGAGTGATTGACAGTTAGAAATAGGGGTGTTAATGATTCGAGCTTTTAACGAGCTACTCGAGCTCGTTTATCTCGAGCTAGAGCTTAATAATTCTCGAGCTCGAGTCGATCTCGAACATAAAAAAGGGACTCGTTTAACTAAACGAGCCGAGCTTTATAACACTAATGTTCGACTCGACTCGTTCGAAAACTCAATTCAATTTTTCGAGTCAACCGAGTCGAGTCGAGTCATTCGAGCATACACCTTTTTCGAGCCAAACATGCTCATATATTTATTAATTATACGAGCTAATTGATCGTGAGTTCGAATTCATAAACGAGCATCAAGCTCGAACTCAATAACTCAAAAAATATTCGAGCTCGAGCCTTACATTTAAAAGTTAATCAAGCTCGAGTCGAGTTCGAGCCCAGTATTAACTTTTTGAGTCTGACTTGATTAACCTACTACTCGACTCGGCTCGTTAACACCCCTAGTTAGAAATCACAAAAACATAAACAAATCCTTATAACAAACTGTTATAATGATGAAAAGAAGTTATTAACAACATTTAAGTTGTTAAAAGAAAAAACACAATTAAAACCATCCTTAAATTGACTTTAAGTGAAAAAAAATGCACAAATGTGTGTTCTTGGTGTTCTTGAAGGTTTGCAGAGGGAATTGAAAGCGTAAAGAATGAAATGAAATTACCTTTTATCTTTCTTTGCAAGGTTTGAAAGCGTAAAGAATGAAATGAAATTGAAATTACCTTTTATAGGTAGATGAGAGAGAAAGAGGAAAGAAAAAGGAAACTAAACGACGATTTTGGCTTTTAGAAAAGATAACTATGACCTTTGCACGTCCCTAGAGTTTGATAGGATAGGGAAACGTTGAGGCCATCGTGTGTCAGAAAAGGTCTGACACGTCTTTTTTCACAAAATAATAAGATTATCATTTAACTTAATAAATATTAATCATTATCCATTTAAAATCCTCATCGTTTGAAATAAATGCATTTCCAGTGATGAGTTTTCTATTTTTGAGAACCATTCTCTGAATAGGAGAACATTCAGAGAGGGTAAGGAAAAAGAATTACATACCTTAGCAAGATGTTAATCACTAAATTTGAGTTTAGGGAATGATTAATGAATTTGAAAATTTATTTGATACGTACTAAATATTTCTAATCACTCAAAGAGATTACTCTTCAGCGTTCAACATATCAAGTTCGTTGATTAATAGATTGAATCTAGTCTCATCAAGAGGCTTAGTGAAAAGGTCAACGAGTTGATATTCAGTTTGTACAAAGTGAAGTTCAATTTCACCATTCATTACATGATCTTTGATAAAGTGATATATGATCTCAATATCCTTGTTTTTAGTGATGTGCAAGGTTATTTGCGATTGCAATAGCACTTGTGTTATAATAGTAAATAGAAATTTTTGAAAGTTTGACATCATAGTCACTGAGTTGGTTTCTCATCCAAAGAATTTGGACACATCAACTCCTAGCAGCTATATATTCAGCTTCAGCAGTTGATGTGGGCACCGAGTTTTGCTTTTTTACTTGTCCAACTCACCAACTTTCCACCTAGAAGTTGAAAACCTCAAGTGGTGCTTTTCCTATCTATCTTGCATCTTGCAAAATCACTATCTGAAAAAAACCAGTTAGATCGAACCTGAGCCTTTGGGATACCAACGACCAAGATTAGAAGTTCCCTTCAGATATCTGAAAATTCGATTTACATCGATCAGATGGGATTCCTTGGGTTCAGCTTGATATCTAGCACATAAGCAAGTAGATTACATATTATCAGGTCGACTCGCTGTAAGATACAGCAGTGAGCCAATCATTCCTCTATAGGCAGTGACATTAACAGGTTTCCCATCAGGGTCTTTGTTCAGTGTAGGAGGAGGTGCCATAGGAGTCTCTGTTCAGCATATCGTTAACATACTTACTCTAACATATGAAGATGCCTTTCTCAAATTGCTTTATCTGAAGATCGATAAAATATATTAGTTCATCCATCATACTCATTTTATATTCTTTTTTCATACACTTAGCAAAACGAGTATAGAGTTTGAGTCTTGTGGACCAAAGACAATGTCATCGACATATACCTGAGCAAGAATGGTATGACCTTTATATTTTCTTAAAAAGAGGCTTTGAATTATCTTTCCACGCACAAAATTTTCTTTTAAAATATATTTGGAAAGGGTATCATACCAAGCTCGGGGAGCTTTTTTTAACCCGTAAAGGTCTTTTTCAAGTTTGAAACATATCCAGGGTGCTTAGGATCAGAAAATCCAAGAGGTTGTTCAACATAAACTTCCTCATTAAGTTTTCCATTTAGAAAAGCACTTTTAACATCCATCTGAATAACTCTAAAGTCTTTATGGGCAGCACAGGCTAAGAAAAGTCTAATGGCTTCTAATCTAGCAACATGAGCAAAAGATTCATCATAACCAATACCTTCTTCCTGTCTGTATCCCTGAGCAACAAGTCGAGCTTTGTTTCGAGTTACAGTGCCATTTTCATCTATTTGTTACGAAACACCCATTTGGTTCCTATAAAAGTCTTACCAGATGGATGAGGGACAAGATTCCAAACTTTGTTTCTCTGAAACTCAGTTAGTTCTTCTTGCATAGCACTAACCCAAGGGATCAGTGATAGTTTCATCAATCTTTTTAGGTTCGGTTAACGAAATAAAGTTTATGAAGAGACATATATTACCCATACCCCGTCAGGTTTTAATACATGTACATGGATCACCGAATACCTGATCGATTGGGTGATTTCGAGTCCATCGCTGAGCGGGTAGCTGAGGAGTTTGATCAACGAAAGATTCAACGACGTGTTCAGGGATAAAGGAAGATGCTTCAGCATTTCTTATCATCTCTGGAAGGGACCCGGAGGGATTGACATTCTCTTGGGAGAGAGTGGTACTTGATTGTTCACTGATGAAACACCGTTGGAAGAATATGAGGAAGGAATTTGATTTAGTGGACTAACGTCTATCCCTGAAGAGGAAGCAGCGTTACTACTATTAGAAGTGGGGATGAGGTTTGGACTATCATCATCATTAGTTTCATATACAAGAAGTGTACTGAAATATGATTCAGGTTCCCCATAGTGAGACTTCATCCAACTATTCAGTTCCTCGTCGTCTTCAGGGCCAGGAATAGAATTTGTTGAGCGAGATTCATCAAAGTTAACATTTATGGTTTGTTCGACATGTTGTCTTCTTTTGTTGAAGGCACTGAATGCCTTGGATACTGAGGAGTACCTAAGAAAATACCATCATCAGCCTTTGGATCGAATTTTCCTAAATGATTTTGTCATTCAGTATGTAGCATTTACATCTGAAGATGTGCAAATAGCTCAGTGAGGGCTTTCTTCCATGAAAAAGTTCATAGGATGTTTTCTTGAATCTTCTAACTATCAGGGATTGATTGTGAATGAAACATGCAGTGTTAACTACTTCATCCCATAATTGAGTTGGTAGATGAGATTCCATGAGCATTGAGCGAGCGGCTTCAATGATCATTCAATTTCTTCTTTCGGGAACACCGTTTTACTGCGGAGTTCTCACTAACGAGAAATTATGAGAGATTTCTTTTTCTTCAAAGTAGCTAACCAAGGTACTGTTTTTGAATTCAGTGCCATGGTCACTTCTCGTTAATTTCATCAGGGGTGTCACTCTTGGAACGGAGGAAGAATACCCAAGTATACATGGAATATTCATCGACAATGACCAGAGTGTATTTCTTTCCAGGTATGGATTAAACGTTGACCGGTCCAAAGAGATCCATATGGAGTAAGTGAAGAGGTGTTGTCACTGAGGAGACTTGATTGGATCTAAAAGTTGTTGTTGCCAATTTTTATTTTTCACATGCTGAGCAAAGAGATTCCTTTGCAAAATAATGTTGAGGGAGACCATTGACAAGTTCTTTTCGTGATAAATCTTGAAGTTCAGATGAGAGAATCTCTTATGCCAAAGCCAGTTAACATCAGAGGAGGCCTTGGATAGAAAACAAAAATTCTCTGAATGAGTAGTATCCATATTTATGACATATACGTTTTCTAATCTTGTGCCTTTTAAGACAAGTTTTTCATTTTTGTCGGTGACAACACATCTTGTCTTTGTGAACAAATCTTTGAAGTCTTTGTCACAGAGTTGAATAATGCTCAATAGATTGTGCTTTAGCCCTTCAACATAAGCGATATGGTTGAAAGAAGTTGCTCAGTTGGTTAGAACACCATAATCTTTAGTGTATCCTTTGCCATTTCCACCAAAGGTCACTGAGGGACATATTTCTTCCATATATTCAGAGAGCATGTATTTTCTACCAGTCATGTGACTAGAGCATCTGCTATCGAGATAGCAGATACTTTTAGTACTCTGCATAAGATGAGGGAATTAATTTTTCATATGTACCGATAGAACTATGGGTCCTGTAGTGTTATTGGAAATAACAAGTATGGCAGTTTTCTCACTTAATAAAGATTTTTCTTCCGTGGTAATCTTCACCTTAGTTGTTTTACCAACTTTAGTGGTCTTAGCTTTCACTGATTTCTCAATTTGAGCTACTTTCTTACCGTGTGATAATTTTTCAGCCTTAGTGGAATTAGGGAATTTACTAGCAATGTGGTTAGTCTCACCACAGGGATAACACTTCCTATATTTGAAAACATTTTTTGAACTAGAAGCATGCAGCAAGGAAGGTAAAACATTTTTAGAACCAGGGCCAAGAATTTATATTTCCATAGACATAGGAGGAACCACGGGTTTCCTAGGTTTAGAGGGAGTGAGATCAATCTTTATCCGAGGAGTTGATCTCTGAATATATCCATGGATCTTCTTCTCAAATTTCAGAGGATGACTTACTAAAGGAACTTAAGGATTCTTCTTTAGTTTAGGAAAGTTCTTGATCTTAGGAATATGGTTACTGGTCTTTTAATCACCTGCCCTGAATCCTTGGCAAGAGGTTTAGAAGGTCTTGACTCAGATGTAGAGGCACACTAAGTGGATGGATCAGGGATAGAAGAAACATACATTCCGAATTTTAACATGGAACGGTCATTGTCAGTCTCTTCTTGGTCAGAGGAATATCCCATACCTCTTTTGACCTTTTTAGGGATCTGAGCGTTTATGATCTCACTAGCCTTACAGAGGCTTTGCACCATCCTTCAATGGTGGCCTTTTCAGCTTTGAGATCAGTGATGACCTTTTCGCGCTCAGTGATACTTGTTTCTCAATGCTTATAATCTGTTTTACAAAGATTTGGTCTTTAAAATCTTCTTTGATTTTTTAGTAAGTTCTATGATTTTAAGGTGGCAGTTATTAAGTTGTCCAGTTAGATCTAAGTTTATTTGTTCAACCTTATTTTTACCGTTTAAAGCATTGTAGAGATCAACAATTAAAGTGTCAAGAGCCGACAAGCTATTAGGTTTAGAGATAGAGGAGTTTTCTAGAATTGGTACCTAAGTAGATGGAGAGTCAAGTGATAAGGTTTCAGAGGCTTCTTCAGCTTCTCCAATTCTAGCCATAAGACATATGAAGGCTATGTCTTCTTTATCTGATGCATATTCATCAGTGGTTTATATTCATCAGTGTTTTGAGTCTAGTCAACTTCTTGATCCCAATCAACTTCTTCAGCGACAAGGCCTTTGCCTTTTCGCTGAGTTTTCTTCAGATTCTGATATTTTTCTTTTAACTCAGAATATTTTTTGTTTTTAGATTTATCAGGAATCTGGGAGGTGGTTGGAACAACGACCTTCTTGGATCTGCATTCACTAGCAAAGGTGACCTTTGCGTTGACAGTTATAGCAGATCGTTGATGCTTTAACAGAAGGAGGTATCTTTGACTTGTTAGAGTTAGTGATGGCATAAGTTCTTCTGAAATTGCTCTTTCTGGAAAATCGTCTAAAATTATTAGTAAGAAGAGCCAAAGAATTGTCAAATTAAGAAATATCAGCATCAGTGATATCTTTCGAATTAGCTTGATCTAATTCAGTGATAGAAGTTATGGAAGAAGAAACAGTTCTTGAGGGATCTATCTCTGAAGACATTAAAGCCAAGGAAGAGCTTTTGGTTGTTTTTGTGTCTTTCAAAAGGTTTATTTTTAAAGTTTGAGATTGCTCATGATTGAGCAATATTCCGTACAAAGCACTTAAAGAAAGAGTTTCAGTGTTCTTTGACAGTTTTAGACAAGTAGTAAATGTGTCCCATTGTTCAAGAAGATATTCCATGAACTTTGTTAGTCCTTTTGAGTTAGAGTACTCTCGACCAACTGTTTTCAGATCTATGATCAAACAGTTGAATCTCTGGTGGATCTGAGAAAGTGTTTTATTTTGAAGGAACATGAAACTTTCATATTGTCTCACCAAGTGGATTCGAAGAGTAATCTGAACCTCACTAGTTCCTTCATATTGAACACAGAGAGTGTCCCACATGGATTTTGAGGTCCTCATTTTCATGACAGAATGGTATGGCAGACACATCGCAATAATAGATCTAGCTTTTGAATCAACAACTAGCTCTTTCTTGTCTTCCTCACTCCGTTGATGTGGAGATTTGGGAATGCTTCTCTTAGGGATCGCATGAGTAGTAGTAGTTGCAGGAACTGCAGGGACTAGAAGTGTTGGAACGAATGGTCAATTTTTACATAGTAGGGGATCTTAGAATCTGACCCTTCTAGAAATAGAGTCATTCTTTCCTTCCAGACAAGGAAGTTATCTATGCTAAATTTTGGAGGTTTAGCGAGAGATCCATTGTCTATATAGTTTGTATTTAACTGAACCACTTCAGATCATGAGTTATTCATCTCTTTCTTCAACTAGGTTTTCGACTATCGCTGAATGGTCTTTGGTGTGAGAGTTGTTCTTCAGATCTTCTAAGTTCGGATACAGTTCCTGACCTTCAGCAATCACTAAGTGCAATCAGTGTATATTATCGTTGAATCTGAACAGTAACTTAAACTTGGATTTTCACTAAGTATAAAGAGGAATTATATTCAAATCACTGAAAGGAGTTTGAATCAACAAAATAACATATAAATACAAATTTGTGTAAATAAAAATGTGTTTATTGTAATAAACCATACCATGATGAACGTCGATCAAATGTCGGTGAATGACCGTGAAAGTGTTATCTTTAAATGTATAATCTTCGTTAAATATTTAAAGATGATAAACTGTTAGTACTATTGTGTTGAAAGAAATGTAGTGTTGGTGGTATTAGAGTGTAAAAGATGAAATGTTTGTGTATTTGTAAAACCGAAATAGACGATATTTATACTGAATTTTAATAAAATCAAAAAAATAGAAGACATTATGAAAATTTGTTGGAAAATAGGAGAATTTGTTGGAAATGAGGAGAATTTGCTGGAAATAAAAAAAGATTGAAAAGGTTAAAATGTTGAAAAGTAAAATTTAAAAAAAACATATATTCAATAAAATTTTATTTTAATAAAAAATTGTAAAAATTGTTAATATTATTTTTTAGAAATTATATTATAAAAATTGATAGTATTTAATAGAAAAAAATTGTGTAAATCAAAAATATTTTTATAAATTAGTTTTAAAAAGTTAAATTTATTTATGTATAGAATGTCTCATGTTATATATAGGGTGATACTAATCTTACCTCATGCACATTTGTATACCACCTGTAAAAGTAAAAAGATGTCCCCCTTCACACACCGAAACTTTTTGTTAAATTTTTCTATTTAAAATTTTCACTTCAACCCTTATAATTAATTAAATGATTTGCTTTATATCCTTTACTTTTTCATTTTACATTTTATACCCTTATCACATAACCTACCTAATCGTATATCAATTAAAATACGTTTAAAAAATACGATTTTATTTTAACAAATTATACCATTATAATTGTCTCATTAATACTTTCCAAAAGAGATCAATATTGAATATTTTTTATTTAATTATATTATTATATCAAATATATAGTATGAGAAATATTTTTTAATACCCTTATACTTAATTATTTAATCTATGATATGTTATTTTTTTTATTTTTCATTTTACACCATTATAACATTTACATACATAATTGTATATTAATTAAAATAATTTAAAAATATGTTTTTATTTTAACAAGTTACAACATTACAATCGTTTCGTCAAACCTTCGAAATGAGTATAATATTAAATATATATATATATATAGTATGAAAAAATATTTTTGATACCTGCTACTTAATTATTTAATTTATGGTACATCCATTTCTTTTCATTTTTTATTTTACATCTTTATTATTAACTAAAATATGTTAAAAATAACTTTTTTATTTAACAAGTTACACCATTATAATTGTCTCGTCAATACCTTCAAACCATAGATATTAGGTTGAAGTTACACCATTAATTAGTAATAACATAAAGTTACTTAATTTATATAATTAATTTAGGTTGAAATCATATGGAATCTCGTATGGATTAATGCACACACACATACATATGAAATCATATTTTGGATTAATGCACACACACATAGCATTTCGTATGGAATCCATGCATCTCGTATGGATTAATGCACACGCACACACATACATACGAAATCATATTTTGGATTAATGCACACACACATAGCATTTCGTATGGAATCCATGCATTTCGTATGGATTAATGCACACACACATACATACGAAATCATATGGAATGAGTTTGGATTACTGCACACACACACATAGCATTTCGTATGGATTAATGCATTTCGTAGGGATTAATGCACACACACATACATACGTATTATATGGATTAATTACTCACACACACACATTTATATACTACACACCTATTCATTTCATATTATATGGATTAATTACTCACACACACATTAATTACTCACATGCATTTCGTATCCTATTTCGTATCATACGAATTGAAGAAATAATTTTACAAAGCATAGATGCATAAGACAATTATACGAAATGGAGAGATGCATAAAACAATTATACGAAATGGAGAGATGCATAAGACAATTATATACTACACACACATAGTAAGAGAACATGCTCAAATCACGCCTACATTAAACCATAAATTTATTAAGATGACGATTTGAAGAACATGGAAATGGTAGCAGTGCACGCATTTAAAACAAACAAACAACACCGATAAATTTAGTAAGGATAGATATTCTGGCATTGGATGATCCACTTAGCCTTTTCGTTGATCTTGTCCTCCAGAACGTCGTATTCTTCTTTGATCTCTCTGACCGCATTTTCCTCTTGACTAATTTGTTGCTCCAAGGCTGCAAGTTGGAATTTATTTTCCATAATATTTGCCTCCTTTTCATATTGTAGAGCCCTGTTGTTGTTCCATTTCACCCCAAGCACTGTGATCTCCTCGTCCGCCTCCATAATGGCGGCCTTCAGTTTTGTTGGCATGAGTTGAGACGCCCTTGGGTTCGAGTTAGGGTTAGAAAACCTGTCTGCATATATTGGTGGTGGATTGTATGGAGGTGTTTGCATGTAGTCAAAACATGCATCTTCCCAATTAGCGCGCTCCTCTTCGGTTATTGGATAGTCGGCTTTAGTTCTTCGAAAATTTGCCCACTCCTCTTTCGTTGATGGCAATTTCCAGCTACGCCTGTACATTCCATCATTCAATGGAAATGGTTTTTTCATTGCCGAGAGAGAACTTCCAGCCTAGTTTGTTGTTTTCTTCTTAGCAGATCGGTTGTTTGCAGACATGGTGTTTTTCAAATGTGATAAAAGGTAGGAAACGATTGATATCAAGTTGTGTGTTACTACTTCAATACATACCACCTATTTATAGTTGTGAAAAGGTTAAACTGGTAAATTCGGATGTCAATTTGGTCAAGAGCAATAATAATTATTTTTTTCAAATAACTGGTTCGAATGATGTATGCATGATGATGTCACAGATTTGTAAATCCAAAACGTTCAAATAAAGTTACTAATTTGTAACTAGATTTAATATATTTTCTCTATATTAATTTGTAACCACATATTTTACTGTAACCAGATTTATTTATTTTTTCTCTACCTTAATTTGTAACCACATATTTAATTGTAACCACATAATTTTTATAAAAACTTAAAAAAGAATAATAATAATTAAATTTTTTTAATAACTGGTCCGGATGGTGTATGCATGGTGATGTCACATATTTGTAAATCTAAAACGTTCAAATAAAATTACTAATTTGTAATCAGATTTAGTATATTTTCCCTACATTAATTTGTAACCACATATTTTACTGTAACCAAATTTAATATTTTTTTCCGTACATTAATTTGTAACCAGATATTTAACTGTAACCACATATTTAACTGTAACCACATAATTTTTATAAAAACTTAAAAAGAGTAATAATAATTAAATTTTTTTAATAATTGGTTTGGATGATGTATGCATAATGATGTCACAGATTTGTAAATCCAAAACGTTCAAATAAAGTTACTAATTTGTAACCAGATTTGGTATATTTTCCCTACATTAATTTGTAACCACATATTTTACTGTAACCAGATTTAATATTTTTTTCCCTACATTAATTTGTAACCACATATTTAACTGTAACCACATAACTTTTATAAAAACTTAAAAAGAGTAATAATAATTAAAAAAAATTAATAACTGGTTCGGATGATGTATGCATGATGATATCACTAGAAGGTCCTCATCTATAAATACCAAAGAGTTGTAAAACATTTGATCCACAACTTCTCATTTCATATTCTACTTACTTGCTTTATTTGTTCATCATACACATTTTTTGTTTTGAAAAAAAATGAGTTCTAGTGAAGAAAGAGTGAATGTATATTTTCGTTCCAATGGTGAATGGGTGCAAGATAACAACGGGTGGAATTTTGAAAATTCTACCAAGCATGGCGTAAAATTGCCAGCAAACGTTAAACATCGAAAGTTGCTTGGTTATGCAATGAAAAAATGTGGAATCGAAAAATCGGATGTCAGTGTAACCAAGTTGATGAGATCGAAGATCAACCCGAGACCGACGAAAACCAGTCCACGTACGAATCCGTTCCAGAGACACAAGAAGTTGACGAAGAAGGTGAGAACGATGAAACAGAGTTTGCTGGAGTTGCTCCTGACGAATTCCATGTTTTCTCAATCACTCTATGTAATGACGACGAGGAAGTAGATTCAGATGACGACGAGAAAGTAGATGCAGATGACGACGAGGAAGTAAATACAAATGACGACGAGGAAGTAGAAACATCGTACATTACTCAAAAATCATTTTCATATGGGATAAATGATTTTTTTGATAACCCTCCTCTCCTTCCAAACCCGGAGACGTATACAGAAAACTACGAACCCACTCCTTATAATCGTAGTACAAGAATAGAGGCAAGTCAGTTATTCGATACGAAGGACGAAATGATTGGAGAGCTGGGAACTAAGTTCTTTGAAGAGGGCTTTGAGTATAAACTTAAAAGATCTGTCCTAGACAAATTCGAAGCTGTATGCAACCAAGAAGGTTGTAATTGGCGTATGACTGCAATCAGTGGTGGAGAAAAGGGAGGTATTTTCTCGTTAGAAAGTTTGAGGACCTACACACTTGTTCCGGTACCCAATTGATTTCCAAACACCGGAATGCAAACAAAAGAAATTTGGCCCATATACTCAAAGGCAAGTTCGTAGATGCTAGCCGGTCATATCGACCAAATGACATAGGTAACGACATAAACCTACAATACGGGTTTACTATTAGTTACCACCAAGCCTGGCGTGCGAGATGTAGGGCACTACTACTGGTGAAAGGCTCCCCCAAGGAATCTTTTCAACGACTCCTTGTGTACTTATATAATTTGAAGATGCATAATCCAGGTACACAAACTTGGTTAAAGAGGGATTCAAGCAATCGTTTTGAGTCTTGTTTCGTTGCCCTTGGCTTCTCGATGCGTATTTTAATATGTCATATGTTTCCATATTATAAACAAAAACATTATTTAAAATGCTAACACTTACAAAATTATTATGCAGATCCGGACATTTTTGGCAAACTTGCGTAAGGTCCTTATAATAGACGTCGGCCATTTAAAGGGATGTTACTTAGGTACAATGTTCTTGGCGGTTTCCATGGAAGGAAATGATAATATTGTACCCATAGCTTTCGGAGTAGGCAAGTCCGAGACCGGGGACGAGTGGACTTGGTTTCTATCCAGGTCGAGAGAATGTATCGGAGCACCGGAAGACCTGGTGTTTATGTCCGACAGGGTTGCTGCCATCAGCGGTGCAATTAGCGCCGTGTACCCCTCGGTCCCTCATGCACTTTGTTGTCGACACTTGGAGATGAACGTCAAAAGCGCTGACAAGTGTGTTACGATACATAAGTCGACATACTGGAAGGCATGCAGAGCGTACACGGTGCATGATTTTGATTGATACATGAATGCGCTACGGGTTCGAATACCAGCAGGAACTCGAGTTATGGACGATGCTGGTAAAGAGAGGTGGTCAATGACCCATTTTCGTGGTATGCGGTATAATATATTGACATCCAATAGTGCAGAGTCTATGAACGCGCTATCCCGTTATGTGCGTAGATCACCGATCGTCGCACTTCTAGAGTTCTTCCGAGAATTTCAACAACATTGCTACCTAATTCGACGAGAAAAAGGAGGTTGATAAATTATGAAACTTTCAACTTAATATAATTTTTAACACATTTATCATATGTCTGTAGATGAAATGCGTAATACACTCACACTTAAAGCGGAGAATATTATTAATGTAAGGAGGGGAAGGTCTGCGACATGGAAGGTAAAGGGAATTGGACATGGAAGGTTCGAGGTTAGTGATCTACGTACCAACTCGATCGTCGATATGCGAGAAGGTTCCTGTAACTGTAATGAATGGAAATTTACTGGGTTACCGTGTGGTCATGCCATCGCTGCTCAAAGAGATCGTGGTCATAGGGATTGTAGCAATTTGGCGAAAACTTATTTCACGTTTGAAACCTACCGGTCAACATATCGGGAGGTAATAATGCCAGTTAGACCCCCTGATACATGGGTGTTTCCAGATGACCCCCTTGTGTCATGCTATCCACCGTTAATAACTAAGAGACCTGTTGGGAGACCATGTAACAACAATCAGCGTCCGTCTCGCGGTGAAGGTCCCATACACATAAATTGTGGTAGGTGTGGAGCAGTAGGACATACCCAGGGGCAATGTTCAATTCCTGCCCCTTCAAGCATGCCTAGGAGTCGAGCTTCAAGCAGCCAAGGCGAACGCTCGCAGGATCTAGAACCATTCCCTAGCTATGACCTTAACAATGATAATTTAATGTAGTATTTTTAAACCGTGTTTATTTTATGTGGTGTTTGTACTGAATATTGATAAGTATATTGTTTCGTATATTTATTATCTACGTATAACAATTCGTATGAAAAAAGAGTCAAGATTCATCTGAAAAGTAAGCCATGTTCCTCTGAAAATGTCACAATTTGAAAAAAGAATTCACGAAGGCTACTTTGGTGATTGATAACTCATTCAAACAAAATCCGATGTGGGCGTCCAATATACCGAATTGAAGCTATTATGGAGGTCTACTAAGTACCAACACCAACATTGAATTAATATTAGGTATATATGTCCGTTGTTTGGGTCCCAAATTAGGAAAAACCAATTTTTACACCAAAAAGTGTCAAGGACAATCTTGATAAGGAAAGCTGTGAGCTGTTAATCCTAGAGACGGTCAATAGCATCTGAATGACTTTCAAGGAAAGATTAAAAGCATGGAGCATGATGAAGAAAATTCTCAGCAGGTTTACTACAAAAGGTTATGTATTGCACCTGCTGAGAATTTTGTTCAATATGCTCCATGCTTTTAATCGTTCCTTGCAACTCATTCCGTTCCTTCTCCACTGATGCTATTGACCTTCTCAAGGTCTAACACCTCAGAATTTTCCTTCTCTTTGTTGAGAAAAATTAAAATAACAAGAACTGGAGTTTAAATTATTACAAATTTAGTTTCTTATCTACAAATAGCTAACTACTCGGAAACTGCTGCCATGCAATACAAGATCTCTGCCATCCCGCATCGAAAAGCGAGTGCCGCTTGCGCTGATTCATCTGGAGTATTGGTTGGTATCACTTCCCCCGCCACAAGCATGGATAGGTTTTTATAAACCCACACACCGCAATCCCCATGGCACCCAGACTGTTGTGGTGCTATATCGGAATACCTCCATTGAAATGTACGGCTACCCCTTATACGTTGGAAATCTTTAATACTTTTTATTAACTTTGGCAGTCGCTTTGTAAAGATAGACATGAGCTGGGTAAATTCCATCTCTACAAGTGGTACGTTTTGGAGGCTGTCGAATATATACATCTCCATCTGCGGAAGTTCAAGCACCCCGAGCATCCAATGTTTTTGATTTATGCAGATGGGAATGTAAACCTAGAATATCATAATAACAGAAAAATAGTCAGTAACAAACACGTTTAATAAAAACCATGAATGCTCGTCTTCATAGTGATTTTCGTACCCTATCGATCTTAGACCATGAAACTTCGCCTTCCAATTCGCCATTGCACATAGTGTACACTGCATCCTCCCCCTGATTTTCCCTGGTGAACAGTTCAAAGAATTGACTGTTCATCACCGTCCACTTCGGGTTTTGTTCTCTAGAGGAAACGACTAATTTCGCCCAAGCGTCGATGTGCTATACACAACACATAGATTGTTATTAGAGCTATAATTAGATAAGACATTTATGAAGCATATTAAAAACCTCAATACTAACCAGTTCCTCAAGTTCCCCGTTACTCTCAAGGGCTAGCAGAATGCCCCACCATCATTTATCGACGGAAATTAGATTGAAGAATGGAAATACGAATGTGGGTATCGTATATTGGTAATATCGAGCAGCTATGGATGAGGCTGAAGTGTGTGATAAAGCGGATGGCCTAGTGGAAACTATGGCCGTAGACGAAGAAGGTTTGTTGTTGCTAGCGACCTTTGTCTTTGTCTTTGCCTTTGCTTTTTTGGGGGGGGGGAGGCGTGGTGGGTCTTTGTTTCCGGAAGGGAGAAGAAAGCCATTTCCAAACACCCCTACGGCGGGTCGGGCCTTCCACCTTCGACTCATCATTTACGTCGTCCTCCGCCACAGACATACTTTCCAGGATACTAAAATGTTGATCGTCGCACCTCAACATCCTGTTGACTCGGAATAGTAGATTGTGGCATATCGTCATCGGCGAACCCGGACGATGTACCCAACAACGCGTTGAACGTCGTGCACTAGGATGCTGTAAAGTGGTCGCTTATAAATTTACCCAACAAGCCGTCTGGGCCAGAAGGTATGGTGCCCTGGATATTGTCATTGAGATAAATAAGTGACACATTTTCTTTTCAAAATATAAACAAAACGCACATACTACTTACAACAAAGAACTTACATCTTGCACGTGGGCTGGTGGTGTGACGCACGACGACGTCATTTGGGGTATGTAGGCCGTTGTCCCTGATGTACCAATCTGTTTTCCATTGATCATTTTTAGTAAAGATGAATCATTCACGCGGTTAAAGCAAACTATTTGCAACTTACATCTTGGGTATATGGAGGCAATGGGACGTAAGACGAACTGGGATCCTGTGACGTGGTCATCATATGGGGACCTGATCTCCCAGGCATCACAAACTGTTTGCATTTTAACAAACATTAGTACAGAAGAAGAATCATGGTCGCAATTAAAGCAAAACTACTAAAAACACTAACATCGTCCATGTAGGTGGGCCGTATGACGCACGAAAACCGGGGCATCTCGTACACCGACCATGGCCTCTCGTACGACGACCGGGGCATCTCGAACGATGACCTCGGCATCATAGTCGGGCCAAAATGTTTAAGAATTGACATTGTAAGATTTTTAAAGAAAACAATTATTCATCAATTAACTAGTATGCATCGTGGAAACACTTACATATTGCGGGAAAATCGTCGGGGAAGTAGAGTAAGTAGGTGGTGCAGCCAGCGTTTGGTCGTACCCAACCGAGGTTTGGGGCCGGAGGCCATCATTTATCTGATCTAAGTATGTAGGGTACCATAAATACATAAAGTAAAACACGGTGGGCGATAAAAGAAGTTAAACACTTACATTACAATTGTAAAATTGGGACACTAGACGATTATAATACTCGAGTTGGGTCTTAAATTTTGCAATCTCGACTTTGTGTCCAACTGGTCCCACCTATGTTGATACTGGCCGGGAGGCGGCATATAATGATGGTCGGAGCTGGTGGCCCTCCTATGTACGAGGTTATCAACTCGCTCATCCTCTTGTTGGTGGTCGGGCTGGGACCATGTGGGGGAAGGGGAGCCATTTAGGGATCACGTCAGACGTCGGGCCCTCTTGGACAATCGCCTTGCCCCGACAGTCTAAAAATAGAGGCGACTGTCTATATACCACGTTTGCCGCTCCTCGTCAGCCGTAGCCACAAGGCGGGTCGAGGGGTTATACCCCGGCTAAAAGTATTCAGAATGTGGTCACATTTAAATTGCAGGCGTTACATAGTGAATATTTTTTTAAAAACTGTAACTTGAAAGGTAGTAAAACAACTTACGTTGCCAATTGAAGAGAAGATACTAAGGCAATCAGCCTTAGCCAAGTACTGCGTCCGTTCCCAACGGAATAACCTGGGAGATCTATCCCCATGCCAGGTGAATAACTTTCGGGCGATAGAAAAAAGCTCCAAGATCTAGACCTGCAATTAATAAATAAAAAAAACAAGTACACAGAGTTAAAAATGGAAACCAACCTTCAAGGTGCACCTAAATGGTTTAATTTATAGGCCCTTTTATCTAACCTTGAAGGGGTATATGAAGCCTGACATCATCATCGCCTTGATCTCATTATCGGCTCGTCGAATGTAGGCACAATGTATTTTCTTGAATGTGAGTGCCCAGAAGTAAGAACCCCACGGATAACTGTTGAAGTTGTCTAAGTCCTCAACAGCCCTAAGGACCGTGGAATTGACATGGGAGGTAAGCTCACGGCCCATACAGACCGACTCCACAATCACAACTAAACACACACGAACGACATCCACGTCTTCTAGATCGCGCATGCAGTTTAGGTTCATTCTATGAACCATGACTTTAAGCGGCAAACTCTCAAATGGTTGTTTCGGAAAAACCCTACTAAGAAAGCTTTGCTCACTTGGAAGGGCTAAATGGAGGGTTGTTGTCCGAAATGGAGTCCTGTTATCAGGCAAAACTCCTGTCGGCCAAAACGGAATACTTCCCCGTAGGCTTTAAAGTATAGCTCCTCGGGAGCTGCGTTATCCACTATTACCTCCGTCTGAAGGAACATAAAGACTAGCATCTGGTCGCCTCTAATTTTCCTAATGTCCAACCAAGGACCGAAAGGTATGTTGAGTTGTATTCATTGTTCATTTACTGTAATAGCCTCCTTTATCTCTCGAACAGTCGAAAACTTATTCCTCAATGTCAACGGCGGATACTTAAAATCAGTCTACATAGATTAGGTGATAGAGGTTGTATTTATTAAAGGCTCAAGGACATAAATAAATTAAAGTTCAATGACATAAGTACTCAATCAATATTTTGTGATTTATTTTATTTGTGAAAAGGAATCACTCTATCGATTGGATTTCCAGGTAGTAGGGGAATCACATGGATTTCTTAAGTCCCTACAAACCTTGGGGCTGTTTACACCCGTTTGATGAAATCCAATTAATATTTTGTGATATGTTTTATTTGTGAAAAGAAATCACTCTATCGATTGGAATCACATGGATTTCTTAAGTCCCTACAAACCTTGGGGTTTTTTACACCCGTTTGACAAAATCGAATCAATATTTTGTGATCTGTTTTATTTGTGAAAAAAATCACTCTATCGATTGGATTTCCAGGTAGTAGGGGAATCACATTGATTTCTTAAGTCCCTAAAAACCTTGGGGTTTTTTACACCTGTTTGACAAAATCCAATCAATATTTTGCGATCTGTTTTATTTGTGAAAAGAAATCACTCTACTAATTGGATTTTCGGGTAGTAGGGGAATCACATGGATTTCTTAACTCCCTACAAACCTTGGGGTTTTTTACACCCGTTTGACAAAATTCAATCAATATTTTGCGGTTTGTTTTATTTGTGAAAAGAAATCACTCTATCGATTGGATTTCCAGGTAGTAGGGGAATCACATGGATTTCTTAAGTCCCTACAAACCTTGGGGTTTTTACACCCGTTTGACAAAATTCAATCAATATTTTGTGATCTGTTTTATTTGTGAAAAGAAATCACTCGATCGATTGGATTTCCAGGTAGTAGGGGAGTCACATGGATTTCTTAAGTCCCTACAAACCTTGGGGTTTTTTACACCCGTTTGAAAAAATCCAATCAATATTTTGCTCTTTTTGTTTTATTTGTGAAAAGAAATCACTCTATCGATTGGATTTCCAGGTAGTAGGGGAATCACATGGATTTTTTCAAGTCCCTACAAATCTTGGGGCTGTTTACACCCGTTTGACAAAATCCAATCAATATTTTGTGATCTGTTTTATTTTTGTAAATAAATCACTCTATTGATTGGATTTCCAGGTAGTAGGGGAATCACATGGATTTTTTAAGTCCCTACAAACCTTGGGGTTTTTTACACCCGTTTGACAAAATCCAATCAATATTTTGTGATCTGTTTTATTTGTGAAAATAAATCACTCTATTGATTGGATTTCCAGGTAGTAGGGGAATCACATGGATTTCTTAAGTCCCTAAAAACCTTGGGGTTTTTTACACCCGTTTGACAAAATCCAATCTATATTTTGGGATCTGTTTTATTTGTGAAAAGAAATCTCTCTATCGATTGGATTTTCAGGTAGTAGGGTAATCACATGGATTTCTTAAGTCCCTACAAACTTTTTGGTTTTTTTACACCCGTTTGACAAAATCCAATCAATATTTTGCGATCTGTTTTATTTGTGAAAAGAAATCACATAATTTATGGCTAAAGTTTAATAAACCGGCATGCTTTCAATTTTAAAGTTCACTAACTTTAGATTTTTTTAGGTAAACTTAACGGTGTAATTATTTATACAGCGTACTTTATAACAAAAAAAAAATACGTAACATAATGTTCTAATAAATAACAAATAACAATATACCGTATGCACAAAAAGAAACATAATATCATCACGTAATTTGTACGAGGTTCTATACGTGCCCCTAATTTACATAATTTAATAATTTTTTTGTACGTCATAACAAAAAAAATTACGATGATGTTCTAATAAATAACAAATAATAATAAACCATAACGAGAATTTAGAGTATACAACGAAACTTAATATGAACACTTACCTCTTTAACGTTAACACGAGCCATTTGAATGTGATGAAAAACGTAGTTCTGATTTTTTGATCTTGAATGAAATGCAAAGAAAAAGTCTTGAATGCAATGAAATATGTTAGTGAATTGGTAAATGAAGAAGAAGAAGTCTTCTTCATTTATAATATAAAAAAAAACCTAACATTTTAGCTAGGTAACTATTACATGCAATGCCTAATATATTCTCCTCCTTCCCAAGAGAATCCCATCAATTCAATATGTGTATAACTTTAACACGGTTACAAATTAATGTAGGGAAAAAAATATTAAATCTGGTTACAGTTAAATATGTGGTTACAAATTAATGTAGGGAAAATAATATTAAATCTGGTTACAGTTAAATATGTGGTTACAAATTAATATAGGGAAAAAAATATTAAACTCCAGTTCAGTAGAATTGGTGATGTTTATGGTGATTCAAAGTGCTTATTTATACACAAAGAGAGGTTCTCTTACTATCTAATTAATGGAATTATGGTCCACATTTTCATTTCCAAGGCATGTAAGGAATCCTTACACCACTATGGGATTCCTTACACCCAAAACATGCAACACATAGAATACCTACACCAAAATGCTAATCATACGAAATGCATCTGTGTGTAGTATATAAATGTGTGTGTGTGAGTAATTAATACATATAATACATATATATGTGTGTGTGTGTGTGTGTGCATTAATCCATACGAAATGCTATGTGTGTGTGTCCATTAATCCAAACTCATTCCATATGATTTCGTATGTATGTGTGTGTGCATTAATTCGTATGAAATGCATGGATTCCATACGAAATGCTATGTGTGTGTGCATTAATCCAAAATATGATTTCGTATGTATGTATGTGTGTGCATTAATCCATACGAAATGCATGGATTCCATACGAAATGCTATGTGTGTGTGCATTAATCCAAAATATGATTTCGTGTGTATGTGTGTGTGCATTAATCCATACGAGATTCCATATGATTTCAAAATGTATGTGTGTGTGCATATAAAATATGATTTCGTCTGTATGTGTGTGTGCATTAATCCATACGAGATTCCATATGATTTCAAAAACATACGAAATTCATTTGAAAATCAGTTTAGTACGAAATCAAATGGCATACGAAATCAATTTCGTATGCATGTGTGTGGGTAATTAATCCATACGAAATCTAAAAGGCATTTAGTATCATACTAAATGATTTATTGAAAATTTTGGTTATTTTGGTAAGTGGTATCCAATTTTCTGAAATGGTTATAATAATAATTTTCCCTATAATATATATACAAAGATTTTTTATTTTTTAATTTATATTAAAAATTATATATGAATATGAATTCAGATAAGACAAAAAAGCATAAAGTTACCTTGATAATGGTGCATGTGCGCACGCGCACCGGTGGGAGCGCATTGACTTTTTGACCGGCGGCTATGGGTAGTTGTAATTGTCTGGTCGCGTCAGAATTTTTTGAAATACTGCATATTGGTCCCTGAAATATTTTTTTTGGCAAAAAATGGCTTGTGCGTACAAAACTAGTTATTTTGGAAAAGTTGTTTATTTTTTTGGCTATTTTTGTAATATCATTTTCAAAAATGGTTATTTTGGTCAATAACCATGATTGTAGTGGTTCTAGAAAAGGATAATCATAACAGCGTATACGTGAGGGTAGAGTATAAACCTGCTCGTTGGAAAGCTCGAGTATATTATACAAGTCTAGTTAACTCGAATTAAGTATCCAACTAAAATATAAATATTTATCAAGCCAATGCTAATAAATGATTTTTCAATCTCAAGTTCGAGTTATAAACCTTAAGTTTTAGGTATAACTTATAACTTGAATTTGTAATTTTCTACTGATTTTCACTAGAGACGAAAATTTTAACCGTAGAGGCGGGTACATGTGACCCTAACGAATCAGGGATCCCCCGGTTTAGCAAATAACGGGTCGGGGATTCCCCTAATCCAAGCAGATACAAATACATACATAAAATATGGCAATTTCTAGATGTGTAGGTTTATTTATTGAATAATATGTACAAAAAAATATTAGTTACTCCAAGGTATTTACCAAAAGAAATGTGTATAAATTTCTTTAATCTACCCTGTATGCCCAACCGCGCTTTGCCAAAAAATCTTCGGTTGCTTCTCTCATTCCAAGGTTCCGAATCAATTGAGATTCCGAAAGTTCTTCACGCGCATGGGTCAAATTGACCAACCTATAACATAATTTTAAGCAAAATCAAACCAAATGGATTTAATAAAAAATTGACTTTTCTATCTCAGAAATTAAATTTCAAAAAATGTGTACCTTTTGGAGATGGTCTAATATTGTTGACCGCTCAAATGTCACGCCGCTGAGAGTGAAGACGGGGTCATGATGTATGTTAAACATGATTCCACATTTTAGGTAATGTGGGATCTGGAATTACGAAACATGTTTTTTGCTTTAGAACGGAAAGGCAAAGAGAGAAGAAAAAGAAAAAAAAACTCGTCTCCGATGAAATGTCTTGTTCGCGGCTCTTTCAAAGACTAACTCGATCGCCCCCACTTTCTCAGTAATCAAATATAAATCCTCATTCGTATTATTATCAATATCACGCGGAACTTTCTATATCACTTTTGACACACAATATTCTCTAAAAGATAGGATATACAAAAAAAATGTGAGATATATGAAAATAAAAAATAAAATAAAAGATAGGAATAGAATTAAATAGGAACTGTACTCTAGTTTTTTTAGATCCTCCATTCTGTTTCTTGAATCATACTCCCATTTTTTTTAATTTTGCTCTTACTAGCTCGTCCCAAAGTTCTTGATTCAAGGATCTATTTCTATGCGCTTTCTTGCAAAGATCCATTGCCTAAATAAAACAAAAAGATAAGGTCTCAAGAAATAGGGTCAATGTGGATAAAACTGTGTATTAAGACAATGAATAACATGGTATGTGCAATGGTGGTCGTAATAACAAGTGAGTGTAAATAACATATTAGTGGTATGCTCTATTTTAAAGGATACAAATCCTATAGGAACTATGGCGAAAGCTAGAAAGAATAAATTAGATAGCAGTTGTAATAATGATGACTACGCAATGGAGGTACCAATAATGATGACTCGATAAGAGGCTGATGAGGGAAGTGAATGGAAACGTTTTCACCCTATAACATGTTAAAAGTGAAAAATAATGAAAGACAGTGTTTGACGTAATCAATGGCGGAGGCAGTGGGGGGACTGACTGGTGCCAAGCCCACCCTAATGGTTCAAGTTAATATGTTAAAGTGGAAAATAAAACACCTACATGAATTTTCTAGATGGTGGAAGTAAAATGCTTAAAACTTGGATAAAGTTTAAAACCCAAGTTTGAGTCTCTTAAGCCTTTTTGTGGCCTTCATCATTTTTTTTGTCTACATCATTTCATTCTATATTTTTCTATTTTATCTTGTATTATATTTGTAACACCCTGAATTTCGTATCTTTAATCCTCTTCTAAATAAATACAAGTTTGGTATTTATATAGGTGGAGTGTGAAGTCATTTTAGAACCACCAGATGTGAAGTGCGACCTCAAGGTGCGACCTGGCCAAGGCCATGGTCGTAGTGCCTTCATCGCAAGAAGTGAACCATAGGTGGGGAAGGAAAAGTGCGACCAGGAAACTGCGACTTGGTTAGTGCCATCATCGCACCCCTTCGTCGCGATTCTAGTACCGTAAATTGATCACGGAAGGTGCGACCAAGGTAAGTACGATATGACCAAGCCATCATCGCACCCCTTAGTTGCAGTTCGGGTACCGTGGCTCGCCCCTCGGAAGTGCGACATGGGACTACGACCTGGACAAGTGCCCGCGTCGCACATTTTAGTCGCAATTCGGGTCTGAAGTATAAAAAAAAGGCGTTGGTTGATGTCTCATTTATTATAGATATCAGATTCTTTTCTCTAGCATTTACTCCGAAAGAGAAACCCTAAGAGGCGGTTTCATACGCATTTATTGCTCTCTCATGAAGGCAAGTTCATCATTGAAGCTCAAGATTAAAGCATCAAGATCTAGGGTTCAAACCTCAGGTGTTTTTCATCCTTTTCTCTAGGGTTCAAGTGGTGATAGTAATTTCTAGGGTTTTCCTCAAAACTCTAGTATTGTGAGTTCATTCTTACTTCTCTAAAACTTTATACATGTCATAATAATGTGTTTTACTTCTATATGATGTTTAAACAAGTATTTCTATACTTGGAAGATTTTGGTAAAAACTAGGTCAAAATGTGTCATCTAGTGTTTTCTTTGAAATGATGACATGAGTAAAAGGAACGGTTTTTGAAACTCTCTTGTGAGTTATTGTGAAGAAATATGATGTATGAAACTAGATACTATTTTGATCTAATTTTGGAAGGAAGCTTTTAGAACACGGAAACGTATTTTGGAAGGGTTTTTGCATTGGAAGTAGTTAGTACATCAGATATGGATGTATTAAGAAGTTAGACTAGTGTAATGGATCCATACGCACAATAGTCGGAGTATTTGAGGAAGTGAGCAAGTGATGAATCCCAGTTTGGGGTTGAACTTGTTCAGGAGAGTGAAAGTAATACATCCTAGTTGGGTTGATCTTATCACTAGTATAGCCGAAGATTGATATCTGGTCGTGCTTACTTTCATTGATTTACAGATCCCGGTTTAGGGTTGATGATTGGTGCGATGGCGGGTCACTCCCGTATGATTAATTCAGGAAGCAAAAAAAACGTATCTTTCAGGTGTTAATCGCGGATGAAAGAAAAAGGATTTATGGAAAAGCTTTTTGGTTAAATGTTTATTTACCGTTTTCGAAGTTTTACTAGCTTTTCATATTCGAACTTTTTCTTCTCACTAGGCTTTAAGCCTAACACTTTTTCTTAAAATGTCATTTATAACAGGTGAAAGTCCTAGTGGGGCTTGAAAGGTTGAGTGAAGCTAGATGCCGGTAGAGGCATCCTTTTTGAAATACACCTTCATGTGTATAGATTGAGTTACTTGGAAATTTATTTTGAGGATTTAGAGACACTCGAACTTAATCTGTATTCTAAGTTTTATAGATTAATAGATTGTCATCTAGTATCCATTTGATGTTGTAAACTTTGTTACTCCTCCCCATGTTTAAGGGTGATGTTTATTTATGAAGTATTTTTCCGCATTTTATTTGGTTTAAATTAACTCCCAATTTTAGGGATATTACAAGTTGGTATCAGGGCTCTAGTTTAAGTGAACTAGGTATGAACTTAAGATGCCTAGACTTAAGCTGAGACTTTAAGTATTGGATTGTGAGAATGGGTAGACACTCTTGAGAGTCGATGAAAATGCGCTAATCATGAAATGTGACTTCGGTAATAGAGATTCTTGTGTATACGATATATCCATGATATCACGTAGCTAATGCTATTTTGGGTGCATTATATTCTGAGTACGCTTATTTTACCATTGTTGCAATGATTGGTGAACGTGTTATACATATTTATGTTAGCTTTGTCTAACTCTCGTTCTATCATTTTGACAGACTAAGATGGTGAACACTCGTACGAGGTCGCGAAACGAGAACGGGACAGCAGCGGCCAGTATTACCAATCAAGAAACGGCAGTGGAAACTACTCAACCACCTCCAATTCCTAATACGCTTAAAAGGTCACCACCTTGAATTGACCGACTGTCGGAAGTGAACCGTAATGTCGGGATCGGTCCCGTAATGGTAGTAGCAGGCTCACAAGATGAGCTCAGGCTTAGTATGGTTCAAGCAATGACCTTTGCGTTTTCCCAACAGCATGAAACTATGCTGAAAATGTTTGAAGAGAGAGATGTCAGTCATCAAAGGCATGAAGCGACTGCCGAGAACGCGGTAGCAGGTTCCGAAAGAAATGGAACCGGACATGCTACTGAAGAGACACCCGTGACAGAGGTGAGGAGAGTGGGAATAAGTTGCTCGTACAAGGACTTCATGTGTACCAAGCCACCCGAGTTTTTTGGTTCGGATGACCCGGTAAAGTGCATCAGGTGGTTGCGAGAGATCGAGCATGCTTTTAGCTCGAGTGATTGTGAGGAGGCAAAAGGTGAAGTTTGCTTTGCAAATGCTAAGGAGCGAGGCCCTAACATGGTGGGACGTTACCATGACTACCCTTGGGTCTGTGATCGCCTCTATGCTCACATGAGAGATGTTCAAGGCAAAGGTCATGGAAGAGTATTGTAATGAAAGGGCTATCGACCGGATTGCTGATGAGTTTCGGACTCTCAAGATGGGAAGCAAGACTATGAGAGAGTACACTCGATTGTTTGTAGAGAAGTTGAGTTTGGTAGGGCATGTGGCCCCAAATGAGAAGGAAAAGATAAAGGCTTACATCAAAGGTTTGTCAGCAGATATGATGGAGATGGTTCGAGTTTCAAAGCCCTCTACTCTTCGAGAGGCATTTGAAGAAGCTCAACATAACGAGGATACGCGCAGCTTGTGCGTTGAGGAGAGATCAGTTGTTGGGGAAAAGAGGAAGTGGGAAGGGAATCCGGCGCCTTCCAAGAAGTCAAACTATAGCAACACCAACAACAACAACCGTAGGACAGATTCTAGAAAGGAAGCTAGTTGGTGCTCCAAATGCCGGAGCAAACACTTTGGAGCTTGTAACCCGACCTCGGGTAATTATCATAGATGTGGGAAGAGTGGGCATCAAATTTGTTATTGCCCGACCAAAGTGGCCACGTGTTGTGAGTGCAAGGAGCCGGGCCATTTCAGAAACGAGTGCCTGAAGTTGAAGTCGGTGGCTCCTTAAGCTAAAGCTGGAAGTGAGCAGAAGATCGTGGGGAGAGCTTTCAAGATGACGGCGGATGAAGCAAAGGCATTGACGGATGTGATGTCGGGTACGTTCCTCGTTAATTCCGTACCCGCTCATGTTCTTTTTGATTCTGGTGCTACATTTTCTTTTGTGTCCACTTCTTTCTACCCGAATTTACGTGTACCCATTAGTACTTTGGAAGATGGCTATATTGTTAAGATAGCCGTTGGTAAGCAAGTTCTGGTCCGGGATATTCTCAAGGATTATGTTGTAGAGATTAAAGGGAATAAGTTTGGGATAAACCTCATGCCTATATCCATAGGAGGATTCGATGTAGTAATTGGGATGGATTGGTTGGCCGAAAACAAAGCCGAAATTTTGTGTTCAAAGAAATTGATCTAAATTCCATTAGGGATGGCAGTATGGCGGTAGTCTACGAGGAGAGAAGGAAAGGTGTAGTAGCATTGTTAACCTTGGCCAAGGCACGCAGATGTCTAGCCAAGGGATGTCCTTCATATGTAGCCTATGTGTTGGATGCGAAGTTAGAGAAGAAAAAGTTAGATGAAGTTCGTGTCATTTGTGAGTTTCCCGATGTGGACCCCGAAGACTTACCCAGTTTACCACCCGATAGGCAAGTGAGTTTCAAATAGATTTAGTATCGGGGGCCGCTCCGATTGCAAGAGCGCCCTACCATTTGGCATCATCCGAGATGCAAGAGATTATGACGTAATTACAAGACCTCCTTGAGAAGGGTTTCGTGAGACCGAGCTCGTCGTCGTAGGGAGCTCCGGTCTTGTTTGTGAAGAAGAAAGATGGCACGATGAGGATGTGCATCGACCATAGGGAGTTGAATAAGGCAACCGTGAAGAACAAGTATCCACTCCCAAGAATTGATGACCTATTTGATCAACTACAAGGGGCGGGATGCCTTTACAAGATCGACTTACGTTCGGGTTACCACCAAGTGAAGGTGAAGGAGAATGACGTGGCAAAGACGGCGTTTAGGACACGTTATGGGCACTACGAGTTTTTAGTGATGTTGTTTGGGTTGACGAGCGCGTCGGTGGTGTTTATGGATTTGATGGATCGTGTGTGTCGACCATTTCTAGACCAATCGGTAATAGTGTTTATTGATGATATCCTTGTCTACTCTAAGAACGAGGTAGACCATGAGCAACACCTTCGAGAGATTCTTGAAGTGTTAAGGAAGGAGAAGCTTTACGCCAAAGTCTCTAAGTGCGACTTTTGGTTAAAAGAAGTTCACTTTTTGGGTCATGTTGTCACCCAGGAGTGAAGGGGGACCCATCCAAGATAGAAGCAATGTTGAATTGGGAACCACCCAGAAGTCCGTCCGAGATCTGAAGTTTCTTAGGATTGGCGGGATATTATCGAAGGTTTATTCAAGACTTCTCAAAGGTTGCATCTTCTCTGATGGCATTGACAAGGAAGAATGTGAAGTTCAACTGGACCGACAAGCAAGAAGAAGCTTTCCGGACTCTTCAAAAGATATTGTGTGAAGCACCGATTCTCTCTTTACCGGAAGGATTTGAAGATTTCATGGTTTATAGCGATGCTTCAAAGATGGGGTTGGGATGTGTGCTAATGCAAAGGGGAAAGGTGATTGCTTATGCATCAAGGCAACTCAAGGAACACGAGAAGAATTACCCAACCTATGATTTAGAACTAGCGGCGGTGGTCTTCACTTTGAAGTTATGACGACATTACCTTTATGGTACGAAGTGTACACTCTACACCGATAACAAGAGTTTGAAGCATATTTTCGATCAAAAGGAACTAAATATGAGGCAACGACTTTGGCTAGAGTTGCTTAAGGATTATGATTGTGAGTTGCTATAGCACCCGGGAAAAGCAAATGTGGTAGCGGATGCTCTAAGTAGGAAGGAGTATGGTAGCGAAACGCAGGCCGCACTCACTAGGATCGACATAGTGTCAAGTTCGATCGGCCGGATCAAAACCTTCCAAGCGGAGGCATTACTCGAGGAAAACTTGAGGAGTGAAGTTATAGTAAAGCAACATTCGTTGTTAACGGGAGATGGTCGTGGTCTGAAACTATTCCAAGGACGTGTTTAGGTGCCAAGGTTGGAGGCAACTGAGAATTACTATTGGAAGATGCTCATAAGTCTAAGTACTCTATACATCCGGGTAGTACCAAAATGTATAGAGATCTGAAGTTAACTTATTGGTGGCCCGTCATGAAGTTGGATGTTTGCTAGATACATGGAGAGATGTGTGACTTGTTTGCAAGTCAAGGCGGAACACCAATGGCCGTATGGAAGTCTTCAATCATTGGAGATCCCGGAATGGAAATGGGAGCACCTTACTATGGACTTTGTGACAAAGCTACCAAAGACCTTAAAGGGTCACGACACTATACGGGTAGTGGTGGAAAGATTGACGAAGAGTGCTCACATTTTGGCAATGTGAGAAGCCGGCCCAGTTGACAAACTGGTCCCGAGATTGTGCAAGAGACGGCAGACAAAGTGAAGGTCATGCGGGAACGATTAAAGGCAGCACAAGATCGTCATAAGAGTTATGCCGACAAGAAGAAAAGACCCATGGAATTCCAAGTGGGTGAGCGAGTTATGCTCAGGGTATCCCCTTGGAAGGGCATCATTCGGTTCGGAAAACGTGAAAGCTTAGTCCACGTTTCCTTGGACCATTCAAAATTCTTGATAAAATAGGGCGTCAAGCCTATAAATTGGAATTGCCACCCGAGATGGCCGGAATTCACAACACGTTTCACATTTGTTATTTAAGGAAGTGTTTGGCGGAAGAAGAAAGTGTAATTCCTCTCACGGAGATTAGGGTTGATAACAACAACTGATGTGTGGAAGAACCGGAGGCAATCTTAGAAAGCAAGTCTAAGAAGTTACGCCACAAAGAAGTCGTCATGGTTAAAGTTCAATGGAAGCATCATAGAGAAGCGAATGTGACGTGGGAAGCGGAAGAGGATATTAACAAAAGATACCCGAAGCTATTTTGTTAGGTTTTGGATTTCGCGGACGAAATCAATTCCAAGGTTGGGAGGATTGTAACACCCTGAATTTTGTATCTTTAATCCTCTTCTAAATAAATACAAGTTTGGTATTTATATAGGTGGAGTGTGAAGTCATTTTAGAACCACCAGATGTGAAGTGCGACCTCAAGGTGCGACCTGGCCAAGGCCATGGTCGTAGTGCCTTCGTCGCAAAAAGTGAACCATAGGTGGGGAAGGAGAAGTGCGACCAGGAAACTACGACTTGGTTAGTGCCATCATCGCACCCCTTCGTCGCGATTCTAGTACCGTAAGTTGATCAGGGAAGGTGCGACCAAGGTAAGTACGATATGACCAAGCCATCATCGCACCCCTTAGTCGCAGTTCGGGTACCGTGGCTCGTCCCTGGGAAGTGCGACCTGGGACTGCGACCTGTCCAAGTGCCCGCCTCGCACATTTTGGTCGCAGTTCGGGTCTGAAGTATAAAAAGAAGGTGTTGGCTGATGTCTCATTTATTACAAATATCATATTCTTTTCTCTAGCATTTATTCCGAGAGAGAAACCCTTAGCGGCGATTTCAGAAGCATTTATTGCTAATACTACAAGTATGGCGCTAGCTAAGCTTGTAATTACTGTAGCCCCCCAAAATTCAATTTGGAAGAGTGGGCATAAATAAGAGATCTTCTCTCTTTCCCGTGCTTGAGGAAGCGAAAGATATCAAAATCTTTAAAGTACCCTTAGAGTAGGGCGAAAGAAAGTCACAAGGACAGGAACTACAAAACACAAAACCCCGTTCGTGCTCCTCCCTAGCCGGGTTCCTGTGCCTAGCAGGAACTTTATAAGATAGGTTCCAGCCTCTTTTTTGGCCTCCTGAAGTACTTGTTCAACCAATGCCTTCTTGTCTATCTTAGAGGAATCGGATCAAGATGCCGTGGGCCCACAAAACCTTCGTGCGCACCGACGCGCCTAGGGGGCGAGCCAAAAATCTTGATAAATTTCCCTTCCATAGGGGTCGTTGTGGCCCTACTCACTACAAAGGAATACACCACAAGATCGAAGTGCACTCATGCGAGAGAGGAAATGTCGGGTTGTTTTAGCTGCAACTGTTGTTTTCCATCTGAAGGCAAGTTCATCATTGAAGCACAAGATTAAAGCATCAAGATCTAGGGTTCAAACCTTAGTTGTTCTTCATCCTTTTCTCTAGAGTTCAAGTGGTGATAGAATACATGTCATAATAATGTGTTTTACCCTTATGATGTTTAAACAAGTATTTTTATACTTGGAAGATTTTGGTAAAGTAGGTCAAAATGTGTCGTCTAGTGTTTTCTTTGAAATGATGAAATGAGTACAAGAAACGGTTTTTGAAACTCTCTTGTGAGTTATTGTGAAGAAATATGATGTATGAAACTAGATACTATTTTGATCTAATTTTGGAAGGAAGGTTTTAGAACACGGAAACGTATTTTGGAACGGTTTTTGCATTGGAAGTAGTTAGTACAACAGATATGGGTGTATTAAGAAGTTAGACTAGTGTAATGGATCCATAGGCACAATAGTTGGAACTATTTGAGGAAGTGAGCAAGTGATGAATCCCAGTTTGGGGTTGAACTTGTTCAGAAGAGTGAAAGTAATACATCCTAGTTGGGTTGAGCTTATCACTAGTATAGCCGAAGATTGATATCTGGTCGTGCTTACTTTCACTGATTAAAAGATCCCGGTTTGGGGTTGATGATTGGTGCGATGGGGGGTCGCTCTCGTATGATTAATTCAGGAAGCAAAGAAGGCGTATCTTTCAGGTGTAAGTCGCGGATGAAAGAAAAAGGATTTATGGAAAAGCTTTTTGGTTAAATGTTTATTTACCGTTTTCGAAGTTTTACTAGCTTTCAATATTCGAACTTTTTCTTCTCACTAGGCTTTAAGCCTAACACTTTTTCTTAAAATGTCATGTATAACAGGTAAACGTCCTAGTGGGGCTTGAAGGGTTGAGTGAAGCTAGATGCCGGTAGAGGCATCCTTTTTGAAGTACACCTTCGTGTGTATAGATTGAGTTACTTGGAAATTTATTTTGAGGATTTAGAGACACCCGAACTTAATCTGTATTCTAAGTTGTATAGATTAATAGGTTGTCATCTAGTAGCCATTTGATGTTGTAAACTTTGTTACTCCTCCCCATGTTTATGGGTGACGTATATTTATGAAGTCATTTTTCGCATTTTATTTGGATTAAATTAACTCCCAATTTTAGGGGTGTTACAATATTTAATTTTTAATTTTTTCGTAAGTGCGTATGTTTTCTTATTTTTTATATTTTTGATAACATCTTTATATTGTTGATCATTTACAAACATTTTATAAAGGGAAAATTGCATCAAAATGAAACCAACTTTCACCTGATTCCTATTTCGGGGAACCAACTTTCAAAATCGTCATTTAGGGGCCTCTTTCAAACTTTATGCTTATTTAAGGGCCCGGGTAAGCTGTTGACAAGACATTGTTACAAAAAAAAATTGGTTGGAAATCTTCAATCTACGACTGCTTGAATCATCCTTACTAAACTCAACCATCAACTGCAAGTTATGGAATTGGTCGAACTTCAGCAGGTGTTTGTGCATCACCTATATCAACTTGTCCTATGTAAACATATGTAAGTTAATGCAAATATGCAAATTATATGCAAATAAAGTGTGATTATACATATTGAAATACCTTCCTCAACATTAGTTGGTATATTCGCCTCAAAGCTAACTTGTGAACTCTGCAAAATAAACATATTTTTAGTTATAATATTTGATATGTATATATGTATACTTATATTCAAACACAAAGTGAATCACAATTATTATACTTACTCATATAATCATCTCACTTGAAGTCGTACCTCTTGAACCCCTAACTCTTGAACTCGTACTTCTTGAACCCCTTCCTCTTATATTACTTCCAATAGCCATACCCTCCTCTTCTGTATTGTTTTATTTTTTCGATCTACCAAATGGATTTTTTGGCCGAACCGATGCATCTTTCTTTTTATTTTTACAACTCCTATAATTGTGTCCTACCTCCAAACAATTTCTACAAGTCATCTTTCTCCCTGATTTGGATACAACTTCATGGGCGTATGCATTTCTTTCACTTGCATCGTTTCTTCGGGCTATTGTAGGTCTGCCAGGCATGTGTCTAGACTTTGGGGGTAAAAATTTGGCAAAATCCGTCCTTGGCCAAAGTTTGATCCCATTCAAAAGGTTGATATTATGATTATATGTGTTAGTGAAATTTATTGTTGAGAACAAGGGAGAGATAAACTTAGTTGGATCATAGTGAATAAAGTATATGGCTGCAACAACATGCGGACAAGGAATTCCAGAAACTTGCCAACTTCTACAAGTGCATGTCCTACATTTAGTGTCAACAACAAAGCCTTCTAGTCCTTGTCTACTTCAAAAAGATTCCCCCTATTGGGAGCAACACGCCAAAACCTGCAAAAAATATTAACAACCCATAATATATATATATATATATATATATATATATATGTGTGTGTGTGTGTGTGTGTGTGTGTGTGTGTGTGTGTGAAACAAATGATCTTATATACATAAAACATAATAATAAAAAACATACCGCATTAGCTCTTTATTTTGCTCAACTTTTGATAGGGGTTTTAACACACCTACAGACAGGGCAATTAAGATCAAAAGCAAGTATACTTCTAACCCTAATGTCGTCTTTCAAGTAATAAAAATGGTATAGAATACCGAGTTATCGTCCATAGGGATTGTAGTAAAAGCTTAATAAAAGTAAAATGAAAGAAATGATTTCAGAAGATGAATTTGGAAGAATAAAATTGATTTGGATTGGATTTGTATGATTGTTTTAACAGAATAAAGACAGCAGTATGGATGTAAGACTTCTGTTGAGACATAAACACAAATTCAAGTGGACCAATACCTCCCAGTATTGTAGTTTAAAAATAACAAATTCCACCATCTATTTTGAGGGTATTCCTGTCGGACTTAAATACCTGCACTGATGTTTAGATTCAACCCATATTTCTATACAGTATCAGTACTAGTGGCAGTGCAGAGTAGAGTCCTCAAAATATATTGATAACAACTGTCGTTGTTTAAAATCACTCTGTCGAGCAGATTCCCATATCATTTAAGTTGGTGTGTTCCAAGTGGCTCCTTTCAGAGTCCGACTACACTTTAACACTTTGATAAGCGACCAACCCGTCGAGAATTAATCAATTTAAATAAAATAGTTTACGACTGTCGTTGTTAGTAATTGTCACATATTACTTCCTACGTCATCCAAATTGATGTGCATTCAATGGCTCCTGTCAGAGTCCATGGCACTTTAACACTTTTCAAAGTGATCAACTTGTCAAGAAGTGTTATATGGAGTTATAAAACTTGAAATGAAATGATGGAACATTGTTATTAAAAAACAATGTCCACCATCCTTTGGGTTATAATCTCACCATTTGCCTCACACCCACACTTAAGAAATTTAGCTACTCACACTGGAAAGTAAATGCAAGGAAATGTAAATAACTGAAAGTAATTGCATAATTCTAAGTGCGGAAAATTAAATTGCAGAAATTAAAGACAGAAATTAAATGACAGAAAATAAAATGCGTAAAGTAAATGACTTAAAGTAAAATGCATAAATGTAAGTGCGGAATTTAAATTGCGAAAAGTAAATTGCAGAAATTAAAAGACTTAAAGTAAATTGCAGAAATTAAAGTGCGTAAATTAAAAGACAAGAATTTAAAGGTGCGAGAATTTAAACTTCAACGATTCCAAACTTATATATTTAGTAACCAAATATTAGAGCGTTGCAAGTATCAAAGACCTAGAGCCAAATGACACTTGGTGGGATGATCTTCCAAACCTAACCACTAACCCCTATTTATACTACAAGTATCAAGGGGAAATTACAAGGAAACTACACAAACTTGACCACCAAGTTTGCTAAAAAGTCAACAAAAAGTACAAATATAACTTGACAAGCAAGGCATAAAATTACAAGACATTATAGTCTTCAAAAAGTCTTCATCAGATATTCTTCAAGTATGCAAAAAGTCAGAATAAGCTCATAATTTCCAGCAGCTTCCATTAAGCCCGTCAATAAGCCAAAAACCAACAGCAGCCAATGCTGTCCAATGCTGTGCAACACACATCTGTCCAAAACACCATAATAATCATACTAATGGTACCAAAACAGAATCAAATCACAACTTTTAGCTTCATGACTCAATAAATAGAAAATAAGAAATAAAAGACTCAATTTAGGGATATAAAAGTAAAATAAGTTATCCTAAAGGTGTAAAATAAGTACTTAAAACATATATTTCTAAAGGGTTATCACACCCCCAAACTTAAGATGTTGTTTGTCCCCAAACAACTAAAAGAAAGAAAATAAAATGACTCAATTTAGAAAATCTATGTAGGATAATTGCATTAAGTGCATACATGATGAAAAACATACCAAAAGGGTTATTCATAGCCTTTTATAAATTTTTAGATACTCATCCATGATCAAGCAGTGTGTATGGACCATAAGCTAGCACCAATGTTCTCCGTGTTAAGTTCAAACACCAAGTTATTCTAGGATCAATAGGGCTTGAAATGGGTTCACTCGGTTGGCTCTTTTTCCTTACATATGCCTTTTTCCTCTCTTTATTTTACGTCAATTTTTTTCAAATTTTTCAGAATTTTGGCACTTTTGTGCTCTTTTGCTTTGAAGCTTAGCGCTTGTTCCTATGGAACATTTGTGTGCTTTTTAGAAACAAATTCAAACAAGGCAGTTTGTGTATATATGCATTTTTCTGCTTGATTTGCCTTGATGAATAACTCCCACCCCCAAACTTAATATATGCAATGTCCTTATTGTATGGGGTGTTTGTATATGGAAAAGGTAACAAGGGGTTGAAGTAAGAAAAGAAGGCCTATATCTTTTCCTAGATGTGAACCTAATATGTACCAATTTGTGTCCCAAGAACAAAGTAGCTAATTCTAGTTAGAACACACTACTTGCTGGATGATCAAATCACAAAACATTATTTGGGCTATGAACACAAGTATTGGTAAAACTTATCATGCAATCCTTCATATGAAAATAAACCTAAAAATAGAAAAATATTATCCCAGACTCAAATACAGAATAAAAATGAAGCTAAAGGAGGTGATTTAAAACCTGTCCTACTCCCAAGAGTAGGTTACGCCTCTGATGTGGATCTGGATGTTGCAGCAACAGTTGTTGCCTTTTCTTTCTTCAACTTCTAGGCTTGGGTCTTCAGTGCCCTGATTCTTGAAGCCATTTTCTTCTGTTTGCTGCCAATTTGGGTTGCCACCTTGGTCTTTATTTTTTCCCTCATCTTCTTTATCTCTTTCCTGATTTTCCTTCGTCCTTCGTCTACTAACTCAGCTTCCATTATCTCTAATCCCTCCATATATTTCTTCATTGGATCAAGCCGTATATTTGTGAGGTTGTTGTTTTGCCCAAGTAGGTTCTGCATCATGACCATATCTTCTTGAGTAGCAGCACCCATATCCTTTTTATCTTTTCCAAAACAGTACTTTATGCTCTTGCAAATGTCATTTTCAAAGTTAACACTTTTATCTGTTATAAGACAAAACAAAAGCAACATATTTTCCATAGATATGGAGCTGTTATGAGTAGTGGGTGATAAATAATTTCTAAAAAAATTAATCCACATATTATCATCTGGAGATAGGTTGGTAGCCTTAAATATTTTCATCATATAATTGGCATGACACTCCCACTCTATCCCAGGATTTCCAAGGACAGTCATAATCTCAGTCAAATATGCTTCACTATTTTCCAACACTTCCAACCTGGCAACATGGTCAGTCACAAATTTCTCCTCTCCCACACTTAACTTCTCAACACCCTCTTCTCCTATTGCATCATCCTCTTCCTCCAACCCACGAACTTTTCTAACTCCTTTCTCAAAACACATGTCCTAAAGGGTTATCAATATATCAAAACACGTGTCCTAAAGGTGTAAAATAAGTACTTAAAACATATATTTCTAAAGGGTTATCAACTTTCTTTCTTATATATGGACAAATTTCATCATCCCAGTTGCGTGCTTTGTTGCTCATCCTAACCATTCTTTCCATATATCACACGAGCTCTAATCTCCTCGAGCATTGTTATTATAGGTTTTCTCCTAGATGAGACAATCAAATAGTTAAAACACTCACTTGTTTTGTTTTCTACAACATCACGTGATGCGTCGATCTTGAAGAAAGCCCTTGACCATGTCGAAGGATGTCTTTCCATCAAATGTTCGTAAGCATGGGGAGATAGACTTTTAATTTCTTGCATAATTCCTTCAAATTCTTGTGGTGTCCCTGACTTAGATGCAGCCCAAAACAAAGATCTGAACTGGATACCGGTGTACTTCTTCCTGAAATCGGCGTATATGTGTCTAGCACATTGACAATGCTCAGAAAGTGGGAATACTTCTTTATCAGCTTCAACAAGTCCCTGTATTAACATAATGCAATTAACTAATTAGAATAGCACATTCATAATAGATTAACAATTGTGTGCAGTTAATTATTAATATATTATTACCTTACGTTGATCTGACATCAATGTTACCCCCAACCCATCGGTCAATCCAATGTCCTCCATTAGAAAAATTAAAAACCACTTCCAACTGTCTTTATTTTCAACCTCCACCACTGCCCATGCAAGAGGATGTATTTGGTTGTTACTATCTTTCCTTATCGCACTTAACAACTCTCCCTTGCATACGGTTTTTAGAAAACATCCATCCAAGCCAATGAATCTCCTACACCCCGACAACTAACCTTCTTTGATACCCTTAAAACACACATAAAATCTTTGAAAATAATTTCTATTATCGGTCCTATCTCGACACTAATTTTACCCGTTGATCCCGGATTACTCCTTCTAATCTCCTCACCATAGTCCCATAACTTTCCATAATGCTCAATCAGAGTCGTTTCTACTTCCCACAATGCCTTGGCCTTAGCCCTTTGACATTGACTCGACTGAACAATGCACTTGTATTTTTTTAGAATTGATTCCTTCAAATCGACTAACTTGATAGATGAGTTTTGTCTAATCTTCCTCCCATACTGTTTAGCAATCCAATTAGAGTTCACAAGTGAACCTAACATGTAATTTCTCCACACTTGTGCTCATATTTTAGTGACTTGAAGTGGAATGATTTTTCATCCTTCATCCAAGATGCCCACAATCTCCATGGACAACTATTCTCGTGTCCTTTTTGGGTGGTCCATACACAACGTGTAACTTCTTTTTGTTGTTTTTCCGATTCCTTCATTGATAATAATATGTCAGAAAAAATTAGTAATTACATAATAGATTGTATGCTAGTAAATAAGATAAATAGCATACCTGAGTTGAAGGCCATTTGAAAGCGCATAATTTGTCAAGCAATTCTTTAACTCTAATGATGATGCATATCGTTCACCAGCTTGAGGTTTCATTAAGTTCCAAGGAACATTTGGATTGTGAATTAGAAGTTCATTGGTTTTGGCCTCATCTTCTTCTCCATTTCATTTTTGTTTTTGGAATTAACGGCATCTTCAACAAACCTATCCCTTTCATACTCATCACACAATTCTGTCAAAAAACCATCATGTTGATATGGTTGTGGTTGTACCTCATTTTCTATTTCCATGTTATCAACTCTTGGGACCCAAACATTTTCATTACAAGAATGTGTTGTATGTTCAACATTTACATATTCCACTTCCTTGTTGATTTTTCTCATTCTAACCTCTCTGATCTCATCATCCCCTTTCGATAAATGACCTACACTAGCAACCTCGTCATCATCAACATTGGAAAAACTAATCTCATCATCACTACCGAAAACATAATCCTCTTCAATGGTATCATCATAATCGCTATTCAAGAACTCACTAATATCAATATCAAAATGATCTATAAAAATTTCCAGTTATGCCGACAACATACGATAACTAAAAAACCTTTCAACATTTGCGTCACTATCAAGGGGTTTCAATCATTTTTCCAAATCGGTGTTAGGAACCGTAGAGTACATTCGACTAACTTCATATGAAGTAAAATCTTCAACATGTTTTCTAAGACTTCTGATATCTATGTTGCATCAAAATCTTTCAAATATGTAACTTTACATCCATAACAGAATAGATTTGTTTGGAACATGCCGCCATGATTTATAGCCAAATTAATCTTCATATTGCTTCTCTTCAAACCTGAAATTAAAATAAACTTTTTGAAAATCTCAATGTGAAAATAATGGTAGCAATATTGTACCCAAAATAATGGTAGCAATATGAAAATAATGGTAGCAATATTTGTACTGAAATTAGTCATCACACAATTCTAAACCATTTATTTTATTCCAACTTGGTATAATGATTTATGAGTTTTCACGTTATAATTTGCTTTATTTGTTTGGTATTAGGATTTTGCATGTATAACCATGCATTATATGTGTATCAATAGTTGAAATAAGCAACTTCGTTTAAATTATTTATTCTTGTTTTTTTTTTGAAACAGTAGAACCAAGCTTTATTCAAACTTCACCAACAAAAATTACAACCAATTACAAAGGGCAAGGAGCCCACCACTTGAGACAAAAAAAACAGTGTAGCATACCACCCCTTTACCACCACAAAAAAACGAACACGCAACAGGTCCTTTTACAAAAAACAGGCAACTAAACTCCTACCAGTAAATCGACAAGATGCCCATATAGATTAAAAAAATCAGTAAACAACAGCAGCATGGCTCTTCACCAAAAAAGTTAACAGGAAGAATCGATAATATATATATATATATGACACATACTCTTGAAAAGAATCGATCAAAGGAGATAATGAAAATCGCAGAGAGATAATGAAATGAATGGGTACCTGATGAATGGTTGATCAAAAATCGTCGGAGAGGCAGCACTTATCGGAGAAGGCAGCGGCTACCGGACAGGAAACTTGAGCGACGGTGGCAGAAGCGACCGGTGGCAGCAACAACGGGCAGCAGAAGCAACGGCGGTAGAAGGCAAGAGGGAGGACTAGGGTTGCGACCAGGGAAGGAGACGATATTGTAGGAGACAATCACGTTTTCTGAAAGGGAGACGATTCAGTTTCTATTAATCTCTAATTTTGATTTGTTTTAATGATAAATGATGACTTGGAAAAATCATTTCCACCTAATATTTTTTTAATTAATTCCTTACCAAATCATATTAAGTTACCGGTAACCTGTTCAACAGGTTACCCGGGCCCTTAAATAAACATGAAGTTTGAAAGAGACCCCTAAATGACGATTTTGAAAGTTGGTTCCCCAAAATAGGAATCAGATGAAAGTTGGTTCCATTTTGATGAAATTTTCCCTTTTATAAAAACAAAATTACATCCTAATGAAAACTTTTACGAGTAATTGAAGTACTCTAAAAAGTCCAGCAGTTGTTACCTTTTTCTGATTTACATAGCAAAGTAGTTTACAAGGCAAAAGCAAGAGAAATCAATCTAATTGATGAGTTGTTAAGACTAGGTATGTGTTGGCAAGTCTACTAAAATGAATAAGCAATCTAAATAATGAATTGTTAAGGCTAGATGTATGTTGGTAAATCTAGTAAGTATGAGTAAGCAAGCTAAAATGATGAATTGATAAGGCTAGATATGTGTTGGCATGGTTATTGGATTGCAAGGCAAGTCTAAGAAACATGACAAAAGGTATTATAAGTATGAGGTGGTTAGATTCTCTTATCCTTAAAGGATGAGATGTTATACTATCATAAGAGTACAACTTTGAGAGCAAATAGAACAAGTAGTTAATGCAATGAATTTATCTATAAATAGGGCTTGAAGTGCCACTATTAGTCCATACCAAAATCCATAATAAATCTCTCTATAATATGTTTTTTAAGTAGGGCTTGAATTTATGATTTTTAATTTTTGATTAATCTTTTTAGGCTTTTATTATAGAAAAATAATAAATACTTGTATATGTAACAAGTTTTTTTTTTGATAATTTGTATTTGTTTTTATTATAAATATATCATATTATTACGTTTAATAACTTTTATGTGTATTTTTTTTTCATTCTATATATTTTTTTCTTAATTTTCTATATCTATTTTAGTTACATGTTCCAACTAATTTGAGGGAATAGATATTAATTAACATATTATGGAGATAATGAATTAATGGTGTAGTTAAGTGATCTATGTTTTCGGCTTCGAGACTTATAAGCAGGTTTATTGAATAGTGAACTTTAAATATGAAATTATGTTTTTTCTGTTAAATGTTATTGATTTATGAATTTTGTTGTTTAAATTTTTGGGGCTTACGCCTCATGTATCTAGAAAATGCCTCGAGTCCCGTTTCTGTTGTTTAAAACCTTGGACGTCCGAAGTAGCATAAAGGATATAAATGAATTTATCTTTGAGGAAGAATATATACATATTTGCGGTTTAATCTAAAAGGATTGTAGAAGACTATACGATAACCCATCCCTTTTCAAAGGTTCAAAAAGCAACGTTGAAATCGTTCTTGTTCGATTGGGCAATCCCTAGCAAGTAGTGTCCTTGTTAGCAACCAACCCAGATATCATCAAAACACCATGCACTACAAAACAAATGACTTTCACCCATAAGAATTCATCCAGAGAAATTTCCTTGGGTGATTACCAAGGATCACCCAGAAAATACTAATGGTTCTGGTAAATTTCGATGTTTTCAAGAAAATACCAACGGATTACCCATGAATTTCCTGGGTAATCCGTCACTGATTTGATTTACCCACCAACAAATTAGCCACCAACGTTTGTGACGGTTTTGTGACAAATCACCCTTTAGCGACAGATTTCCCAGGAAAGTGGTCGTAGGTGAAAGTCTTCCATTTTTGTAGTGATGGTAAATGCTAATAAAGTAAAAAAATATTTTCTATACTACACCTGAATCGATATTCTATCCAGTTTGATTATTTTCATACAGTCCTCCTCATACTTGAACCAATCATCGTATACAAAAAATTAAATTGAAAAAATTACAAGATCAATAGAATAAACAATTGAATAGCAGGGGCCAAGTAAAATGAAAGTGATTTTGGGAAATTACTCAATCTAATTATATAAAGCAAGGAATATGATATAAAATTTTAAGTTAAACAAAACACAAATAGAATAAACAAACTGCACATAACAAAAGGAAGGTTGATTAAGGGGAGCAAGTAGGGTTTTTTTATTGGGTTGAGTCTTAGTTAAGTTATTTGGTTCATATAAAAAAAAAGACACAGAGAAGAGTTCTGATCGAAGGATAGGAAGAATCGGCTTCGGGGAAAAAATGCACAAGAGGAAAGAACCGGCAGATTCTTCTCGATTTCTAGTCGTGAAAGATAGGAAACTTGAGATTCCGATGTTCAATGGCAAGGATCCAGATGTCTGGATTTTCAGAGCGGAACGCTATTTTTCATTGAACCGATTGAATAAGGAGGAACAAATTAAGGTATTGGTTATATCTTTTGAGGGAGATGCCTTCAAGTGGTTTTAGTGGGAGAACAGAAGACATGCGATTACGAGATGGAAGTATCTGAAATTGTTGCTACTAAGAGAATTTAGATCCACGGGGGTTGGATCTTTGTATGAACAGTTCTAGTCTGCTATTGTTCTGAATTTTTGATGGTACAAAACTCGGGTAAGATCAATCCTTTTTACGGAACAATTTTCATCAATGTCTAAAACCCGGTTTCTAATGACGGCTCTATTATCTCCGGTAGCACACTATGTTTTTTGGAACTAAATTTCATAACGATAATTACACAAAATTCTTCCCATCCAAAACGCAAAATATACCCCTCAACATCAAAATACAAAGCCTCTTTGTGGTCTTCATTTGGTGGTGGTACCCGCATTTGTAATATCAAATGCATGAGCATCGAGTCTCGAACCACTGACCGGATATCGAGCCAGTGACCGAAACAAGTGCTCCTAAACATTTGTTCTCTAATCGTCCCCCACAATGACGTGAAAGTTTTATTTGCAATATTCAGACTTGATTTTATATTAAGATGTGCTGCATAATAATCCCACTTGTAAATATAACATAAAGAAGTTAAAAAAATAACATATAAGAGAGATGGCTGAGAGCAATAATTTCGGGCATCATGTTGTTCCCAAATTCGATGGAGACTATGACCATTAGAGCTTGCTTATGGAGAATCTCCTTAGTTCAAGAGAGTATTGGAGTGCGGTGCAGTATGGCTTTGTCGACCCCAACTATGAAGAAGGCCTACCTGTCGTTCAGAAGTAGATTCTTGAAGAAGTGAGATTGAAGGACCTTAAAGCCAAGAACTATCAGTTTAGTTCAATCGACAAGAACATTCTCAAGACCATTACTCAAAAGAAGACATCCAAGCAATTGTGGGACTCGATTAAGACCAAGTACCAAGGGAATGTTAGAGTTAAACATGCCCTACTTCAATCTTTATGAAGATCGTGGGAACTGCTGGAGATGAAGACGGGAGAATCAGTGATAGACTGCTTTGGAAGAGTAATGGTGGTCGTAAATGATACGAGGAACTGCAGTGAGGACATGCAAGATGTGAAGATTGTAGAGAAAATTCTACGAACCCTCACTAATAACTTCAAATACATAGTATGCTCCATTGGAGAGTCCAAGGATATTGATAGACTCTCAGTTGATGTGCTTCAAAGTTCGCTCTTGGTCCATGAACAAAAATTGAAGAAACCTTCGAATGGCCAAGTGCTGAAAGTTACAGACGATGAAAGAGGAGCAAGGGGCAGAGACTACATAGTTTGTGGAAGAGGAATAGGAAGAGGCCAAGGGATGACACTTAATAAGGATAATATTGAAAGCTACAATTGACACCAACTGGGTCACTTTGCATATGAGTTATCAAAATGGAACAAAAAGGTAATTACGCCTGAATTGATGAAGAAGACACATTGATTATGGTTGTTGTGGAAACTGAATATGCAAAGAAAGATGAAGTGTGGTTCTTAGACTCGAAGTGTAGTAATCACATGTGCGGGAACAAGATGGGGAAAACCCCATCTTAATGAAGATTTCAGGCATACAGTGAAGCTGGGAAACAATTATCGTATGCAAGTGATGGGAATGGGAAAGGTACATGATAGACTCAAATTGGTTGCAATCGAATTAACGGCAAACTTGGACTGATTACAAGAAAAAGACGAAGAAGATGGCTAGATGGGAATTCAAGATCCCATTTCTCTCCTATACGATCAAAAGACCACAAAATATCTGAAATTTCTAAATCTGTTACCACACACATGTGATATACCCTTCTCAGTGCCTTCTTTATTTTATATTTCCAAATTACCCTTTTGACTTTACTATTTATTTATCTTTGGACCCCTCCTCGAATATACTTCCGTAATTGGAGGCTTATCAATACTCCCCCCCCCCCCAATTACTCACCTTTTCCTCAAGATGGAATGTTGGAAAATGCTTACACATATCCATGTACGACTCCCACGTGTCCTAAGACTCTAGTAATCCCCACCAACCAGGAATTACTTTGATGTCACTATTATTACGATATTGAATACCTTTCAGAGTTTCTGGTTCCATTGGCAGCTCCCAGTCATCTGTAAGTGCAACAGATAGAGGTGTATTTGTTCCATGATCACCAACAACTTCTTTCAATTGAGACACATGAAAAACAAGATGGATGTTACTCCCCGCTGGAAACTGTAAACGGTAAACTGTTTTGGGATGATCGCGACCATACAATATCTTGAACGGGGTGGTGTGGGAGGTCGTATGGAACGAGGTATTGTAAGAGTATTCAACCCACGACAGCCAAGTGGCCTACTTTCGTGGCTGTGCTCCGGCGAAACAACGCAAATAAGTCTCAATACCACGGTTGACCCACTTCAGTTTTCCCATCACTCTAAGGGTGGTACGCCGTGCTAAATCTGAGTTTAGTCCCCTGTAATTTCCAAAGTTCTTGCCAAAAATGGCTAAGGAACACTTCATCTCATTCTGAAACTCTAGACCTTGGCACCCCGTGTAGAGGGTGTTTTAGAGCTATAAAGTGGGTGAATTTGCTCAGCCGATCAACCACCACTAATAGAGAATTAAAACCTTCCGAAACGGGTAATCCTTCTACAAAATCCATGGATAAATCTTCCAAAACCCGTTGTGGAATATCCAAGGTTGTAGTAAACTGGTTGGCGTCAATGTCAAACTTTTAATACGTTGACAAGTCACACAAGCGGCTGCATAATTCCGGACAACAACTTAATTCCTTCCCGTCAAAATTCGGCTTTAAGTCGTTGTAAGGTTTTAAGGACCCCCGCATGACCCCAATGGATCCATCATGGAATTCCATAAGCAACTGGGTAACGATGGACAATTTTTTGGGAATTATGAATCTTTCCATGCTGGAGTAACAATTTTTCTCGCAACTGAAACGAGCTTGGGGCAGTCGTACCAAGTTTTAATGCGTCAATGCAGGCTTTACGTTTAGGGTCTTGGTTTACTTGTTCAATCAATTGAGTAATGTACCATCCTTGAAAAGTAAGTAATTCCATTAAAGTTGGGTCATGGGGTCTTCTGGATAAAGCATCTGCAGCCGCATTATCTTTTCCAGTATTGAACTTGATCGAGAAATCAAAACCAATCAGTTTGATTAGCCATTTCTAATACTCCGTAGCCACCTCCCTCTGTTCTAACAAGTATTTAAGACTGTGATGATCTGTCTTAACAGTGAAGTGCCTTCCCAGAAGATAATGTTTCCACTTTTTGTCAGCCAACACGATAGCCATCAATTCGCGCTCATAAACAGACTTAAACTTCCCTCGGGTCGGTAAAGCGTGACTGAAATAAGCTATTGACTTTTGCAACTGCATCAAAACAGCCCCTACTCCTGTACCAGAAGCATCCTATCTAAAATGAGTTCTTTACAAAAATCTGGTAAAGCTAACACTAGCAACCCCATCATAGCCACCTTTAACTGTTGAAAACTTGTTTCGGGCTCCCCACTCCATTCAAAACTGTTCTTTTTTAGTGTTTGGGTCAACGGGAAATCTATTCCCCCATAACCCTTCACAAATTGTCGGTAGTATCCCGTCAATCCTAAAACCCAGGAAGTTCTTTAAAGGTTCGTGGAGAGGGCCACTCCTTAATTGCTTGCACCTTACCGACTTTTGCCTTCACTCCTCTATGAGAGATCACGTGCCCCAAGTACTCAACCCGATGTTGTCCCAAAATGCGCTTCTTACGATTGGCCACCAAGTGATTGTCGCGAAGAATTTGAAGTTCTAAGGACAGGTGATAGGCATGGTCTTCCGCGCTATGCTTGTAAATGAGTATATCATCAAAAGATATGAGAATGAATTTATGAAGATGAACTCGAAATAACTCATCCATAAGTGCTTGAAACGTGGTTGGCGCATTGGTGATGCTGAAGGGGCATTACAACAAACTCATAATGTCCCTCATATGTTCGGAATGTTGTCTTCTCAATGTCTTCCTCCTTCATTCGAATCTGGTGGTAACCCGATTTGAGATCAAGCTGTGAAAAAATTTATGCACCGTTTAATTATCAATCAATTCCTCTAAAAGTGGAATAGGGATTTTATTAGCAACCGTAGCGTGATTTAGAGCGCGATAATCCACGCAGAATCTCCAACTCCCTTCTTTCTTCTTGACCAACAACACTGGACTCACGTTTGGACTCTCACTGAGCCAAATGATTTGAGCAGTAAGCATTTCTTGTACTAACTTTTGGATCTCATTTTTTGTTCATGGGAATAACGATAGGGTCTGGTGCTTACAGGAACGGTATTTGGAACGAGGGGAATGGTGTGATCATGGCGTCGTTGTGGGGGTAAACTTTTGAGTGATTCGAACATGTCGGAATATTGCTCAATAACCTCCAGGAATATCGAGTTTGATTCTGTCTCTTGAAGGACAACCTCTTCTTGTAATGAATAAAGATCCACCCACATGGCCTCTTCTTTGGAATGACACATTTTTAGTGAGAGATTTTAAAGAGACTTCATCCTTTTGTAAACCAGGATCCCTTTGATGACAACTTTAGTCCCATCAACTCTGAGCTTCATTTTCAATGCCTTCCAACTGAATTTCGTGTCATCTAAAGTTTCAAGCCACTGCATTCCCACTATGACATCAGTGCTACCCAATTCTAGAGGCAAGAATTATGTAATGTTTCTTAAATTTGGTAGTCGCAATTCCACCCTTTTACAACAACCTCTGCCTTTTACGACTGGACTCATACCCACCTTTACCCTGAAACTAAGAGTATCAGTTATTTGTAATTGTAATCGGCTCACCAAATCCGTAAAGCTATAATTATGGGACGCCCTGCAATCAATTAGAACGATCACGTCTTCTCCGTTGATGATAAACCCAACCACAGAGTTTAGTCATAGCTCGATTGGTGGAATCTCAATGTCTTGAAAGCCCTCCATTTCGCTTAAGTTCAACACACCATCCTCTTCACTATATTCTATAGGATCATCTTGGAGCAAGAGAATCTGTAATTCTTTATTTCTACACTTGTGACCTACTAGATATTTCTCATTGCATCGAAAGCAAAGTCCCTTCGCCCATTTGTCTAGAAGCTCTGCCTCCGTTAATTTTCGTCGTAATATGGAGGTTGGACTAGTACCCGTGCTCTTCCCCGACAAGGATGGATTACTAATGACCGTAGTACTGTAGGTTGGAGTTGAAAGGAGGCTTGAACTGCTGAAATTAGGAGAGGGTTTGTACGATGCATTATTCCCTTTAACATTTCCTGACAAACGAGAATTTCGATCCTCAACCAATTGGGTCGTTTCCATGATTTGGGCTAATCCTTGAGGTCTCAATAGTCTAATCTCATCCTGTGTGTTAGACTTGAGCCCATTCATGAAATTACATTCTAACACTTGACCTGGAAGATCTGATAGGGAAGACACTAAAATTTTGAAGGTATGACGAAATTCATGAAGGTTACCTATTTGTCGAAGTGCTAAGAGTTGTTCAAGGGCAGAACCCCCATCAGTGAGCCTGAATCACTTGATTATCTACAATTTCAAATCTTTCCATAGCAAAATTGGGCGGCGACCATCAGCCCAGTGGAATCATGCTAGAGCCTCACCCTCCATACATATATTAGCCATGATTACCTTATCTTTTTCATCGACACGTTGAAGTGCGAAATAGCGTTCTGCTTTGAAAATCCACCCATCCAGATCAGTCCCATTGAACATTGGTAACTCTACACGTCATAATCTCCAATCAGGTGGAATAAATCCTTGAGTTGGTGGTTTCGGAGGAACAATTGACTCGGGAGAAGAGACTAGAGTAAAATTAACATCACTAAATGGTTTTTTAACTGGACCGCTACCAGATTCAGGTGGTTGATACAACCCACCAGATGTACCCACTGGAGACATGACCATCTGCCAGGGTCGTTCCAATCTTTTTGGAGGCCCTGTTACACCTGTATGAAAACTACATATTTAATTCAACGATTAATAGATAAATTAATCCATAAAAAATTGACACAACATTTTAAAACTAGGAAATACTACGATTGGGAAACAACATTCAGTCTGCAACATTTTAAAAGAAATCTGATGCAAACAGAGTCGAACAGTGACTACGCTTTTTGCAAATTCAACAAACCACTATAAAAAAAACCCACATTAAAAGACTTAAAAACATTTGTACATCACTAATGGCCTAATGGGATTATTTGCTATCTCCCTTATTGCAAATCATTAATTCAGCAAACCACACAAAATTGGGATTATTGAAAAATGCAAATTAAACAAACTAGTAAAAATTGAGTAACAACTAAAATCATTACTTTTATTGCAGAATAAACAAAATCAAATTCAGTTAATCGCTTAATCATATCCAACAGTGGGTTTCAATTTTCGAAGGAGAGATCGAAGAAGAGTGAAGAATTTAAGATTGATCGTGGATGTATGTATTGCAATTCTTCAGATTTCAAATTTGTGATTTTTGAACATGATTCTGTGTAGTCCTTTGTGATTGATGATGTTGCCATCGAGAAAATAAAATGTAACTGATGTTATGATGGGCAGGATTTGAAGAGTCGATGTCTCCATTAGAAAGAAAATTTGTAGGAACCAAGGAGTTGGCGACTTTGGAGTTCAATCAATAATGAATTGATGAAGATAGATGACGTAGGGTTTTTTTCATTTTTGTTATGCTTGGTGAGATTTACCCAATGGATTGGGTTGGTCTTTAAAATATAGGAAATTTAGTAATGTATTTAGATTGATTTTGGGGCCCTGTTCAGTGGAACAGATTGGAACAACCCAAAGCACGGGTCTGCCATCGGCCTTTATTGTATCAACATTTCCAATTTCCCCACAATTGTTTGAATCCCCCAATCTAAATCTTCGGTTCTTTTGGTGTTTCCCCTCAAATCGATGTGAATTGACTAAACATTCTCTTCCAACACGTCCAGTCGATCAGCTTGAGATTTAGGAGGCATGGTCGATCAGAATCAGCGACTCTGATACCAATTTGACATACTCAAATTGATTGCAATCGAATTAATGGCAAAATTGGACTTATTACAAGGAAAAAGACGAAGAAGAAAGCTAGATGGGAATTTGAGAGCCCATTTCTCTCTTATATGTTCAAAAGATCACACAATATCTGAAATGCCTAAATCGGTTACCACGCACATGTGATACCCTTCTTAGTGCCTTCTTTATTATATTTCCAAATTACCCCCTCGACTTTACTATTTATTTGTCTTTGGACCCCTCCCCGAATATACTTTCATAATTGGAGACTTATCAGTGCGTTTAAAGATTGATGGCAATATTGTAACATCCTGAAAATTCTAACATCTCTTTTGATTTTAAATTTGATATTTTTGATGGCAACGCGTTATACAATGATTTCTTGGAATCTATGTGTGTGTGTGTATATATATATATATATATTGTAGATGTCAAAAATATACTTGGAAATAATAAGTATTTAAAAAGAAAGATACAAGTTTTAGAGTGAAATATGGATATTTAAAACCTTGGTGGTCAAAATAAAAATGGGAAACTTAAGGGTCCTAATAAACCAACCCTTTTAATCTAATGAAGATATCGTCTTCTTCATTCTCATCGTAAAAAATCGCATCAAATGGGAGATAGAGGTCTGGAAAGAGACGTGAGTCGGGACTGTGAAATTAGAGGAATTTCTAAGATTAGGGTGTTCCAATTTGGTATCAGAGCGGTGGTTTTAGTGAACTAGGATTTGTGAACCTGATCTTAAACATATATCTAAGTACAAAAGTTGTGAGATAACTTAAAGAAAGTTACGGTATTATATATGATGACGTTGTTGAGAATGTGAAGATGACTGTTAAATAGAGGACAGTAAGATGGAACGAAGATGAAACGTTAAAGTTATAGTTTCAGATAGAGATATTATATTGAGATCATCGTAATAAGATATTGTTAGTCCCCAAAGAGAGATGGCTAATTAAGAGAGGGTTTTGTAGAAGGGGGGGTTGAATATAAAACACACAGAATATACTCTTTTTAAATTTTTTAATATAAATATTAAAAATTTACACACAGATAGTTTGATGCGGAAAAGAACAGGCAGACTATTCTATCAAACTAAACACACAGATAACAGTAATTAACTATTACACTAAGCAAGTTAAAACAATACTGTTATAGCACACAGCTTTGCCACGATCCAAACAAATAATCACTCGAAGATTTGTTGAAAGCGTGAGATTTCTGGGAAGGACTTCATCTCCTTTTATAGTGTCCATGCATGGGATGCAAGTGGACAGCTGTCAAGGTTTCATTAGCTGGAAGATTATCTGCTGGACAAAGGAAGAGACTACTTCCTTTGTACTAGAATAATGGATGAACCATTCCTTGTAGCACGTAATGTCAGATAACTTTATCTTCTTTTCTCCATGCTCTGTGAAGTCCCATCAAGCCTTTTAGCTAAAAGACAAATATTCCTTTTATAAGAATAAAAGAGAATGTCTTTATTTAAGGCTTGGTGCCCAAGTTCTTGCTGGCTCACGTGTCTTGCAATTGATGTGAGTCAAGAACTTATCTCTTTGAAATTGCTAAGTGATACATCTCACTATGTATCACATCGGTGGATACCTTATAAGGCTGGAGTTGATAAGTGTACACTTTGCTTGATAACTTCTTCTTTCACTAAGTGACAAAAGTGTATACCCTTGTGAGTTGATATCACGGCCTTAGAAAATATACCTGCAATTTCGGTGACCAAGATCATAGTGTCGGTGACCATGACATCAAACTTGATGACCTCATCTTATTTGATGTCCTTAGTACTTTTGATGACTTTTGAGTGTACCATCGGTGACCCACTATATTGGTGACCCAATCTTGACTTGGCAAGATGGTCTGAATATTGAAGTTGGTTGATACATCCAAAATTCCACTTTTTGATGTACAACCCCTTGATTGAATAGTCTTTGACTCTTCAATACTTGAAGCATATTTCAGACCTTCAAAAGAACCTGTAAAAATTCATTCATATAAAGGAAGGTGGTTCATCACCAAATCATCGGTGACCCAACAATCTCCCCCTATTTGATGATGATACCTGTAGGTTAGAAAAGAATTCTTTTTGACCCTTTCTATTTTTCTTTTGGGTTCTTTTGACTCAGATTTTTTTTTTTTGATTTTTTTTTTAACTGAGTATGTACAGTATAGAGTATAAACTGAATAAAAGAATAAGTATAAGTTTAAATATGTGCAAAGCTTGTAAAAATATTAACAAGAGATGAGATGGAAGAAAAGTATGAACTTTTATTAATCAACACATAGGTTTGATCAGAGTACATGATTAATAAAGTTCATACTGTCCTATACGTCTGCAAGATCATGGATCTGAGGGTTCTCTTCGTTTAAGTTCATCCAAGATCATTCTTGTGATGCCATGGTCTTCAATGGGAGGCACTCCAAGAATAGCAGAGAGGAAAGAGCTGCGAGCCCTTGGGATGTCAGATGCTCTGAAGAAACCGATGTTTCCAAAGATGTCTTCAAAGAAAACCCCAAGCTCTGGAGTAGTCAGCATGGTTTGCTCCGGGTAAGCAATAGAAGTAGGAATGGAAAGATCTATACCCGAAGCATTTATCTGGATGCCCCTTTCATGAAGCATAACAAAATGTCCCTTCTTCTTGTTTTTAGGAGCAGTGATGACCTCTCCTTTAAGACCCTGTTGAATGAAGTACATTTGTTGTGCTTCAAGGTATGTCACAAGAATATTATTCTCCTTTTGGATGTTGAGCATCTTGATGAAGAGTTTTCTGAGAATATTAAGTACCAGCTCCTTGTACTTGCTTTTGCTCTTGGAGATGCATTTACCAACTTCCATCCACTCAGTCATCCCAAGAACTTCCAACCATTCAGCTTCATATACTTTTGATAAAGTATCAGCTCTCTTAAGGGTGATAAGTAACTTGGGAGAATTCTTGGTTGGAGGTTGGATGGTAGCATTGATAATCTTGGAATCATCCTTCCTGTTCTTCAATCTTCTTTTAAACCACTCTACTTCCTTTGCCTTCTTGGCCTCATCAACCAATTTTGCAGCTTCAGATTTCTTCTTTATATTTTCAAGCTCATCTTTTTGAGCTTGAATTGCATCGGTGACTTTGGCATGAACAGCTTCATCATGAGCTAGCTTGAGTACATTTGTCTGATCATACTCAAGCTGAGCCTTGATAGCTTCTTCTCTTTATATATAGATATGGTGGATGTCGGTGGCTGGGAGAGGTGGTTAACGGCGGTGACCGTCGGTGGGTGGTTTCGGTTTCGGTGGTTTCGGTGGGTGGTTTCGGTGGTACACCGTCGTGTGGTTTTAGGGTTAGAGAAAAGAGAGGAGAGAGAGAGAGATAGATACCGTCGGTGACCTTGTCACCGACATTTAGGTATATATATATATATTTTATTTTCCTTTTATTTTTCTTTTTATATAAATATATTAATATAATATAATATATAATATAATATATAATATATCTATGAAGTATACATATAATATATATATAAAACATATAACATATATAAGTTATAAATATATAAATGTATATAATATATATATATGGAATATATATATATAGAACATTCATTATATATAAATATAAAATATTAGTCTATGTTTACCATACCTAACTCACCGATGAGAAACTTGAACCTTGCTTCATCAAGGGGCTTTGTGAACAGATCAGCTAATTGATAATCAGTGGGAATAAAGTGAAGCTCCACATCACCTTTAGAGACATGATCTCTTATAAAGTGATACCTAATATCAATGTGCTTGGATCTTGAATGAAGCACAGGGTTGTTGGCAATGGCTATTGCACTTGAGTTGTCACACATTATTGGGATTTTTGAGAAAATTTGATTATAATCACACAACTGATTTTTCATCCACAATATCTGTGCACAACAACTTCCAGCAGCCACATACTCTGCTTCAGCAGTAGATGTAGACACCGAATGTTGTTTCTTACTTGACCAGCTCACAAGCTTTCCACCAAGTAACTGACAACTTCCAGTTGTACTTTTTCTGTCTATTTTTGAACCTTCAAAATCAGAATCAGAGTACCCGATGAGATCGAAACCTGAGTCTTTGGGATACCAAAGACCCAGATTTATGGTACCTTTCAGATACCGAAAAATCCTTTTCACAGCAGCCAGATGTGATTCTTTAGGATTTGCTTGGTATCGGGCACACAGACAAGTAGCAAACATAATGTCAGGTCTACTTGCAGTCAGATAAAGAAGGGATCCTATCATGGCTCTATAATTTGTAATATTTACAGAAATGCCATCAGGATCAGAAGAGAGTTTAAGAGGAGGAGCCATAGGAGTTTTCATGGTAGAGCAAGTATCAAATTGAAACTTTTTCAGAAGGTCTTTAATGTATTTATTTTGATTTATGAAAATACCTTCTGGAGACTGTTTTACTTGCAAACCAAGAAAGAAAGTTAACTCCCCCATCATGCTCATTTCATATTCTTTTTGCATGAGGGAGCTAAACTCATCACAAAAGGATTCATCGGTGGCTCCAAAAATAATATCATCTACATAGATTTGAACAAGAATGATATTACCTTGTGATTTCTTGAAGAAGAGAGTGTTGTCAACCTTGCCTCGTATGTACTTATTTCTAAGTAGATATTCTGAGAGAGTGTCATACCAGGCACGTGGAGCTTGCTTCAGTCCATATAGAGCTTTATCCAGCCTATATACATGATATGGATGGACTGGATCTTCAAACCCAGGAGGTTGCTTCACATACACTTCTTCAGCTAATTCACCATTTAGGAAGGCACTTTTGACATCCATTTGGAATACCCGAAAATTCTTGTAAGCTGCATGGGCAAGAAATATTCGGATAGCTTCCAATCTGGCAACAGGAGCAAAGGTTTCATCATAATCAATTCCTTCCTCTTGCCGATATCCTTGAGCAACCAACCTTGCCTTGTTCCTTATGACAGTTCCTTCTTCGTCCATCTTGTTTCGAAACACCCATTTTGTTCCAATAATTGTTTTGTTGGATGGACGAGGAACTAACTTCCAGACTTTGTTTCTCTCAAATTGTGAGAGCTCTTCTTGCATGGCAATTACCCAGCTAGGATCAGCTAGGGCTTCATTTATCAGCTTAGGCTCAACAATGGAAACAAAGTTGACATATAAGCACAGATTGCTTATGCCTCTTCTGGTTTTTACACCAACTTGTGGATCTCCTATGATTTGATCTATTGGATGATCCATGGTCCACTTTAGTGCAGGAGGTAAGGAGGAAGGTAGAGAAGAGGATGAGGTAGGAATTTGGGATGGTGAAGAAGGGTTTAAGGGAGATATGGTGTTTTGGTGGGTAAGGTTTTCTGAAGAGTTAGTTTCAGGAGGTGGAGAAGAAAGAGAAGGTTCTGAAGGTGAGGTGGTGTTTATGGGAGGCTGAGAAGAGTTGCTATCTGGAGGATTGGTTTGAGAGGGGGATGGAATTTCACCAACACATGAATTTATCCATAGGCTTAATTCTTCTTCATCACAAGATAATGAAGAAGTTTCAAACTCATCAAACTTCACATGCATGGATTCATCTATGCATTGTCTTCTTAGATTGAAGATTCTAAAGGCTCTTGAGGAGAGAGAATAGCCCATGAAAATTCCATCATCAGACTTTGGATCAAACTTTCCAAGTTGTTCCCTGTCATTTAGCATGTGACAAGCACAGTCAAACGCATGGAAGAAGTCAACTGTAGGTTTTCTTCCATGGAAAACTTCATATGGGGTCTTGTCATGCCTTTTGACTATGATAGACCTATTTTGAGTAAAGCATGCAGTGTTAACTGCTTCTGCCCAAAAATAGGTTGGCAACTTGGATTCACTCAGCATAGACCTTGCAGCTTCACATAGTGTTCTATTCTTTCTCTCAACAACACCATTTTGCTGAGGAGTGCGTACGGCAGAGAAGTTCTGAGAGATTCCTTTTAGGTCAAAGAAATCTTCCAGAGCAGCATTCTTGAATTCAATGCCATTATCACTTCTGAAGGACTTCACCAGTTTACCATTCAAATTTTCAATCTTTCTTGTAAACCTGATGATTTCTTCAGCAGCATCACTCTTGTGTTTCAGAAATAACACCCAAGTATATCTAGAGAATTCATCGACGATTACTAGCATATACTTTTTACCACCCGCATCGGGTGTACTGACTGGACCGCATAGATCCATGTGAAGCATTTGAAGAGGTTGAGAGATAGAAGAGCATTGTTTTGTTTTAAAGGAAGTTCTGGTGAGTTTTCCTTTTTCACATGCCCCACACAGCTTTTCTTTTTCAAAAGCTATTTTTGGCATTCCAACAACCAGCTCCTTGTTGGAGAGTTTGTTCAAGGTTTTAAAGTTTAGATGAGAGAACCTTTTATGCCACAGCCAACTTTGTTTGGCTAGTTCTTGAGAGAGAGAGACACAGCCTTCTCCTATTGCACTTTCCTTCATGTTGATTATGTACACGTCATTCGGTCGGGTTCCCGCTAGTACAATCTTGTTACGTACATCAAAGACCAAGCACACACACACAGTTGGAACATGACCTTATAGCCCAAATCACATATTTGGCTGATGCTTAGAAGATTGTACATTAGCCCTTCAACATGAGCTACTCTGGAGAAAGTGATGGTTCCATTTGAAATGGTACCATATCCTTTGGTGACCCCTTTTCCATTTCCTCCAAAGGAAACAGTGGGTCCCTTTTCTTTTGAGAAGTTAGAGAGAAGAAGTTTGTTTCCGGTCATGTGTCTTGAACATCCACTATCCATGTACCATATATGATCTTTATTTGGTACCTGCACCCAGAAACAAATTTAGACTTTTGGTACCCATTTTGAGGTGGGTCCTTTGGGATTAGAAGGCATTTTAGATTTGCAAGGAGCCAAGTCTTTGGGCAATTTTTAGCAAGATGAAGAGTGTTGCCACAGTTATAGCACTTCTTTAAAGGAAAGACCTTTTTAAAATCCCTATCATCTAAACTTTGGACAGAGGTTGAGGAATGAGAAGAAGAGGGGTGTCCAACACCTGGTCTTGGTCCAAGAATACCTTTACCAGGATTTCTTGATTTCTTCAAGTTTACTGACCGAGGAATAAAGTCAGTAGCTATTTGAGATTTCCTTTTAGATGAAAAATTTGATTTAGAAAATTTTTTCTTTTGAGGAGAAAATCTTTTTGAAGAAGGATACTCAGCAACTTTAGATGGCTGCTCCTGGGAGTACCTTGACTCATGCAGACTTAAGGAATTTAAAAGTCTTTGGATAGGTTTGGGAGAAGAAGAAGAGCTTGGAAGAGTTGAAACTATTGAAGACTCAGAAGAGATTTATTTAGCTTTAACAAAGACTCCAAACTTTTTAGAACCAGATTCTACTTTGAGCATGTCAAGTAGATCTATAGAGTGAACGGAGGTAGAATCCTCAGATGAGTAACCGAAGAGAGCATCATCGTCATCGGAAAAGAAACCAGCAGGAAAACCTTGACACTCAGAAGAGGAAGGGAGTGGAAGGTCAAGAGGTTGAGGAACATCTTTTCCATAACCAAGGCCAGACTTATCCTTGCTGGTGATTTGATCTTGAAGGATCCTTTCTAGATTCTTAGAGGATTTAGTCCATTTAGACAGAACCTCTTGTTCCTTTTCAAGAGTGGAAGAAATCTTTGATTTTTCCTCAGAAAGACTGTCGTTTAAGTACCGAAGGTTTTCCAGATCAGCTTTCATTTTGTCAAAATCTTTTAGTTTTGAAAAGCAAGAGAAGAGTTGATCATTTAGACATTTTATGTGCATATCAGCCTTTTTCTTTTGAATCTTTAAGTCACAGAAGTCAACAGTTAAAGAATCAAAGGCATCAGCCTTTTGATCATCAGAGAGAAAGGTAAAAGGATGTACCTGAGGTTTTGTCCCCGAAGTGGATCCCTCGGCGGATACAAGAGTGGTGTAGAGTGATTTCTCCATGTCTTCTATCTCATCAATTTTGGCCATGAGGCACTTAGTGACATACTCACTCTCACTCTCGCAGGTTTGCTCATCTTCCCAGCAATGAGCCTCAGCAACTAAGGTTTTATTTTTACCTTGGTTTCTCTCCTTTTCTCTCTTGTATTTGGCTTTGTATTTCTTGTACCTTGAGGTTTCTTTTGATTCAGAATTTTCTTTAGATGATTGGCTATTTCTCTCTTCATGCTTCCTAGAAGCTGATTTTGAGAAGTCATGGCCATAAGAAGAAGAAGGTTTAGAAGAAGAAGCTTTTGATCTGCATTCGAAGCAAAATGACCTTTCTTTCCACAATTGAAGCATTCTTCATTTGCTTTATCGTAAGAGGATTTTTGAGAAAAAGGTTTTCTATTAAATTTGGAGCGGTTTGAAGAAAATCTTTTGTTCTTAAGGTTTCCGGCAAGCATTGCCATACTATCGTAAAGTATGTCAATGGTCGATTCTTCTCCTTCATCATCGAAAGGCACTATAGTATGCATCTGACAGATGAGAAGAGTCTTCCTTAATATCTTTTTCAGAATTAGAAGAAGGATAGGTGATTCTAGGAATACAAGAAGAAGGTTTTGAATCACCTATCAAAGCAATAAAGGAGGATTTGATATCCTTTATAAGAGACTTTCTCTGATTCTTAGTTTGTTCATAGTGAAGAAGAGTTCCATAGAGAGCAGTTAAAGGCATTATTTCTAAGTCCTTGGTTTGCTTGATGCAAGTACGTATAGTTTCCCGTAAATGCGGAAGACAATCCATGAACTTGCAGAGAACTTCTTCATTATCATAAACTCGGCCAAGAACTTTGAGATCGTTGAGAAGACAGTTAAAACGATTAAAGTAGGTAGAAAGAGATTCTCCCTTTTCATGGGAGAAGAGTTCATACTTTCTAACAAGACGGATCCCGTTAGATTTCTTTACTTCTTTGGTGCCTTCATATAAGACACTCAAAGTATCCCACATCTCTTTAGCAGTGGGAAGGTTAAGAAGAGAATGATACACATCATCAGGAAGGGAAACAGCAAGAGCAGATTTGACTTTAGTATCCAAAGCGACTAGGCGTTTATCATCTTCACTAAATTTGTTAGAAGGTTTGATGATATATCTACCAGTTTTCTCACTTCTTTCGTCATCTGACTCTATGTCCTTTCCTTCAGCGTCCTTTTGAGGGCCAAAGCGAGCCCATATTTTAGGAACAATAGGTCCCTCACTGAGAATGTTGGGATACCTGCAATCGATCCCTTCCAAGAATAATAACATGCGATTTTTCCATAACCCAAAGTTGTTTGGGTTGAATGTTGGGGGTTTAGCCAAAGATCCTAAATCATATGTATTACTGGAAGAGGTCTGCAAGGTACCATCAACATTTGAGGTAGTAGCCATCACGTATCCGGTTTATGAGATTAAACCAACCGCTTCCGATACCAATTGTTAGTCCCCAAAGAGAGATGGCTAATTAAGAGAGGTTTTGTAGAAGGGGGGTTGAATATAAAACACACGAATATACTCTTTTTAAATTTTTTAATATAAATATTAAAAATTTACACACGTATAGTTTGATGCGGAAAAGAACAGGCGTACTATTCTATCAAACTAAACACACGAGATAACGTAATTAACTATTACACTAAGCAAGTTAAAACAATATCGTTATAGCACACGGCTTTGCCACGATCAAACAAATAATCACTCTGAAGATTTGTTGAAAGCGTGAGATTTCTGGGAAGGACTTCATCTCCTTTTATAGTGTCCATGCATGGGATGCAAGTGGACAGCTGTCAAGGTTTCATTAGCTAGAAGATTATCTGCTGGACAAAGGAAGAGACTACTTCCTTTGTACTAGAATAATGGATGAACCATTCCTTGTAGCACGTAATGTCAGATAACTTTATCTTCTTTTCTCCATGCTCTGTGAAGTCCCATCAAGCCTTTTAGCTAAAAGACAAATATTCCTTTTATAAGAATAAAAGAGAATGTCTTTATTTAAGGCTTGGTGCCCAAGCTCTTGCTGGCTCACGTGTCTTGCAATTGATGTGAGTCAAGAACTTATCTCTTTGAAATTGCTAAGTGATACATCTCACTATGTATCACATCGGTGGATACCTTATAAGGCTGGAGTTGATAAGTGTACACTTTGCTTGATAACTTCTTCTTTCACTAAGTGACAAAAGTGTATACCCTTGTGAGTTGATATCACAGCCTTAGAAAATATACCTGCAATTTCGGTGACCAAGATCATAGTGTCGGTGACCATGACATCAAACTTGATGACCTCATCTTATTTGATGTCCTTAGTACTTTTGATGACTTTTGAGTGTACCATCGGTGACCCACTATATTGGTGACCCAATCTTGACTTGGCAAGATGGTCTGAATATTGAAGTTGGTTGATACATCCAAAATTCCACTTTTTGATGTACAACCCCTTGATTGAATAGTCTTTGACTCTTCAATACTTGAAGCATATTTCAGACCTTCAAAAGAACCTGTAAAAATTCATTCATATAAAGGAAGGTGGTTCATCACCAAATCATCGGTGACCCAACAGATATATATGGTGAGAAAGGGGCTAAATGGCGAGAAAAAGATAAGGTAAAGGTATAGATGATGTACGTGAAGGTCATGTGGCTAAAATTAAGTTCCAAAAAAATTGAAAATTGGGAGAAAAATACTTGAATGATAGTAGTCTGATGTTAAGTTCTCTATATAGTGGAAAGGGTAGACATGTGGTAAATAATAAACTAAAAGTAAGAACATTGAAAAGTAGAAATGTATACATGTAGTAAGGTAAAATAACAAGGAATGAGTGAGCTTGAACTCCGAAAAAAAGTAGAAGAAGATCAATATATGATTTAAAAAGAGATCAAAGAAAGTTATTCAAATAATAAGGTTAAGACTTAAGGGTTGTAACAATAGTAATCATACAAAGTGATGAGCAAGCTAAGTGATTGAAGAGTTGGGACTAAAATGGCAATGATGAAATTGTTTCTAATAGTATTGATGTATTTCGATTAGAAAAGTGATTTGTACAAGAAATAAATTTGAGCTTAGTAGTTCTTTACAATGATATCAATCATGGTCAAACTGTCAAACTATTAGCTTGGTGTTTGATTTGTTCAAGAAATTAAGGTTCTAGATCTAAGGGGCATAACAAACACATAATATGTTACTAGTTGCTATAAGAAATGGTAGTTGTATAAATATAGCATGGTAAGAGATTTCAGTGATGGTAAGACGAGAATAAGGAATTGGATAAACTACATCTTAAAAGCATATTAACAAGTAATGTATTATATGTTTGCTTGGGGATGTACTAGGGTAAAATGATTTCATAATCACAACAAATATGATATTGTAAAGGTTGTATCCTTAAAACAATAAGAGAACCAAGGGAATTTTACACAACTGGCGAGTAGGTGTTATGTCGAAGCAAAAGACATAAAAGTACTTCAAAAGACAACGGATACCAGAAGCAAAATACACAAACGTATTGCAAAAGACAACGGATACCAGAAGCAAAAGACACAAACGTACTGCATCAATGTCTGCTATTGTTCCTAATTTTCGATGGTAAGAAACTCGAGTAAGATCAATCTTTTTTACCGCATAATTTTCATCAATGTCAAAAACCCGGTTTCTAAATGACGGCTCTATTATCTCCGGTAGCACACTATGTTTTTTGGAACCAAATTTCATACCGATAATTAGACAAAACTCTTCCCGTCCAAAACGTAAAATACGCCCCCCAACATCAAAATAGAAAGCGTCTTTGCGGTCTTCATTTGGTGGTGGTACTTGCATTTGTAATAACAAATGAACGAGTATCAAGTCTTGAACTACTGACCGAATATCGAGCAAGTGATCGAAACAAGTGCTCCTAAATATTTGTTCTCTAATCGTCCCCCACAATGACGTGAAAATTTTATTTGCAATATCTAGACTTGATTTTATATTAAGATGTGCTGCGTAATAATTCGCCTTGTAGATATAATATAAAGAAGTTATAAAAATAACATATAAATATAAATTTGTGTGAATAAAATTTCGTTTAATGTAATAAAACATACCATGATGAACGTCGATCAAATGTCGGTGAACGACCGTGAAAGTGTTATCTAAAAATGTATAATCTTCATTAAATATTTAAAGATGGTTTAGTGTTAGTAATATTGTATTGAAAGAAATGGAGTGTTGGTGGTATTAGAGTAAAAATAATGAAATGTTTGTGTGTTGGTAAAATTAAAATAGATGATATTTATACTGAATTTTAATAAAATAAAAACAAAATATAAGAAATAATGAAATTTGTTGGAAAAATGAAAAATTTGTTGGAAATGAAAAAGAATTAAAAAGTAAAAATTAAAAAATTAAAAAACTAAAAATTAAAAAAATTGAAAATTAAAAGAAAACATATGTTCAACAAAATTTAACTTTAGTAAAAAAATATAAAAATTGTTAATACTATTTTTAAAATTATATTATAAGAATTAATGGTATTTTTATTGGAAAAAAATCGTATAAATTAAAAGTATTTTTATAAATTATTTTAAAAAGGCAGAATTTATTTTTTTATAAAATACCTCGTATATATAATATATAAAAAGATTTTTTAATTTTTAATTTATATTAAAAATTATATAGGAATATGATTTAGGGGCTGTTTGGTTGGTTTTTCATTAAGTCCTGTATGGATAAATTTGGTTGTGTGGATATTGTTGGCTGAGCGAGTTAAATAAAATGGTTGTTTGTTTGTTGGGCTGAATGATCTATCTGAATAATACAAATGACTATTTTATCCTTCTATTTATTTTTGTTCTATTCATCTCCAACCATGGTTACAGGTTATACACAGAAGATCGAATCTCAAAAGAAAATCAAAAAATTTAATCAGAAACATTTTTTCTTGGAGAAACCCTCATATTTGTCTTCAAGAACATATAAGATGATTGAATCTAAAAAAAAACCCATAAGAACATGGAAGAACATGGAAGAAAGTTGTTGAGGATGAGATAAACCATAGAACATCATATTGTCTTAAAGAATCCCTATCATCTTCGATTGAATCTCAATAAACAATAAACAACCCAAATGAAGAAGGCTAAAGATCGGGTCTGTCGATTTACCTTTCGATTGCCATCCCTTTGGATTTACCTCTCAAACTCATGGAGGAAACAACAAAGGAGCAGGGTCTGTCGACGACGAGAAGAAAGACGGGGTCTGTCGACGACGAGAAGAAGAGATACAAAGGAGCGGCCGGTTAGAATAGGGTCTGCCGATTTACCTTTCGATTGCCATCCTCAGTTTCGAATCCCTCACATTTATCTTCTTCGTGTAATGTCCAGATGCAGAAGGGTGTGTAGCGTGATTTTCACAGGGGTAGGGTTGGAAATGTGACGGCTGAATGCAGAGGGGTAACCCTAAAATACTTATTCGCTCAGCACCTTTCTATATGATTAAGCTGCTTCCAAACACTATAAAATAGCTGAGCGAATAATCTAAAGGGCCCATTAAGCCCATTAAGCCACTACCAAACAGGCCCTTAGATAAGACAAAAAACAAAAAGTTACCTTGATAATGGTGCATGTGTGTGTTGTGCGCCGGTGGGTTCGCATTGACTTTTTGATCGGCGGCTATGGGGTTGTGATTGTCTCGTCGCGTTAGAATTTTTTTAAATTATTATATATTGGTCCCTAAAATATATTCTTTTTTAAAAAAGGGAAAAGTTCAAAAAAACCCTAACCAACTATCCTGTTTTGAATGGTTAAGTTTCTAAATTATTTTTTTTAATGAAAAAAACATTAAACTTTCTTCTTTTGATCAAGCCCTTGAACTATTGTTTTGAATGAAAAACCATTAAACTTTCTTATTTTGAATGATTAAGTTCTTAAATATTTTTTTGAATAAAATAAGTCATCGAACTTTAAAATTAGTTACTTACATTCTTTTAACCAAAAAAAAATATTGGTAACCAACTTGGAAAGTTTTAAAGTGAAAAACAAAACTTAAATCAGTTTTACCGTTCCTAAATCCTACGCCGGTCAGACCCCGCACAAACATTGATATCACTCCCCCTCACCATTCCTCGTCGTCCCATCATTGTATGTTTTCCATATCGTCTATCACGTTGTTGGCTCATGTCATCGATCTACTCTTTTTGATCTGTTTTTTTTATCTTTTTACTTTAAACATTTCTAGTCGATTATAAGTAGTTTTTTTGTTACAAGAATGCAGGTAACCAATTGTTAAAAGTTCGATGGTTTATTTTTTCAAAAAATGTTCGGGGAATTATTCATTCAAAATGAGAAAGTTTAATTGTTTTTTCATTGAAAATGAGAAAGTTTAATGGTTTTTTCATTCAAAGACATAGTTCAGGGACTTAATCACTCAAAAAAGAAAAGTTTAATGGTTTTTTCATTTAAAAAAATAGTTTAGGAACTTAACCATTTAAAACATGGATAGTTCTCGTTGGGTTTTTTTGAACTTTTCCCACAAAAAGTGCCGGATGGTTACAAAAATGATTATTTTAAAAAAGTTTTTTTTTTTTGACTATTTTAGTAATACAATTTTAAAAAATGGTTATTTTGGTCAATAACCAACCAATTTGGGGGCTATTTGCAAAATTTCAGAGCACAGGGATACTTCCAGCAAACTGGGTTTTGATCTTTCTTTCATCTCTGATGTGTTAAACCCTGAATATAGAATAGAACCCTTCCTTCTTCTCCTTCTCCTTCTCCTTCTCCGCCCCCTCTTTCGTAATCCAAATTTGATGTGTAATTGTGTGTGTAATACATGTTTTTAGTTGATTGATTACAGGCCTCAACAATGAAAGCTTTGAGACTTGTTCAAAAACTTACTACTCATCACTCTTCAAAAACTTCTCATCTCAACCTCACCTTCCTGTCTCGATTTTACGCATCCCAAACCCTAGAAGAAACCCCAGTACCCGAAACTCACACAACCGACAACAATGGCTTCGGGTTCGACAGCAGTCATTACGAATTACCAGACTTGAATCCAGGTTTAGGATCCAATGAGGCTGAGACACCTAATAATAGAGAATCAAATTGGGATGAAAAGTATCGACGAAAAGCTAACAGAAGTATATTTGGAGAAGAGCATGAAAAGTTTGTTAAGGAAAAGAAAAACAAGAAGAAGAGTAGGAGTGAAAGGATGATGGAGCAGGAAGAGAAAAGACGTCGAACTGCGATTCTTTCTAAGGCTTTACTCGATGCTGCTGTGGCTGCAACTGATGATGATGAAGAGGAAGATGTTAATGAGGTGGTGAAGGTGGAAGATCAGTTGTCTTTATCAGTTGGGATAATTGGTGCTCCTAATGCTGGAAAATCTGCTCTCACTAATTTCATGGTTTGTTTGTTTGTTGGTTTCCATTTCATTTACATCAAATGTTGCGTGCTGCGTTTTAACTTCAAGACTGATATGAATTTGTTTGTACATTTGCTTGCAAGAAACATTTGGTAATTCTAGATGTAAAATGTGGTTGTTATGACCTCAAAACTCATCATGCTTTTTTGGGAATATCAAAGTTCAATTCAATCCAATCGTTTTTCACTTAAATTCATATTTTATAACTGAATATAAGGAATATATGAATGAAATTTGTATTTGTTGCTGTATGGTTTTATTGCTTGTCACTATATATAATCTAAGATGAAGCAAGTATAGGCTGCTGATACGAATGCTGAGTCTTTACTTGAAATCCTTATTTAGTTGATGTATTTTGTTGGAAGTTATTTTCATGGTGGTATGTTGGCATTACTGTTAGTGGCACCATAGATAAGAGATTCGTAAATCATCTAGGTCTGAATCAACGGATATATCTGAATCCATAGATATAGATATATGGTTATCATTGATCTCCATTTAGGGAATACAGTCTGGCCAGGAATTTGTCATATGGAACATATTTTCATTGAGAGAAAATATAAAGCATATGGAATGAATAGGAAGTTAGGAACAAGTATTTATGATGTCAAAACAGAAGTTTTTTTTCTTTTGTTGAGGATGCTTCTTTAAGTCAGCAGCTGAATGACTTTGATGCTTCTCTTCAGTATCTTTTTCATTTTTTGTCTGTACAATCTATGCAATTGGGCTTTCTTATTAAAAGTATTCCATAGATAGGTAAAACTTGTTCGATTTGAGTAAATGATTCATGCTTGTTGATGGTAGCTATTTATGCTCCATGTACTTGGCCCATAGAAGACATTTGTTTGCAATGCTTTTAAACTACTTGATAGTTGATACTCAGCCAATGGAAAGGACGTTTTCAATAAAGTAGTTTTGTTTTCTTGTAATTTTTCACATTGGTGACTTCAACTTATGTTTTGAGAATTTCTTCTTATGTACCTTTCTAGGTTGGGACAAAGGTTGCTGCTGTTTCACGGAAGACAAACACAACTACGCATGAAGTATTAGGAGTAATGACGCAAGGAAAAACGCAAATAGTATGTACCTTCAAGAGAAACGGGACTCCTCTTTGTGTGGTTTTTAATTTTATATATATATATATATATATAGGGGCAGGTTCAAATGAGAACTCAAATTTGGTTGTGAACGTGAGGACAAATGAGAGCGCGACACGTGTCATATTCAGATTAAATAATCAAAGAAATATTCAGACTGAATAAAGTATTTATTCAGTCTGAATAATGCTTATTTCTTTGATTATTCGGTCTGAATAATCTACATTCAGACATGTGTCGCGCTCTCATTTGTCCTCACGTTCACAACCGAATTTGAGTTTGCATTTGAACTTTCCTCTCTCTCTCTCTCTCTGTATATATATATATATATGCTATCATCTTATAGGTGCATCTATTACAAAAGATGCTTATCGTCTATACTTGATTGTCGTATTGGTCTGTCAAAATTTCCTTGATATTTGGTAACCGTGGATGTCCGGGCCAACTTGTGCGCACCTTGTCTAACAACTAATTCCATGGGGCCCTGAAGTTAACAACCAGACCACTCCTCCACTGACTCTGTGGGTACTTGAACTGCTGACCCATGGGAAAAATTTCCTTGATATTGTGCAACTTCTATATTTGCTTTGCGTGTAGCTGTGGTTGTATCCACGAATGGGGGCATGATTTGAGTACCCAAAAAACCAAAGATACTTATGGATCCAATCCAATTAGTTGCATCCGTGGGTTGATGTGGGCTACCCATGGGCGTGCCTGTGTATTTTTATTATTAAATAATTGCTAGTTGCTAATATATATTTTATGGTGATAAATATAATAAAAAGTAAAAGCTAAAAAGTAAAAAGGTCAAATGAGTAATATCATTACATACCATTCCAAGGTAATTGCTTTTGTTTTCTATGCATTTTATGAGTTTAACTTGTAGTATTTGTTTTAACCTTTGTTTTGTTATTGTTGATTTATTTTAGTTTTAACTTTGTTATTTTTGTTTCAACTTCATTAATTGTTTCGTTTTAACCAACAAAAATTGTCTATTTATAAAATTTTGTGGGTATACACGTGGGTATGTGCGGTTATACATATTGATTACCCAAAAAATCATGGGTACTTTTGTACATGCACATGTTCTTTCTCCTGGTTTATTCATCCCACCTCATTGCTCAGTCTAACTTGATCTAATCATGTATCATTTTCCTAATGCACTTGGAGAATGAAAATTCAGATAGTAAGTACGTTCTTAGAACAGGTTCCAAGGCTAGACCCAAATAGTACAATCCGTAGCTTCATTAATAAAATCGTATATGTTAATAAGATTTCTCAAAAGGGACTTGAAAAATATTGACCCTTATGATAAATTTTTGTCCCTCTTGCGTGCTTATTACTCCCTTCATCCCAAAATAAATGTCCACAATGAAAATTGCACATAATTTTAGGAATGTGCAAATAATACACTTTTTAAATAACCAAATGACACTTCTACCCTTGATAATAGAGAGATAAACTTTCTCCATCTCATAACTAAGGGTAGAATGGGAAATTAGAAACTTACTTTGGAAGGTGGACACTTATTTTGGGACAACCTAAAATAGTAATGTGGACACTTAAATTGGGACGGAGGGAGCATTTGAATGGATTTATAAGGTTCAGATATATGTAGCAAGCTTCCATGCTTTCTAAGCCTATCCTAATCGGGTAGGAAAGTTGGTTGTAACCTTTGGGCATTTCATGAAACCTACTTTCAAGTTTGCATTTGAGTTAATCCTTGACGATGGGTATGCTTTTTTACCAATTTGCTGTTGTAAATCTCCTCTCTATGACAATGGTTGCCAACTGAAGCTTTTTGGCTGACATGTTTCTCTTGAGTAGGTCTTCTCTAAATAAAACTACTAGACAGGCTATACCTAAAATTTCTGTTTGACTTCTTTCATAAGGAAAGCATGCAAAAGCTTATTTGTGGTCACTAGTGCTATAGGAGCCATATATGCATATGCTACATGCTTTTCTCCTTCCAGTTTGCCATATTCGTTGTCCAGAGAGATAATGAGGTGTTCTGTTTTCGTTACGCTTTTAGCTTTTTGCAGCAGCACATATATATATATATATATACAATTATCCTCACTTTAGAATTTTCTTTGGTGACAGTGTTTCTTTGACACCCCGGGTCTTATTATGAGAAGTAATGGACTTCCAAAATCTGACATTAAAGTTCGAGTTGATAGTGCATGGAGTTCAGTGGATCTTTATGACATGCTCGTTGTTATATTTGACGTTCATAGACATCTTACCAGGTTTAATAATCTTTTTACCAAACATTCTGTTTTTTTTTGTCTTTAATTCTTTTCTACATGCATACAAGCCTAAGGCTTTCAGTTTAGACCGTTTAAGATTTTCATTTTATGGTGTGTGGAGAAATGAAGATGTGATGTAGACATAATGCAAGTAGAATGGTGAATAATATGTTTTGCTTACTAATTAAATAATCATGTCAAAAGATATGTGATCCTCTTCTCATCATGAGTGTTATATTATATCTGTATGAACAAGGTTTGCATGATTATATACCAGCAGCCAAATGGATCTTATCTACCCAGTCATTCATGTTTTAGGATCCCAAACTATACGATCGATAGAAATCCTCTCTTTAAACTGTATTTGTCTTATTCATTAAGAATTCTCTGATGAAGGATAGTACAAGGTCCATTTTGCATCATATTTAAGGGATTACATACACCCTTCTAGAACCACACTATGTAATCTCTTTTGGGTCCTGCAATTATCCGATTTATAGTCTGTCCATTCTGTTTTATATTTAGTAAGAATATTTATAGGCAACTTTTTTTTCACTCCACCTTTTCTTGTATATATTTTCACTTCGCCACTATATATTGTTCTATATTTGATATTGGAACTTGTACAAAGCTCTGTGATGCCTATATACTTAGGAAATTGCTTTGTAAAATTATTAATTTGTCAGTGGGACACTTAGTGCAGACACACACCATGGTTGTACAATTCGAGTTTGAATTATAGATTCATGAGCATTCCTGCAGTAGAGAGATATTTCGAATGAAAGAGTTAAAGATATTTGATCTTCTATATTAATGGAAATCAGATCAATGCAAGTGAACATTATCTGATGAAATATCTTTAATGATTGAAGATTTGTAAAGATCCTATAGGGAAGTATTTATTATGTTCTACAGATTAGAAGCTTTCAAATATGAATTGTCATTCTGATAATCCAGCCGTTAGCTATTGGCCGAAAATTTAGCTGCTGGATGAAACACTAGTCGTTAGCTGTTTGGCAAAAACTAGCTGATAAGCTAGCTGACAAATGTAAACCAGGCCAAAAGGACATGTTAAAGAAAATTACGTAATTTTAACTATACATAATATGATTAATAAACCATAATACACTTCATCATATAAAAATAAGTAGTAACGAAAATCCGGAGATTTCCAATTATATAAGTTTAATGGACATGCCTTGCATTCCACCTATCATATTTGCAATACTATTAAGAATTTCTCACATCTCGATTGTGAAGCTAAAATCTTGAAATGGAAATCCTGTTTCATGTTTTCTTCTGTTTTTTGTCATTGACGATGTTTGTTTTATGGTTTTATCATGTGGTATATAAATTTGAAGTTAATATGTTTGGAATTGATGGATAGTGGGGTTCTCAGTGCCATAACATTTGTTGCTCTTGGATTTTAAAAAGCAACATAAGCATTAGTGGTTTTTTTTTGCATCTTGTAATTTACAAAATAAATCCGAAATATATGTATGAACAAACTAGAAAATAAAATCATCTGTAGGAATTCAACTTTGCTCAAAACATCCATATGTTTATTCCCTGCAAGAAATACATAGTTATTATAAATATATACTTAGTGATTATATATACACATAATGTAAGAAATGTCTAAGCAGATAAGGGTAAATTCTTGGATGGATAATGTCATCAGTTGGTATTAGAAATGCGGTAGCATGGTTTTACTTGCTGTATTATCTGTTTATTCTTCTTAATGATGATATATTGGATCAAGACTAATCATATATTTTTCAATTTGTATATAGGCCTGACAAAAGAGTGGTTAAACTTATTAAACAAATGGGTTCACAAGTTAATCCAAAACAAAAACGCATATTATGCATGAATAAAGTAGATTTGGTAGAGAAAAAGAAAGATCTGTTGAAAGTTGCTGAGCAGTTCAATGATCTTCCTGGATATGAAAGGTAATCATGTTGTCTAATGGTCTTTTTTTTCATCCCAGATTTTTTTACTTGTCAACTTACAATTATTTGTTTTTTTTTCTCCATTTTAGGTATTTCATGATTTCTGGACTAAAGGGTTCAGGAGTCAAAGATCTTACGCAATATTTGATGGAACAGGCATGTTTCTTCCTAATTTGTTGCACTTATGAACTTGAGTAAACCACGATTTTATTGTTTATAACGATTTTCGTCCCTGTGGTTTAAAAACTGCTTTTTTCGTCCCCGTGGTTTTCATTTTACTTCCATTTTCGTCCTTCCATCTAACACAAAAAGTTGTTAAAAAGTTTTGAGAAATTACATATTTAGTCCTTGTGTTTATAAAATTTAGATATTTAATCCAAAATTTCATCTATTATATTAGTAAACTATTAATTTGGCACTTATATATATGTATATATATATATTATCATTTTTGTTTTTCTTTCTTTATTATATTTTACTTTGCTATTATGGACAACCTAAATAGATTAATCTGCCTTTTACTTTGCTATCTCTTTTATTTATTTAGCTAGAGGAACCTGTGCTGCATGCACAATTTTATATTATTTTTCATACTAATGGTTGCGTGTAATGGTGGGCATATGATGTTTTCTTATGTTAGGCAGTTAAAAGACCATGGGATGAAGATCCTCTCATCATGACTGAAGATGTCATGAAGAACATATCACTAGAAGTTGTTAGGGAAAAGTTTCTAGACCATGTGCATCAGGTATTTATTTCTTGGCTCTTTTTCTTCTTCCAATTTTCAAGAAAAAATGTTTTCCTATTATGCACTTCAATTTTACATGAAACTCTCTCTATTAACACTAATGGGTAACTCAACTGGTAAGACCTTGGGCACCAGTACAAGTCCCCCCAGGGTTTAGTCGACGTTACCATAAAAAATTCTCCCTATTTGGATGTCCTACAAGAGCTGCAACATTTTCTTCGTTTGACTATATTTAAAAAAGTTAAATTTCTCCCCCCGTCCCAAAATAAGTGTCCACTTTTAAAAGTAAATGTCTACTTTCCCGTTTTACCTCTAATTGAGAAAATTTCTCTTTCTCTCTCTCTCTCTCTCTATATATATATATAGGGTCGGGTTTAGGGGAAAACACCAAAAAAGAGAAAACTGAAGAACACCCTGGAAGCCCTCCATCTGGACGGTATGCACAAATGCATACCAATAATTTGTAACATGCATTTGTTCATATGCCTAATGCATATATATATATATATATATATATATATATATATATGCACTGGTGCATAGAAAAAAAACCAGCTTCAATCGCTTGTATGCATTTGTGTATACCGTCGGGATGGAGGACTCTCAGGGCGTTCTTCGGTTCTCTTTTTTAGCATTTTCCCCTGAACCTCCCTCTCTCTATATATATCTATAAATTAAGGGTAAAGTTGTCCTTTTGTTAATTAAAAAAGTGTATTTAGATTTGGATATTTTACTACTAGTCAACCATTAATAATTTTCACGTGGAGCCGATGTTGCAAGTCTTGTGGGATACAGAAATAAAAGACGTTTGATGGAGTTTAAAATTGTACAACCAACTTCATTTGTTACAGGAGATTCCATATGACGTTGAACATAGATTAATAGATTGGAAGGAATTGCGTGATGGTTCCGTAAGGATTGAACAACATCTCATCACTAACAAAGTGAGCCAGCGTAAAATTATAGTTGGGAAGAATGGTTCTAAAATAGGGTAAGATTCTTTCTTATGGATTTTATTTTGCTCTGAAATATATATATATATATATAGATATATACGAATTGTTTGCATGCACTCTCACAAGTGGCTTGTTTGCTCGCGGGTCTTCATGGAAACAACCTTTCTACATATGCATTAGATTTAATGGGCCCGTTTGGTTTAATTTTTATGTTGTTGCAGAAGGACTTGAAGTATAGAATATTACTACTCACTCCCAGGTGTATATATACCTGAAATAAACAAGTAAACATGAGTAGCTACTAAACTTGTTAATTTTGATCATATATGCTTAAATCCAAAGTGCTTAGTTAAAGTTTTGTAAGCGAAAAGAAACAAATGATACCAACCAACCATCTTAGAATCTGTACGATAGCATCCAATGTGGATTTGCTATCAACTACGTTATGTGAACCAAACAGATAGATTCCAATTTCTTAACAGATTCGATTCCAATGCCTACCACATAACCAAAAAGGTGGTCAAACCTGGCAACATTCTATTCCAATTTCAAATTATTTGACAAATTCCGTTCCATCCAGAAACATTCTGCGAACCAAACGCCACCTAGGGTTATCTAGATACAACATTGAAATCAAGAATCATTAGAGAAGCTTGCCAACTCTACAACATGGATAAGTAGTAGCGTAGCCCTCATCAGTTAGACTCAATTTTAGTTTTATAAACTTGAAAAAACACTCCGACTCTGGTAAACAAAATCTTAAGGAGACCAATCGGTAATCATCTCTGTCATGTTATGGAAGATATTATTACTCAATACGAGGTATAAATATAAGAAAGTGGTGGACAAATAAATTATGAAGTATGCCGAAAGCTTTGATTACCCAACAAGAAAAAGAAGTAGCAATTTTGATAGGCTAAGGGGCTGTTTGGCAGTTGCTGAATGGTTTGGTGCAAACTGCAGAATGACTAAGTGGTCAGAATGATTAAGAGGCAGGCTCTTATGATATAAATCAAAATGATTCAGAGGGTTTTGGAACCATTAAGAGGCAGACTTATTTTTTGCCAAACAAGATTCACCTCTTAGCAATTCAGAGGTTGCTTCTTAATGGAAATGTTAAGAAGTAAACAAACAACCCCTAAAACATGATAATTTTCTACACAAACACTCTCCTCCTCTACTATTTATAGCTAGTCCAATAACCACTTATTATTCTAAGTAATACCCTAAAACGGTAAAACATTGCACATTTCTTTCACCCGCCTGCCGCAATCTATTTTATTTTGTATTTGCATTTTATTTTGTATTTGCAAGTGAAGTCTATTTCGCTTTTTTTTGTCTTTGGAGGAACATGCATTTTTGTGAAAGATTGTTTTGTTTTTTTTAATTATATCATGAACTGTGTATGATTTGTTGGCAAATTTTATCAAATCTTATAAGATGTAATAATATTCTTCAGGAGAATAGGTGTTGAAGCGAACGAAGAGCTGAGATCCATATTTAAACGCAATGTCCATCTCATCCTTTTGGTTAGACTCAAATGACCGATCAATAACAAGAGTCACTTGTCAACCATACACCAACAACCCTAGGTAAATGACCTTCTCGTCTGCCAAGTGTTTTTTAAATCCACGACTTATGTGACATTGATCTATATGATTGATTTAAAAACAACTTGACAGAAGGTCATTTAACCAAAGGAATAGTTTCATTTTATCCCCTTCCCATTTTTTTACTTTTTTTTTGCACCTCAAAGTCCGAAAAAAGACCATGTATGATAACATGGCTTTGTAATAGGAAAAGGTATAATTTTGATATATGTAATTGTAAATTGATAATTGTTTTTTTATGACATTCACTCTTATCGGTGGACAGACTCTTGGGACCGGTTTGGTTGTAACACGTGACCGGTTATATTTGATTGGGGACTGGCTTGGTTGTAACAAATGACCAGTTAATGTTTGATTGGGGACCGGTCTGTCCCAACAGGGTATGGGAATTTTTTTAAGAAATCAGACTGGGTCCCTTTTAGTATCTCTGATGCAAGTTTCTTATTAGCAAAACATGTAGTGACTTGTAAGAACTGTCATTGTGGAGGTTTTTATGAGAACCTCATGTCACCTAGGTGCTTGAACAAGAACCTTGATTTTTACTATGAAGTTTGTGAGAAGTTACATTTTCCCTATTTTTATTTTTTATTTTTATTTTATAATCATTAATGTATATTAATACAACATATAAATATTAATGAGACCTAAAAAAGGGTTCTTAACCACAAGGTTTGTGGCATACTCGTTAAGGCTTGTGGGAGGATGAGGCTAGATAACCCATCTACCCTAGGTTCGAATCCATGCGCAAAAAACTTGTGGCCACTGGGGAATCATCTCAAGGCTGCATGCTTTAGCAGTCTTAAAATTGTCAGATTAGTCTAGGCAAATGCTTAAGATATCCTTTCTAAAAAAAGGGGTTCTTATAAAGATTCTTAATTTGATGAGTTAAAAATAAGTTGGGTAACAAAAAGTGCAAAAAGTTTTTAATGGGAGATGCTTAGTGGTAATGAATCTACCTTTTTTTTCCTTATGAATTTTCATTCTAGAATGTGGCAACCTTTCATTGGGCAACAAAACTAACCGTTTTTATGGGTTTTTTTGTTTGTTGTGGTATGTTTTGGAATTTTCGTGTTTTTAGTTACGAGAGTAAACTACGATAAAGATTCAAAGATTCCTAGTGTTAGTTTCGATTTTTTAAAGACGTATCAGAACGTTTTTAGAGTTTTATTGTTTAGAACTATTTTCATCACTCGTCTTTTAAAAGTGATTTTTTTGTCATTGTGGTTTCTACTTCATTTTGTTTATCGTCCTTGAGACTAACTATGTTAGAAATGTTACTAAAATTAATCATCTTTTATATATAGCTTTTTTATTAAAAGTAAAAAAGTATATATAATTTATTAAAGGTACGTGATCAAACACCCTCTCAAGTCACCCATTCCGTCATCTTGTCAACCCTTGACCTGCATCACTTCCCCTTCCCTTGGTTACCATTACGCCACCTCCACCAACCACCACTCCTACTTCTCGTTGAGCAGACACACCCACACACTCCCATGGCGGTGACTCTCTTTCATGCTCATCCCGTCTCCCCTCCCCTAATCGGCGACTGCATTCCCCATCCGCAAATGCAAAACCGACGACTACAAAGTCCACCAAAATTGATGCTTGGGATGGTCATTAAAACCCATCAAAACTAGTCGCCCCCGCTCCCCTAAAAAAACAATGTTTGCAATTGTCTGAAGTATCCAACCTATACAGGATTGTGAATCCATCTATTTTACATGGTGAAGTGTACCATCAAAAGATAACATTATGCTCATACAAATCAAAAGAAAATTTGCTTCTCTTGGTTGAAAACCATATCTTTTTAAGTATATAATATTTATATACGACAACTGAAACAAATAAACCCACACATCCTCTTCACTTTTGGTGAGGTTTGAACCCCTAACCTTCTAGGAAGTCAAAGACTCACATACTGCTAGACCAATGACCCTTTGGTGGTTGAAAACCATATTGGTGGAGGTGAAAGAGAGTTTACAACCTCAGATTGAGAACTCTGATATAAATCCATTCTCAGTGGGAATTGATGAAGATGGAGGTTAAAGGTGTAACACCCCTAAAAATGTGAGTTAATTTAAACCAAAAAAAATGGGGAAATAAACTTAATGAATAAATGTCACCCATGAAGATGGGGAGAAGTACGAGAGTTTACAACATCAAATGGATACTAGATGACAACCTACTAATCTTATATAGTTATAAGATACATATTGAGTTCGGATGTCTCTAAATCCTCAAAATGTATACTTCTATGTAACTCCAACTGTACACACGAAGGTATACTCCAAAAATGATGCCTCTACCGGCATCTAGCTCCACTCAACCCTTCGAAGTCCCACTAGCACGATCACCTGATATACATGTCATTTTAAGAAAAAGTGTTAGGCTTAAAGTCTAGTGAAAACAAACAGTTCAAATATGGAAAGCCAGTAAATCATTGAAACGGTAAATAAACATTTAACCAAAAGCCTTTCCATTTATCCTTTTTCTTTTGCGCGCAATTTACACCTAAAAGATATGCAATTAAGGGAAGGGATATTGATAGCTAAATAACACACGTGAAATGTGTCACAATAATAGTGCAAGTGCACACCACTATTGCGTTCGCTTTTCAAGTAATACAATGGTAAGTCCAAAGATCGTTTTTCAAAGGGATTGACTACTAAGAACCGGAGATTTCTTTACGAGCTTCCGGTGCAAAGTTTAGAGTTATAAAAATGATTTGTTGTTGGTGGAATATTAAAGTCTAAAAAATAATAATTAATAAAAAGCAGGTATGGGTGTAAGTTTTCCCCCGAGAGTATTTTAATAACTTAAATGCTTAATAAAGTCGGTCACAATGTTGTCCCATATAATTTCCTCCTCTCGAAGCTACATCATATAGGTTGTGAAAACGGTTTTATTGTAAAGTCGCCACTTGTAATACCCTAAACTTGGGTTATAATTTCTGGCAAAAATTCGGCATGACCCATTCGTAAAGTCATGTTTTGCCATTTTACAACCTGTAAACATTTTGCTAAAAAAAAAAAAAAGTGTAGAATAAATGGCTTTACAAAAGCCACATTTACTAAGCGGTCTTCACAAAGACGACTATTTACAAACTACAAGGTATGATGCTAAATTCATAATCACCAAAAAAATATACATTCACCAAGACTAGATTAATCTTCTAAAAGTCCCAAGCATCGCATCATCCACCGAACTTACCTGCTAGTTCTATAATAACCAAAATGTTTGCTAGCACGACCACTTGAATCAGTCCCTGAGATGCACGTTGACAAACAACACAAATCAGGCTACATGCCTGGTGAGTTTAAGAGTTTTTATAATAAAAATATTTCAAGAAATGTTATACTTTCAAACAAAAATGCACGATTTACATTTGATTGATGTGATATGTCAAACTCATATTAAATTCATCAGAAACAATGTAAGTTTGCAATTAATTATATTTACAAAGTTCTGCAATTATCACATAGTATGGGGATGACCCATAACAACCAGAATCAGTGGAGGAGCACTACCCAACAATCCACTTATCCGTTAGGCTAATTTCGGTATAATCACCATTCGGCAATGTGTCCACCTGACACTGTGTCCACCTGACACTATACCTATTAGCCGAGTATCTGGTACATATATTCATGCACGGTACTCTAATACATCACTGATGGGAGCAACCCATTTAATTGTAAAGGGAGCGACCCCGATACAAACGCAACAAAGTATGCTTGTTTAAAATATCACATTTTCAATCCACTAAAGTATTTTCCACATACTTATCAAGAAACAAGACATGTTTAATATGTATGAAGTTACTCTGTATAAAATATTAATATATTTCACAACATCATTTGGAATCATGCATTTACCATTTTAAGTATCAAAACACGTCCAACAAAGATAAGCATGTAAAAGAAATTACATTTTGACGTGCACCCCATTAAAATCTACTTGAAACTCACCTTAGCCTATTTAGTTGAGATCCCGCCGGTGCCCAACTTGCTTATCCATCGTGCTACCTAAACAATCCACATATAGTTCTCATATTAATACAAGTATCCTAAACAAATTATTTAGAGAACTTTCTTATCTTAATATAACACAAGAACCACTAAAAAAATGGACTTTGAATCTTTTCATATATGGGTTTTAAAGAAATAAATCTTTTATTTGCGTCTAAAACGGACAGCTCTGTAGAAACCCATTTATTTGACCTATTTAGAGTCCGAACTACTTTATACTCAAAACATATGGATTGTACAAGACTTTTCAACGGTTCCAGATTGGTATTACTCGTATAAATCCGAGTTACGAGTGATTTTATACAATTTTTACAATTTCAAGCACACCAAACTAACTTTAATCCGGTCACATATTCATAATTTCATATTTCTAATGAGGCTCATTGCTTACATACCAACCTTAAAAACATGATTACTATATGCGTTGAAATACGATTAGAAGATTCACACGTTGGTTAATCACTTAAATCCTAACTAATGCATAGACTTTCATATTTTAGTTCAAACCGAACCAAAACATTCTTTAACTTTGAAAATCCATTAAACCCCATAAGAAACAGTGATATAATCATTGTAACACCTTTATATACTTATAATAACTATATCCACCGAATTTCAATTCTTAATTTCACATAAAACGACTAAATTTTAAGATTATGTAAAACAGTTTGACTTTTTAGAAAAAGTCAATTGTTTTGAACATGACCCTTATTCTACCATCATCAACATGCTTGGGTGGAAATTTTCTTCTTCATTCCATCTAATATCATCCTAATTATACCAAGAAACAACTATATCAAACATCTTAACATAAATATGATGATTTCAATGTCTTAAAGTTCATCACTATACTTTGACTTTAAAAGATTGTCAAAGATTACACTTTTCTTCAACTCAAAAGGGAACATCTTAAATGAGTTCAATACCATACTAAACATGAAAAGAAAACTTATCTAACAATATGTATAATACTTAACTTTGTTCCAATCCTTGAAGAATTTTAGGTTCTAAGCATCAATATGAAGATATAACACATTGGGACTCAATTGGGAATAAATATACATCATAAAAGATGGTTTATCACATACTTTCACATAGGACATCCATATATACCCAATTTTGAGCCCTAGAATCCCAAAAATCAAACCCGACACCAACCTAAACATCAAATAGAACACAAAATTAAACTAAAACATAAATAACTCACCTTAATTTGTTGATTTGATGGTAAGAAATCAAGATATTGAGCCCTAGAAGCATTCCATCGCCTTCATCTTCTTCTCCCGATTTCTCTCTTCAATACTTTTTCTGATTTCTTCTTCTTTTCTTATAAAACCTCAATTTATATTATTACTAGATTAAGATAATGATACAATAAACCCCTTGGATTTTACTATAAAATAATTCTACCCCATACTTTCATATATTCACATATTTTTATCTAATCTCTTAAAATAGGATGTTATAATTCTCCCCCTCTAAAAAGAGATTTCGTCCCCGAAATCTAAGTCTCGAGAAACAATTGTGGGTAGCGCCTTCTCATTTCATCTTCTGTTTCCCATGTGACATTAGCACCTCGACGATGCTTCCATTGAACTTTAACCAACCCGATCTCCTTTCGACGCAATTTCTTTGTCTTTCGTTCTAGTATTGCTCCTGGCTCTTCAACGTACCGCATTTTGTCGTCTATTTGAATTTCGGATAACGGAATTACGTTTTCTTCCTCCGCTAAACACTTCCGTAGGTAACACACATGGAAAGTGTTATGAATTCCTTGCAACTCTGGTGGTAAGTCTAGACGATAGGCTTGAGATCCGACCCTTTCCAATATTGTGAAAGGTCCAAGGAAACAAGGACTGAGTTTCCCATGCTTCCCGAATCTGATCACTCCTTTCCATGGTGATACTTTTAACATAACTCTTTCGCCCACTTGAAACTCTTTGGGTCGCCTCTTCTGATCTGCGTAGCTCTTTTGTCGATCTTGTGCAGCTTTTAGGCATTCTCGGATCACTTTGACTTTATCTGCAGTCTGTTGTACAATCTCAGGACCTGCAAACTGTTTCTCCCCAGCTTCTAACCAACAAACGGGTGTCCTACATTTCCGCCCATACAGTGCTTCAAAGGGTGCCATGTCGATACTAGAATGATAGCTATTGTTATATGCAAATTCAACCAAAGGCAAATGTGCATCCCAATTCCCGCCAAAATCAAATACACAAGAACGAAGCATATCTTCAAGAGTTTGGATCGTCCTCTCACTTTGTCCATCATTCTGAGGATGGTAGGCAGTACTCAGATTCACTCTTGTCCCTAACTCTCGTTGTAGTCCTTCCCAAAATTTGGAGTTATATCAACTGTCTCTATCTGAAACAATGGATAATGGTACTCCATGTCTTGAAATAATCTCGTCAATATACAACTTAGCTAATATGTCCATTCACCAAGTTTCCTTCATCAGTAAGAAGTGTGCACTTTTCGTAACCTGTCTACAACAACCCATAGTAACATGATCTCATTTCCATTCTGGTATATTCAATGGTTGTAGACTCCCATATGGTCGTTGATGTTCTGCTTTCACTTGTAAACATGTGTCACACTTCTCAACATACTTTTCTATATCGAGTTTCATGACAGGCCACCAGTAGTGTACCTTCAAATCCCGGTACATTTTAGTGCTTCCTGGATGAATAGAGTATTTTGATTTATGTGCATCTTCTAATAACAACTCACGGTTACCCCCAATCTTTGGCACCTAAATTCTACCTCGAAACAATTTTAGACCCCGACTGTCTTCTTCGAGTGAAGATTGTTGTTTCACCATGACTTCATCTTTTAAGTTTTCCTCCAATAAAGCCTCCTTTTGAGCTTCTTTAATTCTTTCAATCAAACCTGACATACCTTCAATTTTGTTAAAGTTAACCAATACATCATCACTTCGTTCTTTACGGCTCAAAGCATCTGCAACTACATTAGCTTTTCCGGGGTGATATCTGATTTCACAATCATAGTCTTTGATTAACTCCAACCAACGTCTTTGCCTCATGTTTAGCTCCTTCTGATCGAAAACGTATTTCAAACTTTTATGATCAGTAAAAATAGTACATCGTGTACCGTACAAATAGTGCCGCCATAACTTTAGTGCAAAGACAACTGCAAGTCATGTGTAGGATAATTTTTCTCATGCTCTTTGAGTTGTCTAGAAGTATAAGCAATCACCTTGCCTCGTTGCATTAAAACGCAACCTAAACCAGACCCAGATGCATCACTGTATACTACGAATTCTTCAGATCCCTCTGGCAAGGACAATACAGGTGCTTCACATAATCTCTTCTTCAATATTTCGAAGGCCTTTGTATGTTTTTCAGTCCATACAAATTTCACATTCTTTCTAGTCAAAGCAGTCAATGGTGAATCAATCTTCAAGAAATCTTGTATGAATCTGCGGTAATAACCCGTCAATCCCAGAAAACTTCTTATCTCTGTAGGATTCTTTGGAACTCCCCAACTCATTACCGCTTCTATTTTGGATGCATCTACTTTCACACCTTCACTACAAATCACATGACCAAGAAATTGTACTTCCTTTAGCCGAAAGTCACACTTAGAGAACTTTGCATAAAGTTTCTCTCGTCTCAATAACTCCAGAACCTCCTGCGGGTGTTTTTCATGCTCATTCTCATTCTTAGAGTAAATGAGAATATCGTCAATAAATATTATAACTGATTTGTCTAAGAAAGGACGACATACTCGGTTCATCAGATCCATAAAAGTGGTCGGAGCATTCGTCAGACCGAATGGCATAACCAAGAATTCATAATGTCCATACCGGGTCCTGAAAGCAGTTTTGGCAACATCTTCCTCTCGCACTTTAAGTTGATGATAACCTGATCGAAGATCAATTTTTGAGAAACAACTGGCACCGTGAAGTTGATCAAATAGATCGTCAATGCGAGGGAGAGGGTATTTATTCTTTATAGTCACTTTATTCAACTCGCTGTAGTCGATACACATCCTTAATGTGCCATCTTTTTTTTTACAAACAAAACTAGAGCACCCCACGGCGAAGAACTAGGCCGGATGAAACCCTTGTTGGGCAATTCCTGCAATTGAGTCATTATTTCCTTCATTTCTGAAGGAGCTAAATGATATGGAGAACGAGCTATTGGCACTGCACCAGGAATAAGGTCTATGCAAAACTCCACCGGACGATCTGGTGGTAAACCTGGTAAGTCTTCTGGGAACACATCAGGATAATTACACACTACCCGAACATCTTCAATCTTCTTCTTTTCCACTTTGGCATCTACAACATATGCCAAAAATGAAGAACAACCTTTTATAAGGCATTTTTGTGCTTTCATCACTGAAATGATCCCCATGTCACCCTTTCTCTTATCCGTATAAACTAATAGTGTCTCCCCATTCGGCCTCGAAATAGAAAGCATCTTCTTTGAACATAAAATGTCAACTCCATGTTTGACCAACCAATCCATACCTATCACAACGTCAAATGCCCCTATTGTCAAAGGTAACAAGCTAATCGGAAACATGATACCGTCAGTTTCAATCGTGCATCCATCATAAACCTCATGTATTAACACTTGTCCTCCATTAGCTGTTTTTACCACTAATGCATCTAATAGTGTACTAGCCGATATGTCAAATCGATCACAAAATGTCACAGAAACAAAGGAACGATTGGCTCCTGAATCAAATAGTACACGTGCAAGTATGGAATTGACTAAGAACATACCGGTGACTACATCATCTGCATCACGAGCATCCTCCGCGGTCATCTGGAATACTCTACCTGGAACTCTCAAATCTTTATTTGGCAGATTTCCTTTCGGTGTCCCCTTTCCAGAATCCTTGAATTTTGGGCAGTCACGACGAATATGTTCTTCAGATCCACACTCATAACATCGGTTCGAATTACTGTCACAATTTTTACTAATGTGCCCAGGCTTCCCACACTTGTAACATGTTATTGGAGAATCAGAACACTTCCCGGTATGCTTTCTGTAACATCTTGGACACGTCTTTGGTTCCATTCTTTTTGTTCCACTTGTGGTAGTAACATGTCTATGTTTATTTGAGATATTAGTCTTTCCTTCTCACTTTCTCTTTTCTCTTTTCTCGGGCATTTCTTCCTTGACCTCTGCCATGTCATCTTCAATCAACTGAGCTTCTTCCATGGCTTCTTGTAAAGTCTCAATACGTGCTGGTCGATGAAGGATCTCATCAATGATGGTAATCCTGCCAGATAAAATTTTATCTTACTCTTTTCATCCGGTGCCACTTGTCCTAACAAACCCAATTTTTCCATGAATCTTCTAGTATACTCGGACACTTACAAATTGTCTTTCTTGAGATTTCTGAATTCTTTTTCAATTCTGTCTCGAGCCCTTTCATTGCATTATCTATCCAATATCTTACTTTTAAACATTGGCCAAGTCATCTCTGATACAATGGTTTCCCCAATAGTCTGTCTAGTCACTGTCCACCAACTCAAAGCTTCTCCTCGTAGCATCTGTGAAGAAAATCTGACCTTGTGTTGCTCATCACATTCACTAGATTCAAAAGCATGTTCCGTTTTCTGTAACCACCTCATACACTTCACTGGATCAATACCACCCATATATTCTGGAGGCTTGCAACCTAGAAACGATTTAAACGTGACAGTCTTCTTTGCTTGATTTTCATTTATCGTTTGTTTCCCTTTATCAGTGTTGGTTGTTCTTTTCACCTTTTCTGTCACTATTTTTTGTTTACTGTTAGCAGCATCTCGATCTTCCATCATCTTGGCAAACACTTCTTGTTGTTTACTCATAGCAGCTTCCATCAATTTCATCATATCTGACATGATTGAGTCCCTAAGATTCATCTCTGGAACGTCTGGATTTTGAATTGGAGCGAAACTACTAATCTCCTCGCCATCCCTTCGATCTAATGGATGATTTTCATTTGGATCCATATTGAGCTGCTACATAATCATAACAGATAGTCAATATAAACTCCAGATTCAATCATATAAACTTCTAATTCTAAACATATAGTTCATACAACTATACCAACTATAGGTTTAAGATTAGGTTCTATTAACCTAATTCCCTTAAACCATTGCTCTGATACCAACTTGTAACACCCAAGTTTAGGGTGTTACAGCCACAAATGCTAACCTTTGATTTGTCAATCGTACATAAGTAGATCTCAAAGATCTTAGCTCCACCAGATGTGGAGGGATGCGCATATCTCTATGACACACCCACTCGAGCGACATCTGAACCTTAGTACGATTATGCAAAAACCCATATCTCTATGTGATTATTGAAGATTTTCTCAAATCTCCTTGCATCATTCAAGCCGTATTTCGGATCCGCCCTTCTCGAGGTCTAAGATCTAATATTTAACACTTAAAGTGATCAGCTTGTCCGCATTGAGATAAAGCTTCAACTCGAATGACCAAACCGAAGAGTTAACAAAAAGTAGTAACACCAAGTGTTATATTTTGAACTCTGGGTTCGGCTTACACCCACACCCGGGGGGGGGGGGGGGTTAGCTACTGCTCATAAGTAAAGACATAATGTAAAAATAGAAAAACGTAAATTGCATTAAACGTAAACTGGCCACTGTGGCCAGTGGCCACAGGGCGTACAGAAAGGAAACTACTTGCAGAAAATTAAACTAACTACAAAGCAAATAAAAGAACTAAAATTATCAGCTGATTCTTCAAGTTATGGATGTCCCAAATGAAGTCCCAAGAGCTCTCTTTTACAGTGAAAGAGGAGAGAGGTGATGAAAATGACTTGAGCAAGGAGAAAATGACATTTGAGGGAGAAAGTGACTTGTGAGTGAGAAAGTGACCTCTCACTCTTTGTCTTCTAATCACTCTTGTCTTCATCCTTCTTGTTTTCTTCCCTTTATTTTCGTGATAAGCTATAACCCTTGACCAAAAACAGTCTGCAATATCTTTCAATTTGTTGGCAATAAATCCTGCAAAGAGATTTATAGCAGCTCCAGCCACTGCTGCCATAGTGGTGACTCGCCACTACAATGAACCAGCTCAAAAACAACACATACATTAATCAAAATACAAACTTTTATCCTCAACAACTCCAAAAAAAAGGGAAAACACGAACACATAAAGGGAAAACACACACTAAAAGGAAATAAAAAGACACACTAATGAAGTATATATAACACTCAAAGTGAGAGTTATCAGATATCATCCAAATTAACAATTTATACTACACAATATAACAAAATAGCCAACTTTAATTTTTTTTTTGCTAAAATAGTCGGTTTCCTCGCCCCCGGGGACGATGAGCACCATTTTCGAGAAAAACACATATTCAAATATAAATCTAATTCAAATATTAATATAAAGTACAGAGGTCACATCAGGTCATTCCAAACATTAAATCAGAGGTATTAAATAACATTTTAAATCTGGAAAAGTAGAACCTCGAGAATAGTGTATCTTCTTGCCCCCAGGGGCGAGGTTGACTTGGTAGTCAACTCGAATTTTTTTTCCTAGTAAATTGTGATATTTCATTCCTTACGCGACGAGACAACTCGGTGATTTGATTCGATTTTATCTGATTTGATCTGGTTTGATCCGATTTTATCTAGTTTTGTTCAAGATTTTCTCATAAATTATTATATTTAAATCCTTATACGACATAACATGTCAATGGCTTGATTCGTTTTATCTGATTTGATTCGATTTTATCTGCCTGGTCAACACTCAAGATTTTCTCGTAAATTGTGATATTTGATTTCTTACGCGACGAGACAACGCAGTGATTTGATTCTATTTTATCTGATTTGATTCGATTTTATCTGTTTTCGAGGTTCTACTTTTCCAGATTTAAAATGTTATTTAATACCTCTGATTTGATGTTTGGAATGACCTGATTTGACCTCTGTACTTTATATTAATATTTAAATCAGATTTATATTTGAATATGTTTTTTTCTCGAAAATGGTGATCATCGCCCCCGGGGGCGAGGAAACCGGCTATTTTAGCAAAAAAATTAAAGTTGGCTATTTTGTAATACTTTGTAGTATAAATTGGTTATTTTGGATGATATCCCTTGAGGGAAACATACGGGAGCGACTCACTAATCGTATCGATAAAAATCAGTAAATAAGTAAGAGCGACCGAATAGAAATCTTTGGCTTACGGATAAAGAGTTCAACCCCAAACTTGGATTTATTACTCAATACCCAACTAAGCAAGTTCAACCCCAACAAGGATTTATTACTTGCCCCATCCCCAATATAAAAACCGACTATTGTGCCTATGGATCCATTACACTAGTCTAACATATTTTAATACGTCAATACCGACGTACTAACCATTTCTCACAGAAAATCTTTGTATGATATGTTCTTTTGTTCCGAAAACCTTCTTTCCAAAATTAGGTCAAAATAGCATCTAGTCCCAAGTAACATATTTCTTGCATATAAACTCATACCGGTGTTTTAAAACCATTTCTTATACTCATTTCATCATTTCAAGAAGAAACCCTAGATGACACATTTTGGCCTAGTTTACCAAAATCCACCAAGTATGGAAATACTTGCATAAACACCATCTAGTAGGTAAAATATATCATTTTGACATGTATAAAGTTTCAGAAAGGTAAGAATGAACTCACAAGCTAGAGTTTGAGGAAATCCTAGAAATATCCCCAAAATGGAGAAAATGGTGAAGACTTGATGGAAGAGATGAAGAACACTATTCCCTTGATGCTACCACCTTGAATCTCCACTTCTAGCATTGATTTCTTAACTTTAATTGAGAGTAAATGAGTTGGAATGAGGTAGGTGGAACAATAAGTGCCCTAAAAATCGCACTTCAAAAGGAGAGGCCAATACACGATTTGATATCTGATAAAAATGAGAACTTGGAGCTAAAAACGCAACTTAAAACCTCTTGGATGCGTCGGGCGATGATGCCATGCGATCATGATACGGAAAGATCGCCTGTCATGATCGCCTAAGGTTTACCGCGAGATATGACAGATTTTGGCCTCCTAGTGAGTTCGGGCAATGATGCCCATGCGATCATGACATGGCAAGATCGCCTGTCATGATCGCCGAGAGTGTACCGCGGGTTTGAGCTGAATTTTTTGCTATCTGATGCCTCCTGCGATCCTGCCATGCGATCATGACATGGCAAGATAGCCTGTCATGTTCCCAATTCCTTCAAAGTCAAATTCATTTGACAAATCCAATTCCATCCAGAAACATTCAGCGAACCAAAGCCACCTAGGGTTATCTAGATACAACGTTCAGATCAAGAATCATTAGAGAAGCTTGCCAACTCTACAACATGGATAAGTAGGAGTAGCCCACATCAATTAGACTCAATTTTAGTTTAATAAACTTGAGAAAATACTCCGATTTTGGTTAACAAAATCTTTAAGAGACCAATCGGTAATCATCTCCGCCATGTTATGGAAGATATTATTCCTCAATACGAGGTATAAATATAAGAAAGTGTTGGACAAATAAATTATGAAGTATGCCGAAAGCTTTGATTACCTATCAAGAAATAGAAGTACCAATTTCGATAGGCTAAGGGGCTATTTGGCAGTTGCTAAATGGTTTGGTGTAGGATGACTAAGTGGTCAGAATTATTAAGAGGCTCTTATGATATAAATCAAAATGAAATATAATTGTTTGGTAATTGTTCAGGATGTAATTAGGGCTCTTCAGGATACAAAATGATTCGGAGGGTTTTGGAACCATTAAGAGGCAGACTTATTTTTTGCCAAACAAGCAGCTTATGATGGTCCTCCACTCTCAAAGTTGGGTTGAATACCTTGCTATTTCATCCACGACACAAGCAGCTTACGAAATTCAGCCTCCTCCGCTCGTTCAGATTCCCTAGCTTGAAACCCTATTTTGATTTCCTGAATATCTTATTGCAACCTCTAAATCTGTTCCTCGTGTTGGTCCAATCGGTTCAATTGAGATCTAGTTTCCGTGGGAGACATGGCAGATCAAGGTAGGTCGGACCAGTGATGAGAAACAACAAATTAAAACATGAATTAAGAAGAACAATGGAGGAATTTGAGATATATTTGAAATTGGAAAAATTGGAAGGAATTACAATAACAGAAAATGAACCAGGGATACCTCCCTCTCTCTACGCACTAATATGAGACGAATAGAAACTTAGTCAAAACATTCCTTCTCCAATAAGTTTTACCCCCCTCCTACTTAAAGGTAAAACTCTCTCTCCTCTAACCGACTTCTAGCCACTTTCCTTTTTTGCCCTTTTTGCCCTTCTAGAATAGACCTTTATAATAATGGGCTTATTTTTATTATGGTCCAGCCCAACCCAATCCGTAATATTACCTTGCCCTTCCAATGAAGTCTTGTCCTCAAGACTTGCTTCTGGAAATTGACTTTGAATAGTCATTGCGTCCTCCCACGTTGCTTCTTCCACAAGACGATCCTTCCACTTAATCAACCATTGAACAATTGAGTTGTTGTGAATATTAACCATACGAACTGCCTGAATGGAGTCTGGAAAAAAACATATCAAAAGAGTTTATTTCCAATTCAGGTGGAAGGTTTTACTCCACTGAATCCGACATCACCGCTTTTTTAAGTAACGAAACGTGAAAGACCGGATGCACTCTAGAAGACGCAGGTAACAGTAATTTATATGCCACCGGACCAATTTGACTCACGATCTTGAAAGGCCCAAAGTAGCGAGAAACTAACTTTTGGGGGATTCGACAAGCCACAGTCAACTGTCGATAAGGTTTCAACTTCACATAAACCCATTCGCCGACATTAAAACTCACCTCACGTCTTTTTTTATTCGCTTGTTCTTTCATCATCGTCTGGGGCTGCGATAAATGTAACTTAAGTTGTTTTAGTGCTTCATCATGATCCAGTAATTCTTGGCTCACAGCTTCTACCCGGACCTCCCCTGGAATAAACTGGATTACAGTAGGAGGTTTTCGCCCATAAACCATTTCAAAAGGCGACCTTCCCGTTGATCCATGAAAGGTAGAATTATACCAAAATTCTGCCCAAGGAATCCATATTGACCATGAACGAGGTTGATCAATTGCAAAGAATCTCAAATACGTTTCCATACAACGATTGATGACTTCAGTTTGACTGTCAGATTTCGGGTGATATGCGGAACTCATATGAAATTGAGTTCCTTGTAGACGGAAATTTTCTTGCCAAAACTGACTAAGAAACAGTGGATCACGATCACTTATGATAGACTTGGGAACTCCATGATGACGCACCACTTCCTGAACAAAGATCTCGGCTATTGACCTTGCTGTATAAGGGTGTTTTAAAATAATGAAGTGGCTGTATTTCGAAAGACGATCTACCACCACTAAAATTGCATCAAAACCTTTAGACTTAGGTAAGCCTAAAAAAAATCCATTGAGAGATGTTCCCAAACCGAATCTGGAATGTCCAAAGGCTGCAAAAGAACTCCCGGTGTAGTGGAATTCGATTTGTAACGTTGGCACATGTCACATGACTTCACAAATTGTTGCACGATAGCTATCATACCTGGCCAATACAGATTAATTGCTAAACGACGGTAAGTTCGATAATAGCCGGAATGCCCTTCGGAAGCTGACGCATGGAATGCTTTGATTAAGGCGGTAATAAATTTTGATGTCCGAGGAATCACCAAATGTTCCTTATAATAAAGTATTCCTTGTCCAACGGTGTAACCAGAGTGACAATCAGGATCTTGTTGCAATTCTTGAACCATTTTCTGAATATCAGCATCCTTACGAGCTTCTTCAATAAGCTGGGGCCCTTGGACCCAAACTGGACAGGATATTAATGAAGTTAGCTCACCGTCCTCAGCCCTACGAGATAGCGCATCAGAAGCCTGATTTTCACGACCTGACTTATAGCAAATATCAAACTGGTTACCCAATAATTTAGCCACCCAATTTTGTTGTCTGGGTGGGTTCGTAATTCGTTGTTGTAGCAGAAACTTTAAACTTTTCTGATCAGTCACTATAAACACGTTCCAATAAGTAGGCTTGCCAATGTTTGACCGCCAAAACCAAAGCCATCATCTCCCTTTCATAAGCCGACTTGGATAAATTACGGTCACTCAAAGCCTTGCTAATATACGCGATCGGACGTTGTTCTTGCATTAAGACCGCTCCGATTCCTTTACCCGACGCGTCACATTCGACTATAAATGGTTGAGTAAAATCAGGAAGTGCCAATAGTGGAGTCGTCACCATGGCAACTTAAAGTGCTTCAAAGGCTTGGTGAGCTTCCGAGTTCCAACAGAAAGCATCCTTATTTGTGAGATCAGTGAGCGGTTTTGCAATACTACAATAATGGCGAATGAACTTTCGATAATGTTCCGTAAGACCCAAAAATCCCCATAACCCTTTTAGTTGTTTCGGGACTGGCCAATCCAAAACAGCCTCGATTTTTTTCGGATTCATTGACACTCCGTTACCACTTATAATGTGACCCAAATAATCAATCGATGATTGCCCAAACGGACACTTTTTTCGATTCACCACAAATTGATTTTCAAGTAAGACGTGTATCACCACCGAAAAATCTACCATATGCTTTGACCAAGTCGGGCTATAAATAAGGATATCATCGAAGAAAACCACTACGTATTTACGTAGAAATGGTCGAAAAATGTCATTCATAACAGCTTGAAAGGTTGTCGATGCATTGGTTAGCCCAAATGGCATCACTAAATACCCGTAGTGACCATCATGGGTGCGAAACGTCGTCTTATCAATGCTATCCGGCTGCATTCTGATTTGATTATAACCGGACTTCAAATCCAGTTTAGAGAAAAAAGATGCACCCTTTAATTCATCAATAAGTTCCTCGACTACCGGAATACGAAACTTATCAGGTACCGTGGCTTTGTTGAGAGCACGATAATCCACACACATCCGCCACGATTGATCTTTCTTTTTGACCAAAATAACTAGGCTGGAAAACGCACTTTTACTTGGTTGAATCATACCAAGGTTCAAAAGTTCCTCTACTTGTTTTCAATTTCAACCTTTTGGATGTGGGGATATCTATGCGGTCGAACACAAATTGGCTCATGAGAATTGAGTAAAGAAATTTTGTGATCGTGAGCACGCCGTGGGGGTAGTCTTGTTGGATCTCGAAAAACAGCTGAAAATCGGTGAAACAAGGATTGTAAATCCTGTTGTTGTGCCCAAGATAATTCCATCTCCTGTTCGTTTTCCCTAGACGAAGCAGTACTTGGAAGAGAGCCCTAAGAAGGATTGTCTAGTGACAACCACAATCGAAGAGAAGCTTTAGAGACTTGTGCTTTCGATAAGCCTTGAATGTACACCGGCTGCCCTTGCCATACAAATTTTATGGAAGATTGTTCCCAGTTATGGATCACCTATCCTAGAGTCTTAAGCCATTCCATGCCCAAAACCATGTCAAAATGGCCCATGTCAAAAACCAACGCCTCAACCTCGAATTCACAAGTACCCACTCGCACTTTAAGATGCGTACAACATTGATTAATAAAGACTTTATGGCCATCGCCAAGTTGAATGTTGATCCCTTGAAAAATGAATATAACCCTAATGCGATACGTGAGATAAAGTTATGCGTGGCTCTACTGTCCACCAAAATCACCACTGGAATACCTGCTATTGCCCCTTCAAACCTTAAGGTTTTGCCACCAGATGACGAATCAGCAGTAGCCCCCGAGAATTCCAAGGCCATACAACATCCTTCTGGAAGAATTTCCTCCTCTTTAATGACAGTTTCCTCTGTTGTCTCTACAATATGAAGCTCACCGGTCTCATCTACAGATTCATCGTCTCCCAAAAGAAGAATCCGCAATTTTCCTTCGAGACATTTGTGAGCAAGACCAAATTGCTGTCCACAGCTGAAACACAGCTCTTTTTTACGTCGCTCCTCCCATTCTATACAAGTAAGAGATCGAATACCCCGATTGCGATTGGACAATTGTCCATAATCCGATGAAGAAACCCCAACAGTACGCCCATTCAGAGGCATACGACCTACATCAGTGCGTGTAAATGGATCTTCTCACGTGAAAGAGAACTATTGGTCCCCTTGTTCTCATAACGGCCCAGAGGGCTGGATTTGAAATCCGACGGGGAAGAAAAGCCCAACCCACCACTCGCTTGGTATCGAAACGCCAACATTCATTCTAAGACTTTCACTAGCAAGGGCTAAAAGAGAAGAGCAGGGGGTGGTAGGCTTAGTAGGGCTCGAACCTACAATATCACTGTTATGAGCGGTACATTTCAATCAATTAAACTATAAGCCCCTACAGATCTCTACATGCAATTTGCTCACTCGAGAGACGAAACATCTCTTCGATATCCTTAGCAAGATACATGGCATCAAGACGAGATTGAGGTCGATGGAGACGTACCCACCATTTTACATCATCACGTAAACCCGCAATAAAGTAACCCAAGGTATGTGTCTCAGGTAATCAAGGTACCAAGGGTAGCAAATATTCAAAATCATCTATATAATCATGAATAGAAAATGCATGTTTCATTGTAGACAATCGTTGGAGTAGCTCGCCGGAAAATTGTTCCCACGTAAGAGGATCGTAAATCTGTTTCACAATCGTGAACCAGTGTTGGGCTACACCTACCATACTTAATTGAGCCAGACGAATTCGAAGGGGAGACGGTGTACCATGAATGTCAAAGTATAAATTATTTATGAATCCTTCCCTGAGGATCGAACCCATAGAATTCAGGCAATTTGACTTTCTTCGCTGCCCATGGTAACACATCGGAAGAACCCAATCGAGGAGCAGAAGTGCGTGAGTGATCACCTTGCTGTGAGGACAAAACCCCTTGAGTATTCTGTGGAATTAGGGAGTCGTTGGAAGCCCAAGATGGTCCTCCACTCTCAAAGTTGGGTTGAATACCTTGCTACTTCATCCACGACACAAGCAACTTACGTAATTCAGCCTCATCCGCTCGTTCAGATTCCCAATCTTGAAACCCTATTTTGATTTCCTGAATATCTTAATGCAACCTCTGAATTTGGTCCTCGTGTTGGTCCAATCGGTTCAATTGAGATCTAGTTTCCGTGGAAGACATGGCAGGTCAAGGCAGGTCGGACCAGTGATGAGAAACAACAAATTAAAACTTGAATGAAGAAGAACAATGGAGGAATTTGAGAGATATGTAATTGAAATTGGAAAAATTGGAAGGAATTACAATAATAGAAAATGAACCAGGGATACCTCCCTCTCTCTATGCACTAATACGAGAGCCAATAGAAACTTAGTAAAAACATTCCTTCTCCAATAAGTTTTACCCCCCCCCCCCTACTTAAAGGTAAAACTCTCTCTCCTCTAACCGACTTCTAGCCACTTTCCTTTTCTGCCCTTTTTGCCCTTCTAGAATATACCTTTTCTCCTCTACTATTTATATCTAGTCCAATAACCACTTCTTATTCTAAGTAATACCCTAAAACGGTAAAACCTTGCACATTTCTTTCACCCACCTGCCTCAATCTATTTGATTTTGTAATTGCAAGTGATGTCTATTTCTCTTTTTGTATCTTTGGAGAAACATGTATTTTTGTGAAAAATCGTTTTCTTTTTTTAGTTATATCATAAACTATGCACTTATTTGTTGGCAAATTATCAAATCTTATAAGATGTACTAATATTCTCCAGGAGAATAGGTGTTGAAGCGAACGAAGAGCTAAGATCCATATTTAAACGCAATGTTCATCTCATCCTTTTGGCTAGACTCAAATGATCGATCAATAACAAGAGTCACTTGTCAACCATACACCAACAACCCTAGGTAAATAACCTTCTCGTCTGCCCAAGTGTTTTTTATATCCACGACTTATGTGACATTGATCTATTATTCTCAAACCTATCAGAAGATGATTGATTTAAAAATAACTTGATAGAAGGTCATTTAACCAAAGGAATAGTCTCATTGTACCCCCTTCTCATTTTGAACTTTTTTTTTGCACCTCAAAGTCCGAAAAAAAGACCATCTATGATAACATGGCTTTGTAATAGAAAAGGTATAATTTTGGTATATGTAATTGTAAATTGATAATTGCTTTTTTTATGACATCCACCCTTATCGGTGGGCAGGCTCTTGGGACCGGTTTGGTTGTAACACGTGACCGGTTATGTTTGATTGGAGACCGGCTTGGTTGTAACATGTGACCGGTTATGTTTGATTGGGGACCGGTTTGTCCCAACCGGATATGGGAATTTTTTTAAGAAATCAGTTATGGATCGGGTCCATTTTAGCATCTCCAATGCAAAGTTTCTTATTAGCAAAAAGTCTAGTGGCTTGTAAAAATTATTATTGTGGAGAGGTTTTTATAAGAACTTCATGCCAAGCAGGTGTTTGAACAAGAACCTTGGTTTTTACTATGAAGTTTGTGAGAAGTTATATTTTCCTTATTTTTTTTATTTTTTTTTCTTGATTTTATAATTATTAATGTACATTAATACAACATATAAATATTGATGAGACCTACGGAAAAAAAGGTTTTTATAAGAATTTTTAATTTGACGAGTTAAAAATAAGTTAGACAACAAAAAGTTCAAAAAGTTCTCAATGGGAGATGCTTAATGGTAAGAATCTGCCTTTTTTTTCCTTCTGAATTCTAGCATGTGGCAACCTTTCATTGGGCAAAAAAACTAGCCATTTTATGGGGTTTTTTGTTTGTTGTGGTATGTTTTGGAATTTTCTTGTTTTTAGCTACCAGAGTAAGCTACGATAAAGATTCCTAATGTTAGAACTATTTTCATCACCGATCTTTTAAAAGTGATTTTTTGTCATTGTGGTTTATAGTTCATTTTGTTTATCGTCCTTAAGACTAACTCTGTTAAAAATGTTACTTAAATTAATCATCTTTTATATGTAGCCTTTAATTAAAAATAAAAAAGTATAATATAACAATCTATTAAAGGTACGTGATCAAACGCCCTCTTGATTCACCCATTCTGTCATCCTCTCAGCCCTTGACCTGCATCTCTTCCCCTTCCGCTTGTTACCATTATGGCACCTCCACCAACTACCACTGCTACTTCTCCTCAAGCAGACACACCCACACACTACTACGACTACTCCTCTCTTCCATGCTCATCCCTTCTCCCCCTCCCCTAATCGGCGACTACATTCCCCCTCCCCAAATGCAAAATCGACGACTACAAAATCCACCAAAATTGATGCTTGGGATGGTCATTAAAACCCACCAAAACTAGTCACCCCCGCCCCCCCCTCCCCCCCCCCCCCCCCAAAAAAAAACGATGTTTGCGATTGTTTGAAATATCCAACTTATACAAGATTGTGAATCCATCTATTTTACATGGTGAACTGCAACATCAAAAGATAACATTATGCTCATACAAATCATTTTTTTTTTGGTTTTGTTGGTTGAAACCCACATTTTTGGAAGTATATAATATTTATACACGGCAAATGAAACAAATAAACTTACACACCCTCTTCACTTTTGGTGAGGTTTGAACCGCTAACCTTCTAGGAAATTAAAGACTCACATATCACTAGACCAATGACCCTTTAGTGGTTGAAAACCATATTGGTGGAGGTGAAAGAGAGTTTACAACCTCAGATTGAGAACTCTGGTCTAAGTCAATCCATTCTCAATGGGAATTGATGAAGATGGAGGTTGAAGGGTTGCCGATGGTGGGTGGAGATAGGTGGAGATTGAGGTAATTTTGTTTTGTTATATTCATATTAATGTTATAGTTAATCCCAATTTAACTTTAATAAACTGTACATTGTTGTAAGATGAGTGTGTCATCATCAAAAGGATGTGACGATAGAAATAAATATAAACCATTAAAGTTATTTACGAAGTAAATATTATTTTTCATGTTTATCATGATTTCTATGCAATCCTCTATATTTAAATGACTTATTATTGATGAGAATTTACATTTTGTTATGACGATAACGATAAGAGGGATTGAGAGAGAGACGATAGAAGGAGGAAAAAATCCATATTAAGAGTAATAGAGAGATGAGATCCAAAGCTTGTATTCTTATTCCATATGTAATACATATTTATAGTTATAGATGGATTAGTCTCCAAGAAATATAATACATATCTAATACATATATTTACTAATAATAAAGGGATTGACATCCATTCCTTATGTATATTTCCATAACACTCCCCCTTGGATGTCGATTAAGAGTATTATGCCTCGTTAAAAACCTTACTAAGTAAAACCTTGTGGAAAAAAAACTTAGTGAAGGGAAAAAGAGTACATAGTCACTCCAAATACGCTTGGGGTTGTTGCCTCATTAAAAACCTTGTTAGGAAAACCCAGTGGGACAAAACCATGATCAAGGGAAAAAGAGTGCATCACGTATTTTCTCCCCCTGACAATCACATCACTTAAGTTCTTCAAGTCGGCGCATCCCAATATCATGAACAAGTCTCTGAAACGTTAAGTTCAGAAGGGACTTGGTGAACAGATCAGCTAGGTTCTCACATGAACGAACTTGTTGAACATTGATGTCACCTCCTTTATGCAAATCACGTGTGAAGAAGAACTTTGGAAGTATATGCTTGATCCTGTCTCATTTAATGTGCCTTTCTTTGAGTTGAGCAATACGTGCTGCATTATCTTCATACAAGACTGTTGGTAACTCTTTATCCGAAATAATACCGCAGAATCCGCGAACATGTTGTATTACATTTCTCAACCAAACACATTTCCTGTTGGGTTCGTGGATAGCTAAGGTCTAGGCATGATTCAACGAAGTGGCTGCTATAGTCTGTTTCGTGGAGCGCCATGAAGGCGTTGTTCCACCAATAGTGAATACATATCCAGTTTGTGATCGACCGGTATGGGGATTTGACAGGTATCCAGCATCAGTAAAACCAGTTAAACTTGCCTTTGATTGGTTAGCGAAATATAAACCCATATCTTTGGTACCTTGGAGATATCGGAATATTTGCTTTACTCCATTCCAGTGTCTCTTTGTTGGATACGAACTATATCTCGCTAATATATTCAAAGAAAATGATATGTATGGTCTTGTATAACCGGCAAGAAACATTAGTACCCCAATCGCACTTAGATATGGTACTTCAGGACCAATGATATCTTCATTATCTGTTAGAGATCGAAAAGGGTCTTTCTCAACATCAAGCGACCTCACAACCATAAGTGTGCTCATTGGAGTTGATTTATCCATAAAACCTTATCAACACCTTTTCTATATAAGTTTCTTGATGCACAAGGATTCCATCTTTAAGATGTTCGATTTGTAGCCCTAGACAAAACTTTGTCTTTCCAAGATCTTTCATTTCAAAACTCCTTTTCCAATATTTTATAGCCCGAGGAAGCTCATCGATTATATTTAAATCATCTACATACACGACAATTATGTCGTACTCGGGTCCAGATCTCTTTATAAAGATATATGGGTAAATCGAATCATTCTTATAACCTTCCTTTCAACAATTTTATGCTAAGGCGATTGTACCACATACGCCCTGACTGTTTCAAACCATATAATGATTTATTCAACTTAATCGAGCAATGTTCTCGAGAACTTATTTTACATGATTCAAGCAATTTAAATCCTTCAGGGAGTTTCATGTAAATATCAGTGTCAAGTGACCCATATAAATAAGTTGTCACAACATCCATTAGATGCATATCAATCCCTTCTTGTATTACCAAACTTATAAGGTATTGGAAAGTAGTTGCATCCACCACGGGAGAATAAGTCTCCTCATAATCAATTTCGGGTCTTTGTGAGAATCCTTGTGCGACTAGTCATGCTTTATATCTCACAACTTCATTTTTCTCATTACGTTTCCTTATGAAAACCCATTTATATCCGACAGGTTTTATACCCTTAGGTGTACGGACAACAAGTACAAAGACTTCTCGTTTCATTAGTGAGTTCAATTCTGTCTGCATTGCGTCTTTCCATTTTGGCCAATCTTTTCTGTGCATGAATTCATTTGAAAAATTTTGGTTCTTGATCCTCCTCATTTTCAATCACATTTAGCGTTATATTATATGCAAAACTATCATCAACTGGTTTCGTTTTGATTCCATACTTTTCTAGACATGATATAATTTATTGAGATCTCTTCATTTTCAGGTACCTGAGGTTCTTCTAGAACCATCATGTCTAGTGTCTCATCAGGAGACTTTTCTGGCGTTTCTCTTACCTCGTTTTGACCATCTTGGTTATTAGCTCCCTTTTTCTTTCGAGGAATTTTATCTTTGGAACTGATTGGTCTACCATGCTTTTGGCGTGCTCTAGACTCATTACTCAAGTTGTCTTGCCCCTTTGGGATATCGGTTTTAACTAGAGCGTTAGCAGCTGACACATGTGACTTTGTCACTCTCTTTGGGTCAGTGAATGTGTCTGGTAACTGATTTGCAAGCCCTTGCAAGTGAATTATCTTTTGAACTTCTAGTTTGCATTGTTTAGTTCGAGGATCAAGATGAGATAATGATAATTTACTCCAACCTATTTTACTTTGATTTTCCAGTTGTTTAGTCCCTTCTTCTAATGCTGTGAATTCTGATTCATTAAAATGACAATCAGCAAATCGAGCCGTAAATAAATCCCCCATTAATGGCTCTAAATATTCGATTATAGATGTTGATTCATATTCGACATATATTCCTAACCTCCTTTGAGGTCCCATCTTTGTGCATTGTGGTGGAGCAATTACGACATAAACCGCACACTCAAAAATCCTTAGATGGGAAATATTAGGTTCCTGACCAAAAACCATTTTAAAAGGAGATGAGGCATTATAACTTGTTGGCCTGATGCGAATTAGTGTTGTTGCGTGCAAGATAGCGTGGCCCCAGGCGGAAACTGGTAGTTTAGCTTTCATAATCATTGGCTTGGCTATTATTTGTAGTCGCTTGATAAGCGATTCAGCAAGCCCATTTTGTGTATGAACGTGAGCTACAGGATGCTCAACTTTTATCCCATCAGACATGTAATAATCGTTAAATATTTGGGATGTAAATTCACCAGCATTGTCTAAAGGAGTTGTTTTTATAGGATAATCTGGAAAATGTGCTCTCAATCGTATTAGTTGGGCAAGTAATCGTGCAAACGCCAGATTGCGACTTGATAATAAGCACGCATGTGACCATTTGGTTGATGCATCAATTAAAACCATAAAATATCTAAATGGTCCACAAGAGGGGTGTATTGGCCCACATATATCCCCTTGTATCATTTCCAGAAAATTGAGGGATTGAAGCCCTACTTTGGCTGGTGATGGGCGAGTGATTAGCTTTCCATGTGAACAAACAACACACGTAATATCATTAGCTTGAAGAATCTTCTGGTTCTTCAAATTATGCCCACATGATTGTTCTATTATTTTTCGCATCATTACTGGCCTGGGATGGCCCAACCTGTCATGCCAAAGGATAAAGCTTTTTTGGTCTATAAACTTCCGGTTTATGACCAGATTTGATTCAATTGCACTTATTTTAGTGTAGTATAAACCGGAAGAAAACGCAGACAATTTTTCCAGCACTTGTTTCTTTCTTGTCATCATACTCGTAATGTGAATGTATTCAGAATGTCCTTTACTTGTAGTCTCAATATGGTATCCATTCTTACGGATATCCTTAAAATTCAGTAAATTTCTTTGAGACTTGGGGTATAAAGTGCACTTTCAATTTTCAAATTAGTTCCACCCGGTAATAGCACATGTGTTTTTCGAAAACCTTCAATTTTATACACTTCCGGATATTGTGTTGATATTTGCCTTTTGTGTAGTTAAATGAGAAAAATAGCTCCTTTTCTTGAGGGCTGTGTCTACCAGACATACGTCCTCGTCATCAATGTCCGTTTGTTTTAAGCAGTCCATATTTTCTGAAAATAAAGACATTATAATTTCATAAATCTTGAGCAATTCTATGTAAAATAGTGTAGGGCTATTACCCGCGGCACAAGCCGCGCGACGTACTGTTTGATTTAAGACGCACAACTCGCGACATCCACTATTTGATTTTTCCAAGTTTGCATAAAATAAGATTATTTCTTTAAAGTTCATAAAATATGTTATCCAATCACTAAATTTCATAAAAAAATGTATTGCTCGTTTACTAAAAGCAGAAAATATAAAAACGAAAAACTTGACATATCGCTTAGTCTTGGGATAGTGGTCCTTCGTTGATAAGGAAATCCCTAACATCCAAGTGAGTTGTTTTGTTGTGGTCTTCAGGACCATCATGGCTCTCGTTTTGCTCATAAGTGTAGTTTACTTCTGCCCCTTTCCTCTCATTCTTGAGGGATTTCTAATAAAGTTCAACCAGATGTTTTGTTGTTCGACATGTTCGATCCCAATGATTTTCCATGCCACAACGATTACATGTACAACCTGTCAGTTTTTCTTTCTTTCCATACATGTTTTTCTTTTCATGGGTATGTAGCTTTGGAGGATTAAATTGGACACCAGGATATCCTCCACCACTCCATGACCACTTCCTCAACCATGACCGCCACCACGGTCTCTACCACGACCACGACCATGACCCCGACCGCGTCCTCTAATTCTGCTTTGATTATTACATGTTGTCGCATTCGCTTCTGGGAATGGGGCGGTGCCGGTAGGACGGGGCTCATGGTTTTTCATAAGGAGTTCATTGTTTTGCTTAGCAACTAGTAAGCATGAGATCAAGTCACAGTATTTCTTAAATCCTCTTTCATAGTATTGTTGTTGCAAGAGCATAATAGAAACGTGAAAGGCGGAGAATGTTTTTTCTAACATCTCCTCATCATTGATCTTTTTCCCACGTAGGATTACTTGAGAGGTAATTCTGAACATAGTTGAGTTATACTCGCTTATGACTTGAAGTCTTGAAACCTTAGATGAACCTATTCATAATGTGCTTTTGGAAATATCATAGTTCATTGGTGATCATAGCGGTCTCTCAGTTTTTTCCAAATGATGAGTGGATCTTTTATAGTGAGGAAAATCGCCTTTGCCCTATCCGGGGTAGTTTCCTGGTTTCCCTCTTTGATAGTTTTTCTAAGGCCCTTAGCATCTAGATGTATTTCAGCATCTGATATCCAAGACAAGTAGTTTTTCCCGGTGATATCCAAAGTCAAAAACTCAAGTTTTGCAAGATTTGCCATGTTTAACTATCATAAAATATAAAGATTAATAACTTTAATATTTTTTTCATGGCTTCATAAGGATTCAATTGTTGAAAAGAAAATTTGAATCCGTAAATATTTTATTTTGAATTGAATACATGAATTGGGATTTTAAAATTTTGATTTTTTTTTTCAAAACGATACAAACGATTGTAAAACAAGTTTGATAAAAAAAAAACTTTGTGGGCTTAAAATATCAAACTTTTATGCTTAAAGTTGCAACCTTTATTTATGAAGTTAATTGCTTTGATGTTCAAAGTTAGATTTTTATATTTGATCGATGTAGAAAAAATAAACCTAAACGTGGTTTTATCCTTTTGTGATGATATCGTAAGAAGAATAGGATAGAATCAAATTCAATGGGAAAATAGATTGTGGGGCGAAATTAAAAATTGGCCTTCAAAGATCAAACCCTAGGAGTTTGAACTTTTGAGCGTTCTTGAATTCTGCTTCGTTGTTTTCTTCTCCTTGGTGTCGCCTAGTTTTTTTCTTCTTTCATCCAGAGTCTCGTGCTGATAACGTGTTATGAAGATAACGATAAGAGGGATTGAGAGAGACGATAGAAGGAGGAAGAAATCCAGATTAAGAGTAATAGAGAGATGAGAGCCAAAGCTTGTATTCTTATTCCATATGTAATACATATTTATAGTTATAGATGGATTAGTTTCCAAGAAATATAATACATATCTAATGCATATATTTACCAATAATAAGGGGATTGACATCCATTCCTTATACATATATATATAGATATATTTCCGTAACACATTTCTCATTTTCTCAAATTTATTTTCTCTTTTACACGTTATTAGTACGTGTTCCCCAAAAAGCTTTTTGTACATTAAAGAATTAGAGTTTTTCTCCATTGCAAAAATCAATTTGGTCAATTATTCTCCCTTTCTCTATATTTTTTTAATAATCATTAAATTATGATGTATGTTGATATCACTTCATCTCTTTCTTGATTTGTTTACACTCATGCATCACTCCACAATCACACACATACACATGATATTAGGGGTGACAATGGGTCAGGTGGGGTTGGGTTCAGGTTTAACCCATTTATTAAACGGGTCAAAACCTCAACCTAACCCAACCCATTTAATTAAATGGGTTGAGATTTTCAAGCTAACCAACCTGCTACTTAAATGGATTGACAATGAGTTGACCCATCTATGATTTTTTCAACCCAACCTATTAAATAAATTGGTTGAACTTGGGTCGACCCATTTAATTTTAAAATTTTAAATAAAATAAAAAGGGTTAGACTATATAATTTATGAATAAAACAAAACCACAACCACAAATAAAAATAAATTGTTCAAAGTTTGAATACAACACAACCACAAATGCAATAAATTGTTAAGATAACTAAGTATCTACTTAAGTTACTTTAATTTATCTTGGAGCCTTGGAGGTGAACGACGAGAAGAGAGAGAGAACCAATAGGGAGACTTGGAGGCGTATTAGATACTACACTATTAGGGTTTCATATTTAACAAAAGTTTGGTTCCAAAACCATGAGAGTTTCAAATTTACAATGTTTAATAGATAATATTAGACATTATGTTTAAATATAATATTTTAAATGGGTTGAAAATGGATTGTAAATGGGTCGAAAATTTCAACCCAACCTAACACAACCCATTTAATTAAATGGGTTAGGCGGGTTGACGCATTTAACTTACATGGGTTGAAAATCTCAACCTAACCTGCTAATTTTGGGTTGGGTTAGTGGGTTGGGACACTTTTTGCCACCCCTAGTTTGCATCATTCCTTAGCAAGATTGAGCCGACAAAAGTATCTGCAGCAATGGCTGATTCAGACTGGATAACTGCTATGTAAGAAGAGCTGAATCAGTTTGAGCGATTAAAAGTCTGGAGACTGGTTCCATGCCCAAAGAACAAGTCAATTATTAGTACGAAATGGTATTCAAAAAACAAGAAAGATGAAGATGGGATAGTGGTGCGAAATAAGGTCAGATTGGTAGCAAAGGGATACAATCAACAAGAAGGCATAGACTACGGTGAGACGTTTGCATTGGTTTGCCCGGATAGATGCCATCAGAATGTTTCTAGCATACGTAGCACACAAGAATCTTACTGTATGATGTGAAAACAAGGTTTCTATACGTTAAATTGAACGAAGAGGTGTACGTTCCACAAACAGAAGGGCTTGTCAATCCTGCCAAATCTAGTCATATCCTAGAGCCTGGTATGATCGTCTAACTGTATTTCTTATGAAGTCAGGTTTCTCGAAAGGTACAATAGACGCCACACTCTTCATCATATTTGGGTCTACTAACCCTGAATACTGCTCTAATTTTTTCGATTTGATGGCGTCTGAGTTCAACATGAGCCTGATGGGTGAGATGAACTTTTTCCTTGGTTTACATGTAAAACAATTTTCAACTGGAATATTCACTAATCAATCAAAATATGTTTCTAATATTTTAAGAAGAAATCAAAATGGAAAATTGTTCATCGATAAACACACATAGGCCAAAAGCTCAATGTTGGTCCTAACGGAAAGGTAGTTGACCAAAAGACATATCGGGGGATGATTGGATCCTTAATATATATGACCTCTAGTAAACCTGATATAATGTTTTCTACATTTATTTGTGCCAGATATCATTACAACTCTAAAGAATCCCACCTGAGTGTCGCTAAATGAATATTTCTTTATCTAAAGGGCTCGATGGATCTGGGTCTCTGGTATCCCAAAGACCAATTTCGATCTAACTGCATTTTCAAATGTTGGTTGTATGATGGATAGCAAGAGTACGTCGGGACAAGTTCAATTTTTGGGAGACAAGCTCGTCAATTGAGCATCCAAGAAGCAGAATTGTGTGTCTACATCAACACCTGAAGTAGAGTACATGGTTGCTGCTAGCTGTTGCCTACAAGTCATCTGGATGGGAACCCAACTGAAGGAATATGGATTCATGTTCAACAAAATTCCAATCTACTGTGATTCAAAGAGCGCGATAGCAATATCTTGCAATCTGGTTCAACATACAAAGACCAAACACATAGACATTGGATACCATTTTATCAAAGATCACGTTGAGCGAGGTACAATAAAACTTCATTTTGGTAGTACATAATATCAATTAGCTGACTTATTTACCAAGGCACTAGACGAAAAACGATTTCACTTCTTGGTATCTAAGTTAGGAATGTAAAACATGAAAACTTGAATATTAATTTAAAGTAAATTCAAATAGTTTGAAAATCTTAATATCTGTCAGTTATATTCTAACTTTCATTCTTATCGAATTTTCTTTAAAAGTTAATTCATGTTTTTTACCTGATTTCTGTCTAATTCAAAATTTAGTTATGTGTCTATTTTTCTCAATACTTTGTATCTGGTTTTCTGATCTGACTGACACGTTGTAAAGAATACTGATGATTGTAAGGGGCGTAAAGCAGACTAACTCATGATTCAAGGGGAAGTAAAAAGATAATTTTTATCTGATTTTGAATTTTTAAGGAGTATATTGATTTGAGGGAGTGTACAAGTATTCATGATTTTCTTTGTTTGGAATTCTGTAGGTTTTAAGAAATTTTGAAAGTTTGGAAGCTTAAATTTTTGAAATTTTTTCTAAGTATGCAATAGGAAAATGGTTTAGTTCAATTCGTCTTTCGTTTGATTTTTTAAGAAATATCAAAAACTATCTAAGTATAAAGAAGACATTGGATATGACCAATCCGTGTTTCTTTCATTATCTTTTAAAGTTTCTTCACGGATAAGACAAAAATCCATGTTTCTTAATGGTTGTTTGATTGTTCATGGATTAGTTCGATCCCTGATTCTTTAGATGTTTTGTCATGCATATGTTCACGGATCAATGTAATTCATGTTTCCTTTCGTAGGTTTTAAGTTCTTTGATTCACGGATTAGTTGGATCCGTGATTCTTTGGGAAACTTTTGAGATGGTTATTCACGGACACGTTTGATCCGTGTTTCTTGACTATCATTTTTATGGGATTGGCCTAACCCCATATTCTTTTCAATAGAATAACATAATGCCTAATCTGATATATATATTAATCTGTGATTAGAATTCTAATCGACATTTTAACCTCTTTTTGGTCCAATCAGATAGTGACACGTGGATTTAAATGAGCCTTTAAATAAGGTTTCTCCGATCCGTGTTTCATTTTTTACATCAACTATTCACCATCTTCTTCCTTTTACTCTGAGTTCAAAGGTTTTTACTATGTTCGTGATTTTTGAAGATTCTTGCAATTTTTTCTTGGATTTTGAAGTGATTTTACTTTAACAAAAGGCGGGTTTATGTTTATTCTTGGTTAATAATTCCTTTTACCCAATTTTTGTTTGACAGATTCATCGATTTGGGCTAACAGATATCAAGAACACTATGTATTCTTGAAAGTGTTCTTGATGTATTATTGAGTGTGTTCTTGAGTATATTCTTCATTTTCAATTTCTTAGATGTAATTTTGATGTCATTCGATATGGTTGTAATAGATAGGATCTTTATTTTGGTTATGTTTTGAGTTTGTGGTTGATTTTTTTATCTGCGTGTGACCGTATTTGATGATGATCATGGAGGGAAGGATTAGTGTTCAAAACCTTTTGAACTTCTTTCAAAAATCAGTTTTTGATCTTTTAAATGCAAAGTTGAAAGTGTTTGTGAAATTTTTCTAAGCCCAAAACACGAATAGTTGTATCGTGATCATTTTTGAAAGTTCTAAAATTCTTAATCCATGTTTGTTTTTCAACAAATGAACCAGTGTTTCTTTTTAACAGAAACTCATGGCATCCGTGGTTTTTTAAACTTTGTTGAATACGTGTTTGTGATCAAAATTTCAAATATTGGTGAATTTTTCTAAGGGAAACACACTGATAGTTGTATCCGTATTTCTTTTGAAAGGTTGTCTGTTGGATCCGTGTTACTTTAAATTTGTTGATTCGTGTTCATTGAAATCTTTTTGATCTATGTTTCTTGAAAATATTTTGATTCGTGGTTCTTTTGATATGGTGATTATACAAAATTTTCAAGAATTTTTTTTTCAAAAGAATAATAAGGCAGATATCATTTCAGATAAATTTTACTGAATTTCACTTCTTTGTGAAGTGAATCAATTCAGTTTGTAACATCTTTGGATTGTGATGATGCACTTTAATTTCATATTCTTGAAGTTTTTGGAACTAATCATTTATCTTTTTACAGGTATTATGGAGCATGTGGAAAATGTTGACCCCCATTAGTCTGATGATGAACATCCGGTTCCATCTGTCAGATCTGATTTATCATTCCATTCCGTAAGCACTGAAAACCCTGATGAAGCTTTAGTTCCCAACCCAAAATATAAACTAACACTGAACAACCATTACCTTAGCTTCACGATGCGTTCAAAGTTTCCAGTTGTTTTAGAGATACTAAAAGGCCACCCGATCCACTATGCATTAACTAGTACTTTTGTTGTACCAGAAGTTTACCTTCAACAATTCTGGCATACCTTAAGTTACCATGTGGATGGCAACAATCATTACTTCAAAGGCTTTGTGGATCACTTTGTGTTAGACTAAGGGGCTGTTTGGTAGTTGTTGGATGGTATAGAGCTGGATGGTATAGAGGTCTGGATGGTATAGAGGCTCTGTATGATATAATGCAGAATGAAAAGTGGTTGTTTGGTAGCTACTCTGAATGGACAGTCTGAATGAGAGCAAATTACTATTTTAACCCTATTATCACCTTATATACATTTACATTATAATGACAGATAATCACCTTCTGTTTTTGTACACCTCAAAACCACTTGCTTATACAAATAATTATAAAGAAAATTATATCATTACCTCCAACTTTAGCCACCTACCAAAACCACATTCTTCAAATCACTTTACATGCTCTTATCCATTTCATGGCCTTAACCCTCTTCTTCCTCAAGTTTCCCTAATTCCACAAGCTTCCCTAATTCCACAAGTTTCCCCAATTCTTCATAAACCTCTAATTTCACATCTTCTCTGCATCCTTCTAGTAGCCCTCAATCTCTCTTCTTTCTCCATCTCATTGATTTCACCATTTTTTTCTTTGGCTTTCTTCTCCTCCCAGCCACACGTTGCAGAAATTGAAAAAGGAGGAGTCGTTAGGGTTTAGGGGAGAAAGATGGCTTTATATCGGTGGAGGAGTGGTCCTCGTGGCTCTCGGATCAGTTCGAGGCTTAACAAATCACGACACCATCTAACCTGCTGCATAGCGACTGGAAGGGGGCTGTAGTGGTGTTGGACGGGAACTGAGATGCTTCGGGAGCTGCTGTTTTGGGCTTGATGTGAAGGAGGCATTCTCACCTGATCTGGATCTATAGAAGGAGGCATGTCAGTGACTGGTGTTTGTATTGCTTCATTCTTGTGTGTCCTGTGGTCGTATATTTTGTCTGTTTAATAAAAAAGTTTCTTTGCTGTTAAAATAAATGGAGGAGGTCATCGGCATGGGAGGACGAGCTATATGTGGGAGGAGAGAGGTGCACAATTTGAAGGGTAGTTATGTAAAAAAACGCATCTGAACTATTTTGCTACCCTCCATATGCAGAATCGTGCAGAGGGTTTTTGTTTCCATTCAGAGCTTTAAGTTTTTTGCCAAACAAGAATCTATCTCTGAACGATTTAGAGATGCCTCTGGATGGTTTCATTCAGATCCAAAAAAACAACCTCTAACTCTAAGTCGTCGTCGCCGAATTCTTGTATTGCCAGAAGCATATCATTATCCCGACAACAATGGATATGATTTCTTTCCGAGGAAGAAATGTTTGCTGATATATGACGACTTGGATATTCAGAACCGCTAAACTCAACATTTGAATTTAGAAGAAATAAATTGCCTATGGCATCTGTTGTTCACGATTTTAAACCGATGTTTATCTTCGAAGACTATGGGTATGGATACCTGTAGTGGTTCATTTTTACTGTTCTTTCATGGAGTTGTTTTCAACAGACACTGTGACTATGTGGCAATCATTTGGAATGAATTAGCCAATCTTGTACGTGCAAAGACAATGAACCTGGCAAGGAAATTCATTCCATTTCAAAGATTTCTATAGTTGATCATCCGATCTATCAAATCGTTTTAACTCATAATTTCCAAGACGCTTACAGTATGATATGGGTCCGGAGATAGAAATGAAGTTTCTAAAGAGTCATAGTGAGGTAGAGAACGTTGAAAATATTCTACCAATACCAGAAGAACTTTTGAACTTTGTTGTCAGAATGTACAGTGTGTGATAGATTATAGGCAAATTTACAATCCTATGGTCCAACCAGCGCCGCAGGGACCTCCCCAAGGATTTTTAACTAATGTTGGTGAGGGTATAGGTCTAGCCTAGTAGGTTCGGGAAAAAGGGGTTCTTGAACAGGGCATGCAGAGGTAAAATGTAAATGAGAGGGGCCAAGAAGGGGTTACACCAGATCATGCAAGTTCTTTTGACTCTGAGACTACTAATGTTGACAATGTTGCTCATGACAATGCTGCAAATGACGATGATGATAATAACAATGATGATAACAATGTTGATGATGTTGCTATACTTATTCTAGTTCTTGAGGAATCACCAAATATTCCTTTCAAAGAACGAACTCCGAGGCATTTAGGTCTAAATTCTAAAGAATTTTTGATCTTGGCATAACACCAGACTCAACTAAAGACATTTTTGGTGGAATATCTTATTTGAATGAGGTTCATCTAGACTCATCAATTCAATTAGGAGACATAAGGAGATCTGAGGGGGAATTAGTCGAAAGTTTTGAGAGGCTGTGTGAAGGAACCATAAAAGAATATGGTGAGGGACGTGTCACAAAACCAGAAGAAATAGAGGTTTTATCCACATCGTTTACTCCGTCGGGTAGCCACATCTACTACCAAGGTAATATGTTTACCTCAGGTATTGAACAAGACGTCTTGGACCCAGAGACGCATTTGCACACCCCTCCCATCCACTCAGTTTCTTCTCAATGAGAAACTATTTCAATTTCTCACGGGGATATAGTACATAATCTATTCACTTCTCAATCGGAGAACTTGAATATTTAAACAAGTGAACAACTTTCCCAGTTCACGACATCTTTGAGTGCACAAATGAGTCTAGACCAATTCTTGTATTCATATCCTTTAATAGGTACACAAGATTTTGGAGCATCTCAAACTCCTACTGCAGTACTACGTGACACTGTCGGAACATCTATAGGAGGATCACAAGCTGATCTCATCCGAGGATTAGATGGAAATCCTACTAGTGCTAATATCATGCCAACACTAAGCGTAGGTTCGACAGTCTCGACTGTTATGTCAACCGAAAGCCTAAGTGGCCCAAGAGTTACTTTACCCGACTTCATGTCAAGGGAATATTTGGACGACACCCTAAAGGATGTTCAAGAAGCTTTCACAGAATAACTCAATATGGTACAGAGGCTAATAAAAGGCAAAGACAGAGTTGTGGTAGATGCTGAACCCGAATCCGAACCAACTTGAGTTCCAACTTCAACCCCGTCAGTTGCTACCTCTTCGCCAACTGCATGATCCATCCATTGATGAATTGCAAGATCTATTATTGGCCAAACCTTTGTCTAAACTAAGGCTGGATTCCAATGAAGCTGTTTTGGTTATTATTCTCAAACGTGTTCATGAAGGTTATGCCCAACCTGAACCAATTAGAGTTTCAAGAACTGATGTAGATTCGCTGGAGTCGGAGGTTGCTGCTGTCTGAAATGATATGGTTGGTGGTTTTTCTATGGTTGACACAACCATCAACAACTCTGCAAAAGCACTTCAGGAATCTCTGAATGCGGTAAATGAACGCATTTATGTCTTAGAGTCTACTTGCCAAGCTCAAGACACTTCTCATAAACGAAAGCATGATGACCAGAACGATCCTAATCACCATGAGGGGGAGAACAAAAGACAGAGAGTGGCTAGACAACTGACTTAGATGATATTCCAACAACAACTGATGAACAACATGCTCATGTTGAGCAAAATGCAGAAGAAGATGTTCAACTAAAAGAGTAAGTACATGTTGAATAACATTTTGAGCAAGATTTGGGACTTGCTGCTGATATTGATGAAGGCCAAGTAGATGTCAATGATATGCATATTGTTTTTTATGCACCGATGGTTGAAAAGCCGGAGGATCTCACAATGTGTCAAAATAAAGTGGCGAAGATTATGGATATCCTTTATAATGATTTCATGAGGTATATAGTGGAGTATGAAACTCAAGATTATCTTAATGAGCTTACTGAAGATGATCCAATTGATGAAAGTTGTTCCGCATTTCAAGCCTTAGAAGCTGAAGTAATTGCAGCTTCTACTCAACTACAAGTTCGTTCTACTCACAAATCCAGTTCAACCCGATAAATCTCAACCTAGTCAATCTCAACACGAAACCGGTTAAAGTTCTGGTACCCAAAAGCCAGTTCTTTCTTATAAAGAAAGAATGAGATTAGCCCAGCATAAGAGACTTCAACTAAAAATGCCCTATCTTGAAGATGAATATAGAGAGATATATATTCGGACCTTGAGAGATCTTGGTAAAAAGAGATGTGGGGGTATAAGAAGAGCAAATATAAGAACGAAGTTTCTTTACAAACGTATGTGGGCTAAAGCTCAAGGAAAGGAGTATGTTTATTCAAACAATGAGATTCTGGACATAGTGGAGATATCTTCTCCCAAGATTTTGGAGTTCGAATATGCTACTTTCAAAGTAAGAAGGAAGAATATGTCAGAGTATCGATTTACTGAAGCTGATTTTCCACAGTTGAATCTACGTGATCTATAGTTTCTGTACGAGTACTTTCAAAACATGGCTATTCGACCAAGAGATACAGACTTTGCTTATCAGTCGATCAAGAGATTTCTGAGGCCTTACTTGAAATATCTGGCGGTGATGAGTTTCATCTTGGCTTGGAGAATGACATGAAGAAGATCAATTTGTTGAAGCCAGTTCAAATGAATGAGATGTCTGAAGGGTGTCCACCGTTCTTTCTAATTGAAACTCCTGAACTTGGTATCACTTACAGAGATCCACAAGGTCAAGAAAGGTTTCTCTTTTTCTCAGAAGTAGCCAAATTTTCTGATGGAACTCTGAAGAAGATTAGAGTCCAGTTAGAAGAAAAGCTGAAGAAAGATGATAGAGCTCCAACTGACAGAAGATACAATCAGACAACAAGATCTATGCTTACAAGAGGGTTGGATATGGTGAACAATCGTGTGACGCTCAAGATGATTGCAATAAACTTGGAAGAAGAACTTGGGCTGAGATATAGACGTAAAATATTTTCATTTTTCAAAGATTGAATCCAAAGGGGGAGAATATTAGGAATGAAAATTATGTTGCATTCAAGCTTTCTTTGTATTTTGTTTGATCATGATGTACGGGTATAAATACCCATCACCTTTGTAGTTTGACATTAAGTGCTTTGAATGAGATATAACACATTTGACTATCTCCATATAGAGTTGACTTTTTCTCTCATTGACTTCATTGTTGTTCTTCAAAGTTTTACTTAGAATTTATGATTGATTGATCATATTTGGGAATAACAAGATTCGAACCTAAAAACAAACCGAAAGCTTGATTTTATAGAGATGGGAGATGACTGTGATTGTTTGCTGGAGAAATCGGATGGCGGTGTCGACAAGTCGGACGAATCGACGAAGAAAGAACCCAGATGCGCAACCTTGATTATGCCGACAAAAACAGAACCACGACGACGACGACCACCACCTCATTGAAATCTCCGACGAAAACCCTCCCTCATTGCTACCTAGAGCTTCGTGGATTCCGTCTTCCCAAAGCATAACCAAATCCTGTGACTATTGGTTTCGATTTCTGGGTTTCTTTTCGATTTCGTTTTTGGGTTTCGATTTCGTTTCTGGCTTTGAACCCGAGTTCCGATTTCCTTTCGTTTCTTCCTATTTCCTTTCTTGTTTTAAACCCGAGTTACGAGTTGTGGCCGGAGGAGAAAGCTGTCGACTTTGATATATGTATGAGTATATGTATAAATATGCATCGTGTATATAAGTATGACCGTGTGTTATATATGTATGGTTGTGTGTATATATATATTTAAATCTATTATATATATTAATTAATAATCATTTAAAATTGTTTAATAGGATAAAGATAAAAAAAGAGATTAAAAGACCAAAATGCCCTCATATTTAACTGGGTTAACAAGATTTTATTGATTTCGTTAGAGAGAGGGATCAAACGAGTGCAAAAATGTATACCAAGGGTACCAAACTTGTATTTATTTTGATTTTGGAACCAATATGATGTAAAATATGAACCACAGGGACCAAAAATGTAATTTACTCTTAGGTTAATTATTTTGATTTTTGTATTCTATTGTTGCTCCACATCGAGTTCTATCCCTGTTCCCTTGCATGCCTTCACCTGTTCGAAATCTCCCATTCGAATGTTCGAGCCTTGTTCCCTCTCCTCGCCTGAACGCTCTCCAACCACCGTCTCTGCCTCCGCCTGAACGGCGTCCCTTTAGCCGGACTGAACAAGTGAACGATGACCGTTTCTTCAGATTTCATCGAGGTTTTAGGTTTGTAAGTTGTAGCTTTTTCAGATTTCAACTTGTTTGAAGTCCCCCCTCTTGAAGATTCAACTTTTCTTTGGATTTATTTACTTGGATTAAGTTGCCCCTTCTTCTACTTGGATTGATTGTTTCTTCATGACTGTTATGCACAAAATCCTCATGACTTTTTTCTTAATGTAAATCAAATTTGTGTATCAATCTGTAAATCAATTTTGTATGCCTATATCTTATAGTTATGTGCATCAATTTTGTGTATCATGACTGTTTCTTCATAAACTTTTAGTTCTCACTCCCAATTCCCATGCCTATTGTTTAACAGTAAACAACCTAGCCATAACAAAATGTGATTTTTTAGCTAAGCATTTAAGCATTTTTACTGATTCTTGCTGCTGCTGTTATGTTGTTCCATTACGGCTGCGGTTTGGTATAAAAAAATCCCTGTTTGATCCCCATCCCCATCCCTAATGCTAATGTATAAACTTTTTAGCCCACTTCCAGGGTTATGAATTGAAGAAAGGATTATTTGATAAGTGTGAAAAAGCTCAGCTGCTCTTCCTCACACGTCATAGTCACTGCAGATTTCAGATTTTACTTATTTAGCTGTTATCATCATCAGTATCATGCAAATTAGGTTTTATTGATGGTGTGAAGAAGCTCTGCTATTTCTTTGTTTTAGTTTAATTTTTTTTAGGATTAATTTATACGAAATATTCTTTAAATCATCAAATAGAGAAGTGGATCGTTTGGAATATCATTCAAGCTAAGCACTTATCATGTACCTTTTCCTTTTCAAGTTCTGATGATGATTTCATTGTATTTGTTAAACTCATATTCAAAAGTTTCCATTAGGTGAATTTTTCTGTGTACTAAGGCACTTATAATAGTTATATGATGGATATGGAGAACCTTATTTCGATTACTGATTTATTTTTAACCGAAAAATAAATAAGCCAGCCTAAGTCCTCCAAGACAAAAGCTTCATATTATCTGTTCTAAAAGAGAGACTGTTTTTCTTTTTTGGGTAGGCACTATTTCAGAGTATACCAGAAGAATTTAAAATCATCGCCGGATTTTTCCTCCCATACCTGAAGAATTTCTCGATCTTAGGCTCGCAATTTGATCACACATATGCACGTATCTCGTCGCCCATATACATCTGAAATTGTCATCTGATGGATCCTTCTATAATGAAGTTCCTCGAAGAAGACGAGGTTATATAAACATAACCTTCTACGATTGTTTGTATATTTTGATTATATGATCTAATTGGAGTTAAATCTTTGATATGTTTGTTAATGTTTTTGGGGGTTTTATCTTCACAGGATGAAACAATGCATTCAGGGGCAGACGTTGAGGCATTTACTGCTGCCCTAAACAGGGATATTGAAGGGGATAATACTTCAATATCTCAGCCTCCTACTAGTACAGATGCTGGCGGTGGTATTTCACAATTCTTAAACTTTTCTTTAGTTTTTGTGTACACTTCTACTTTGAATACAAACAGCATTGCACTTTCAGTTTGGATTACAAACAAGCTACTTTTCAATTTCAAATAAGGGTAGGGTGCAGAAAAATCCAGAATTTATGAAACGATGAAATTGCTTAACCTTGGGTATGGCGTAGCTATGGTTGCACTGTAGTGCATGTCTATTGCACTGTATAGCTATGTTTCTTACAACAATAGCCGTGGGCAACCCCCGTTACCTTCATGGTGTTTGTCCAGGACTATATTTTGTTTCTATGATGTCAACAACAATCCCATCAAGGATGACTTCTGAATCCAAACAACCAGTTCTCTTTCCTCTAAGCCACTTCTATACTTCTTATGAGGCAACTATAAATTGTTTGGCAAGCTTAGTTTCTATATTTCATTCACTTCTTATCAGTTTTTCTTTTTTCTTTTTTTTGCATCCGTCCTGAGAGCAAAAGTGGGTTGGCTTTCCTTATTTATGGACCACTAGCCCAATCATCATTGTTGGTCAGTAGCATTACTCTTGTGTTTGTATACATTCATGCAAAGATCAAAAAGTAGAGGCAAATGAACCTAGTTTTTGAACTAATTTCTAATCTTGATTGGTAGTAATACACAGTGATATAATTAGACCCATCACCCATGCAGAAGAATGGAAGTAGGTTTTGGTGAAGATGAATTTAAAAGACATTGGCTTGTAGACATGATCCATTTAGCTGTATGATGATTTGGCTTCTATTGTATAAATTCTATTATTGATAGGTTTTCATATATAGCTTTGTAGAAAAAATAGGCTTTTAAATGAATTATTATTGATGGAGAAGAAGCCCTTAAATAGGCCCTGTACAAATAAGAAATAAATACCAAGTATGCTAGACTAATTACATAGATTCTAGGACAACCTAATTAATCTAAATACAGAAACTATACCAAATATACAGATCTATTCTCTATTCTAGAGGGATAGTCAATCTATTGAATTATATTTTGTACAAGCTTCTTTTAGATTTTGCATATATAAAGACATTTGATACAGAAACTATACAAATTTTTCAGATGGTAATACCTGTTAATTGATGTATATTCAATTATCCATCCTCTGTGTTGTTTTTTCCCCTGTTTATTTTTCCATCCTCTTTTTATTCCCACCAACTATTTATTGCAGCTTTATCTCAAGGAACCAATCATACTCCAAGTCAATTGTTTCAACAGTGGCAATCATCCAACCGTGAAGGCAATGCCAGTTACTCTAACGAAGAGGAAGTTAAGGCGCAGATACAAGAGCAACAACAATCATCTGCAATGGAAGTAAATCGACAGGGATCTGGTTCTGAGAGTCAGCATCCACCAAATGACACCCCGCGTGAAATGAATCACATCCCATCTGAACCGAGCAGAACCCAAGATGATTTGGCACAACAGCAAGCTGACCAACATAATGTTCATATGTCTCAACCCACAAATATCCCGAATGCTGATAAGAATCCTGGCCATCGCCAAGAGCCAAATATAGCACGGAACCCAGATAGTGAATCTCAGTTGCAAAGGATGCATAGAATGGGTAATCAGCAAGCAATGGCAACAGGGCAAGCAGCGGCTAATGCAATGAATCGGCCTTCAGGCAAGCAGGTGCCATTTGCACTGTTGCTACCAGTTATAGAACCACAGCTTGACAAAGACAGGGCTATGCAACTCCAGGGCCTCTATGTTCGATTAAGGGTATAATTTAGAGTTTTATTTTTTAGCGATCTCTATTTGTAAATTTCTTTTTTCCTTTCTGTTTTGGGTGTCTTATGTACTCCCTCCGCCCCAAATTAAGTGGCTATGTTACTATTTTTGTTTGTCCCAAAATAAGTGTCCACTTTTAAAAGTAAGTTTTCCACTTCCCATGCTACCCTTAAATACGAGATGGAGAAAGTTTCTCTCTCTACTATCAAGGGTAAAAGTGTCATTTGGTTATTTAAAAAGTGTAATAATTGCACATTCCTAAAACTGTGTCATTTTTGATTGTGGACATTTATTTTGGGATGGAGGGAGTATCTGTTTTATCAAACCCATGGTCATGCTGATATCTATTCTATTCCCAGAACAATAACATTAACAAAGAAGAATTTGTTCGGCACATGCGAAGTCTTGTAGGAGATCATATGCTTAAGATGGCAGTCTATAAGTTACAACAAGGGCAGGTAAAGAAAAACACTTCCCGTCATCTGTTTATAGGTGTTCTATATATTTCTTCTTTTAAATGTTTAATTTCTTAATTTCTTATATTTAGAAATGTTACTCCTGTTTTTTGTGCAACGACTTGATTTTTTCTTATATCATAGTAGGCTCAATATTTGAAGAGTAAAAGTTGTAAACTGAACTAAGTTTTTCTTCACTTATATGCACAAAAACTAGCTTTTAAAAGTGCATATTCTGATGGGCCACTTAAATAGGAGCAGATGTAGTGCAATGTGTTCTTTTTTGATAAACAGATATAATGTGTTTTTGCTTACTCATAAATGTTTTAATTTGTTGCAAGTAATATCAACACCGATCTGAAATACAGGCTTTAAAGTTGGAGAATGCATCTAACCAAATTTCTAATCCTGCTCAGCTTTCTGCTAAACACAATATTCAAAAGCCATCTTCCTCTGCTCATCAATCATCCGATTCAAGTAGTTTACCAATGGATGGTAATGCTCAAAAATCACGGTTATTGGAACACCAATCAGATTCACATGGAATACAAGCAAGCCATATGTCTTCTAATATTAATGCTATTAAGCAAGATAGGGAGCAGCCCTTTCCATTACAGGGACTTGGCAAACAACAACAACAGCAACAGCAACAACATATGCATTTTCCACAGCCATCCTTTCCTACATATGGAAATACCGGTGGTAATTATCACCCGGGTTCTAGTGCAAATATTAATATGTCTTCACAGTCTTTTAAACAACAAACCCATGATTTACAAATGAGGCAAGGCCCAGTTCATCCTAGTATGGGATCAAATCAGGTGGGAATTAGCACTCAGGCTATGAATCCAATGAGTTTGCCTGAAAGGCAAAATGCATTTAGTGACATGAAGAGAATGCATGGTGGAGGTCTCACTCATTTTGCAAGTAATTCAGGTTTGCAACAAAGTTCAGGCCATTGGCAACCATCGATGCATAAAGATCAGAGTCTTTTGTCATCAATGGCGTATGTAAAACCAGAACCTGTGGATCAGATGAATGACCAACAACATAAATCACAGATGTCAACACCACAGGGGACATCTTCATTCTCTCCAGGACAGCATGAACAAGGGACAGGGACTTCAAAAGATGAAACTTTTGAGATGATGTCTTCAAGGCCTAATTTCCCAACATCTATGAGTAAACCAGAGCCTATGTCCATCACAGCACAGCTGGAACGCCAGACTGCGGTAATATGATCTTTTCTCTGGTTTTTTTTTGTTTTTTTTTTGGGATTTTTGAGGCATACAAGGTGGGGTAACACGACAAATAACTAACCTAAAACCAAATGAACTCAAAATAGAACTCGTTTAACTAAACGAGCCGAGTTTTATAGCACTAATGTTTGACTCGGCTCGTTTGAAAACTTGATTCTGTTTTTTGAGCCGAGCCGAACTGAACCATTCGAGCATTCCCCTTTTTTCAAGCCAAACATGCTCATGTATTTATCAATCATACAACAAAAATATAAAAATTATTGAGCTCAAGCTGATATACAAGCTAAATGATCGCGAGTTCGAACCCATAAATGAGCATCGAGCTCGAGCTTGAGCCCTACATTGAAAAGTTAATCGAGCTTGAGCCAGTATTAATTTTTTGAGGTCGGCTCGATTAACCTACTACTCGACTCGACTCGACTCTGCTCAGCTCGTTTACACCCCTACTGCACAACCCTGAGTTTACTATTAGTCACTAGATTGAATGTTTCAAAAAATGACATTGTAATTAAGCAAGACTGATCAGGTTAGGTGGTGTCTATTGATAATTGGCTATTGCCATCTGTATTAGGAAGTTGTGGTTCTTCAAGGGGTTCTCACTGTCTTTTTGTTCGTTCTATTTATCTTTTTTCTTGCCTACAAATGTTACTTTTTGAACCCTTGCAAGTGAAGTTTCTACAACAATCAATGTGATAGTGTGACATTTTTATCGTTAATAGGTAACGTGCTTTGTGGATTAATGCTTATTACTTGATCTCCCCACTATATATTAGGAGTCCTCCTTTTTATCTCATCTTGATCAGTTTTGTTAATAGTTAAGCTCTCTAATTCAGTTACAGTCTGCTGCAAACTCTTCATTGGCATCCGGAAGTAATGCAAAGACTCCTCCCAAAAAGCCGTCCGTTGGCCAGAAAAAACCATTGGAAGCACCTGTTTCTTCTTTAAGGTACACTGACAATTGATTTTCTTCAAAAAATTGATTTTGATCTTAGGGTCTGTTTGTTAGCAGCTTAATTAGCTTAATGGGACTCGCAGCTTATTCGGTCAGCTATACATGACCGTTTGGTAGTGGCTTAATGCTATATAAAGTGGCTTATTCAGTAAGCTTCTAGGGGTGAGCTTTATGCAGAAAGCCAAGTTTTTTCCGAACATGCGCATCCAAATTAAAAAACATGCTCATTTCATCCATGAAAAAACCCTCCCAAACAAAAACCTTCTCAATCTATACAGGCAGATTAATCCACACAGACAGCTTTATCCATATAGAACTTAATGGAAACCAACCAAACAGCCCCTTATTCTTTCTTCTATGTATTTTATTTTTATTTTTTGGCATCTACCAGTAAGAAGCAAAAAGTGTCTGGAGCATTTTCGGATCAAAGTATTGAGCAACTTAACGATGTGACTGCTGTCAGTGGAGTGAATCTCAGGGTAGGTTCTCTTTTATATGAAGAATGGTGAATGAATATTTCTGGAAAAAGCAATAAATTAATTCAGTTCATGGTCCTTGTCATCTGGTCCACTAGGAAGAGGAAGAACAACTATTTTCTGGGTCTAAGGAAGACAGTCGAGTTTCAGAAGCTTCACGAAAGGTTGTCCAAGAAGAAGAAGAAAGGCTAATTTTGCAGAAAACTCCACTCCAGAAGAAATTGGCTGAAATCAGTTAAGTCTTTCATTTGTTCTCAGTGTCTTATAATTTCATGTAATATTATAAAGCATTTGACAAAAAACTCTTTAAAACCATTTTTATGCATTAAGTACTGTTTATTGATGCATAGTACTTAAATTTCAAGATTACAAGTAAATTTGCCTAAGTACAACTAATTAAAGCTTCATGTCTGAATTTGTGTAACTAACTGCAGATAAACATAAGTAAATATCTCATTTTAAATATAAATCATCTAAAATATGTTTTAGAATAATCATTGAGTTCTAACAGAATACTTAATTATTATCTTTATAAAAAATTATATTATTAAACCAAAAATAAATTACTTTGTTATTAAACCTAAAATAAATTACAATAAAAAAATTGAATTAAAGAAATTACACAAAAACGAGAACTTTTAAATAGTTTATTTGATATTAATATCGATATATCTTTCTTTAAATTTTTATGGGATCTTCAAATTTATATTTTATTCAAAAATAGAAACATTATAGTTTCTCAAAACCACATAAAACCGTATTATCACATCGACAAAGACAAATAATAAAACCAAATATTAAAATCGAGATGTATTTCATAATGCAACTTATGCACATACACCTCAACGGAACTTAGCTTACACTTAATGGTTTTTTCAAATGTTTTAACAGTGGCAAAATGTGGTATAAAGAACAGAAGCAATGATGTGGAGCGCTGCTTATCACTGGTAAGCTTCAAGTTATCTTGCCTTATAATTATGAGAATATACAAGTTTTTATACAACTTGATATCCAGTGTGTAGAAGAAAGAATGCGTGGATTAATTAGCAACCTCATCAGACTTTCAAAACAGGTCAGTAGTTTTTGTGTTGGTATATTGTCTTTTGTATTGCCATCTTTCCCGAAAACATGAGTCCACTTCTGATTTGAAAATGAGATCTTAGCAATTTTTTTGCTCCAACAGCTATGCTATCTTGTATGCTAAAATAGAAAAAATATGATAAAAATCTCTAAAATTCTTTGTGTAAGAGAGTGAAATAATATTTTATTCATTCTCACCAATTGGAAATATTGAAATTAAGTGTTTAGGAGAGAGAAATTATATTTTATTAAATGTTTTGAATATCTTAAGAATATAGTTAATGATAAGATTGCTAAAATAGAGTAGCTGTTGGAGTTAAATGTAATTTTTTTTACAGATTTTTACTTTTGATGCTCTATTTTGGAAAAAGTATAGCATAGTTGTTGGATTTTTATTTTCAAAATAGTTGAATTAAATATATCTTTTCAAGTTTCAAGTTTCAAAATTTTAACCCATTTGACACTTAAAAAGTCAAATGTGGATTCTTTTTTGGGATGGAGGTAGTAGAAATTACTAAGAAAAGCAGAATGGGAAAGAATGATTCATGTAATGAATGGTTAAAACAAAATTCTAGCGGGTTGATATTGAGAAGCCAAGACACCGGACCGTAATCACGTCAGATGTTCGACAACAAATCATGTCAATGAATCAAAAAGCTCGGGATGAATGGGAGAAGAAGCAGGCTGATGCTGAAAAACTCCAAAGAGCAGATGAGGCAGGTGTCACATTTTTTTGCAAGTTAGATTATATAATGCTTTTGGACCAAATAAGGTTTGAAAAAAGTTTGATTTTTGTAAATGCAGCCTGAAGGTAGTGGTGGAATCGACGGTGAGGATGGTCGTGGGAAAAATTCTAAGGTAACAGAAGATATAGATGTTAATTTTTGGGAGGATTTCAAGCTATGCTGTCATAACAGTGAATATACAGTATTGCGGTCGGGATCGATATTTCATGTATAACGTTATATCGGTGGTATAACCGTCCACAAATAACTGTTCATATAATATTTCGTAGAATTATATATATATATGTATATATATATATATAGTTCCCTATTTTTAGTGAAATTATCATTTGCATTAACAAAAATATAGTTTCAACATCAAAAACATTAACTTAAACAAGTCGACTGTGGAAGTCGGGTGTGTCAAAACCCCGAACATATGAGATGATAGGAAAACCTAAGAAAGAAAGGACTTTCTTGTTGGGTTGATAAAAGGAAAGCAATTAGCAAAAAATAAGCCCAAAACCCAGAACCCAAAAAGACTGAAAATAACCCCCAAAAATTACCCAAATAAAAACATTATATCGGATCGCAATATGACCTAAATATCAGTCAATATTGCAGTATATTGCATTGTTATTAACTTTTCTGTTAAACTAACCATTATATTACCACCACAATATTGTGTAGGTCCGTTAAACGATATATATATATATATATATATATATATAACGCCGTTATTAACAAGATAGATTTCAAGTCATTTTTTGAAAGTCTTTGTATATTTGAAGGTAAACAAAGAGGAAGATGATAAGATGCGAACGACAGCTGCGAATGTTGCTGCACGAGCGGCTGTGGGAGGAGATGATATGCTCTCAAAATGGCAACTAATGGCTGAGCAGGCTCGGCAGAAACGTGAAGGTGGGGCCGATGTAACATCTGCTTCTCAGCCAAGTATAGATGTTGGTCCTAAGCCTGTGTCAACTTCTGAGAGAAATTCTAAAGATAATTCAGATATGGAGAGGAGTTCTAGTGCTATCACTGCTTCTTCTGGTCAGTATTCTATCTCCTTTATTGCTTCTTGTTTATCATCTCTCTTTGGTGATCTTTATTACAAATTGCTAAATGCTAATAACTGGCCCCACCTGTTGGCTATTATTATCGTCTTTTAAGAAATTTTAATTTCTACTACTTACCTGCATGATGATTTTTTTTTGGATATTTACATTTGGCAGTCTACCTCTTTGATAAGCGTAGTTTCACTACAAATGGGTCGATTTGAGCAACTTAGGGGCTGTTTGGCAGTTGCTGAATGGTTTGCTGCAGAATAATGAAGAGGCTCTTATGATATAGTACAAAATGAAATATAATTGTTTGGTAACTGTTCAGGATGTAATTAGGGCTCTTAATGGTTAAGGGAGGTCGTTTGTTTACCTCTTAATGGTTCCACAAGAGCCAGTCTCTGAATCGTTAAGAGATGAATCCTGTTTCGTAAAAAATAAGTCTGCCTCTTAATGGTTCCAAAATGCTCTGAATCATTTTGTATCCTGGACATTCCTTAACCATTAAGAGCCCTAATTACATCATGAACAATTACCAAACAATTATATTTTATTTTGCACTATATCATAAGAGCCTCTTAATCATTCTGCACCAAACCATTTGGCAACTGCCAAACAGCCTCTCAGAGGGTTTTGGAACCACTAAGAGACAGACTTATTTTTTGCCAAACAGGATTACCTCTTAGCGATTCAGAGGCTGCCTCTTAATGGAACTGTTAAGAGGTAAACAAATACAAATAGAAAGTAATCTTTATCCAGGAAAAAATGGACAGTAATGCCATAGATGATAAGGAACAACTGCTATTTAGTTTGGATGATATCTATATTATATTCTGGTTATTAAAATCAAATTATCAGTTAGAGAAGGCCCTATGCAGTTGTCAAAAACAAAAAAACTAAAGCATATTTCTTGGGTCTGTGAAAGAATTTTTTTAGCAGAATGACAACATAAGATGATACTCAGTTATATATACGCCTTTTATTCCACAGTAACTATTGCTGTTTTTGGTGGTTTCGTACCAGTTGAAGTAAAAAGATGATTTTTTTGGATCCTATTTACCACAGCAAGTTATGATTCATAAATTGTACTCCAACCTGTTTGTCAATTAATGAACCACTGAATGGTTCAAGAACTTATTGATATTTAGGGGGTGTTTGGCAGTTGCTGAATGGTTTGGTGCAGAATGATTTAAGTGGTCAGAATGATTAAGAGACTCTTACGATATAGTGCAAAATGAAATATAATTGTTTGGTAATTGTTTAGGATGTAATCAGGGCTCAACAAGATTCACCTCTTAGCGATTCAGAGGCTGCCTTTTAATGGAACTGTTAAGAGGCAAACCTCTTTCTCCATTTAAACAAGTGTTAATAGTTTTATTTTGCCTCTTAGGGCCTGTTTGTTAAAAGTTAAAACTAGATAAATAAATGTTGAATGATGAGGTTTGAATAATTTACATGCTCTGTTTCGAATAATTGCTGCATGGAAAATGATTGTTTGATAAATGTTCTGAATGAAAATTCGTAATTTCAGAAAACTACCATTATAATTTATAACCTTTGTATAACATATACAACCGAGCTTGAGGTGGAGTGTAGAATACTAGAATTGTTTCCTTCCTTAAATAACATTATAATTTTACCAGTTTACCCTTTATGCTACTTTAGTAAATAACATTAATTATTTAAAATGATTGGTTCACGTTAGTTGTTACAGTTTACACAAACTAATTGGTTCTTATTTGATTAGGCCCCATAATTGCTATATATATATATATATAAATATAAATATATGAATGTAAACAGGTGGTCCAGCAACAGCAGCAAGGATGAGGAATGAAGATTTGGGGGAGAGTGATACGATAGCACGTAGTATCACGGTGAAGGATGTGATCTCTGTTCTGGGAAGGGAGATTCAGATGTCAAGATCCACGTTAATATACCGACTCTATGAAAAACTACCTTCTCACTCTGAATGAATAACCATCTATCTGTTATCTGCTATCTGCTATATGCAATGAATGAGATGAGTTTAAATTTCCTAACAAATTCATGTTTATTCATTCAATACAACAAAATGCCTTTTGTAGGGAAAATTTCATTCTAGGCTTTTAGTATATCATTTTCTTCTGTCATATGGAATTTCATACAAGAGTTCAGAATTAACTTACAATTAAAATTATTTGGTGCTTTTTAGTATGAATGTTTTTGTGATACAACAATGTCATTCTCAAAGTGACATGCCATTGCTGTATCACAAGACTTGCAACAATTCTTTCAAATTTTGGACAGAATGTATGGTTAAATTCGTCTGTTTCGATAAAAATGTGTTTTTTTCTCTTTCTGAATCAACAATCTGGATGATATAAATGACTGTTTTACCCATCATTTTATCGAGTCCATAGTTTGGATCTCTCGTAAACCGAAAGATAAACTTCAACACAATTTCTTTTAGTCCGATCACAATTAATATTACTATTGTTTGAACCAGTTTTTGTTTACATCGATTTCTCATCAATTTACATGGAGAAAGTTGGCATACAACCAAAATAATGTCTATCTATGCTCTGTTGGTGTCAATGAAACAATTTGAACCAAAAAAAAACATGTAGGAATCCACCAAACCAAGTTCTAAGCTAAACAAGGTCTCATGTTCAAATCTCTAAATCCAACAATATATTAAAAATCCAAGTTCAAAGTCGAGAGAGATGAGGGTTCTGATTAGGGTCGGGAAGAGATGAATGAATAAGAGAAATGAACTGGGGTTTGGAAGAGATGAATGAATAAGAGAAATGAATGGACGGTTTCGATTACAGTTGGGAAGAGGGTTCCCAAAAAGGTCGTTGGGTCCTATTTCTTGCTAAATAACGAATGCAACAATGAAGGAAGGGTTTCGATTTAGGCCATGTGTGACAAACTAGTAGATAAGTTAGCTGATGACTTGTAAGCTAGCTAGTAGTATAAGTCATTTAATCTATGACTTTAAATTATATATAATATGAATTACAATAAAATTGGTCAACCTCACATATCATAAATAATTAATACTTTTCAAAAATATAATTAATAATTAAATTACATATTTTATTACAATTATTTAACATATTTTCACTATCTATGAATTAAAATGAGTATGACTTTAATTTTTATGCGACTTCCATAAACATTTTTAGAATTATTATATTTGCTTTTTGATACCTAAATAGTTACAGTTATTTATTAGCATCTATTGTATAATTAAAATTAATTAATAATGTATAATTAAAATAACTAATAATTAATTTGGGTTATAATTAAAAAAGTGTCAAAAAACTTCTCATAAACTACTCAAATAGTTTATCAATAAGCTATCTTACGTGGATCTAAATAATTACGTATATATATATATATATATCTCAACCATAAATAATAAATTATGATAACTGTCCAAAAATATCTCAATTATTTCATAATATAATGATTTGCAAAGTTTGTTTAAATTGTTGGGTTTGCAATTGAAATCTCCTATATATATATATACATATATAGGGGAGGGATCATACGAAAACCACCCCTTTTTAAAATAATTAAGGAACACTTTATGGACCACATATGATGTGGGTCCCACATAATATTAAATCATTTCTGATTTAATATTAAATCAGAAATGATTTAATATTATGTGGACCCACATCATATGTATTCCACAAAGTGTTCCTTTAAATTTACAAAGTTCTCATTTGAACCTTCCTTCCTCTCTCTCTCTCTCTCTCTCTATATATATATATATATATAAGGTTCAAATAAAAAATTTGCATTTTTAAAGGAACAATTGTGGGTCCCACATCATATGTGATCCGCAATTGTCCCTTTAAAAATGCAAAGTTCTCATTTGAACCTTCCTCTCTCTTCTCTCTCTCTCTCTCTCTCTCTCTATATATATATATATATATATATATATATATATAGGGGAGGGATCATACGAGAACCACCCTTTTTAAAGGAATAAAGAGACAATTTGTGGACCACATATGATATAGGTCCCACATAATATTAAATCATTTATGATTTAATATTAAATAAAAAATGATTTAATATTATGTGGGACCCATATCATATGTGATCCATAAATTGTTCCTTTAAGGAGGGGTGGTTCTCATATGATCCCTCCTATATATATATATATATATGTATGTATATATATATATATATATATATATATGAGGCATAATACGAGAACCACATTTTTTAAAAGAATAAAGGAACACTTTGTGGACCACGTATGATGTGGGTCCCACATAATATTAAATCATTTCTGATTTAATATTAAATCAGAAATGATTTAATATTATGTGGGACCCATATCATATGTGGTCCACAAGGTGTTTCTTTATTTCTTTAAATTTACAAAGTTCTCATTTGAACCTTCCTATATATATATATATATAAATATAGGGTTGGGTTCATGTGAGACCACCATGTTTCCGTAAGACCCGTGAAACCACCTTTTCACTTTTGAAACTTCATAGCAAAAACACCGTGAAGATAAAAAAAGTCTAAACCTTCACAACAAAAATACTGTGAAGTTTCAAGAGTAAAAATGTTGTAAACACTGTGAAGATAAAAAAAGTTTAAACCTTCACAACAAAAATATTGTGAAGGTTACTTTCACAACAAAAACACTATGAAGGTTACCTTTATAGCAAAAACACTGTGAAGGTTCATATTTTTTTACATTCACAGTGTTTTTACTGTAAAGTTTCAAGTGTAAAAAGGTAGACGAAAACAGGCTGGTCTCACGTGATCCCAAGTCTATATATATATATATATATAGGGGACGTATCAATTGCAACCTTAATAATCTGTACAAACATTGCAACATCAATCTTAGTCATCCATAATTTAATGAATAAAAATAATTTAATTAATTAGTGAGGGTAGTATAGTAATTATGTAATATATAATTTAAAAAGATTTAATATAGTTTTCTAATATGGAAACAATATATTTGATGGAAATCTTATTATAAACAAAAAGATTACCATGATTTGATTGAATTTATATTCAGTATTCATATTCAACGGATATCATATAAAAAAGAAAAAGATTCTCCAGAATTAGGTTGGATATGAAGATGAATGTGAAACCGATATGAAGACGATGATTCACGAAATTAAGTTTCATGATTCCTGAAACCGATATAAAGGTGAATGTGATTTCTGGATTTCTGAAACCAATATGAAGATGAATGTGATTTCTGGATTTCTGAGACCGATATGAAGATGAAGATGAATCTTGAATATGAATATGAATATGAATATGAATATGAATATGAATATGAATACGAAGATGCATACGAAGATGAAGATGAATATGAATACGAATATGAAGATGAAGATGAAGATGAAGATGAAGATGAAGATGAAGATGACGATGATGACGAAGATGAAGATGAAGATGAAGATGAAGATGAAACCGATATGAAGATGAAGATGAAGATAAAGATGAAGATGATGAAGATGAATCTTGAATATGAAGATGGAGATGAAGATGAAGATGAAGATGAATCTTGAATATGAATATGAATATGAATATGAATATGAAGATGAAGATGAATATGAAGATGAAGATGAAACTGAATATGAATACGAATACCAATATGAAGATGAAGACGAAATGAATCTTGAATATGAATATGAAGATATGAAGATGAAACTGAATATGAATACGAATACCAATATGAAGATGAAGATGAATCTTGAATATGAATATGAAGATGAAGATGAATACGAATATGAATACGAATATGAATATGAATATGAATATGAATATGAAGATGAAGATGAAGATGAAGATGAAGATGAAGATGAATCTTGAAGATGAAGATGAAGATGAAGATGAAAATGAATCTTGAAGATGAAGATGAAGATGAAAATGAATCTTGAAGATGAAGATGAAGATGAAGATGAAGATGAATCTTGAAGATGAATACGAATCAACGATTCTCCTCTTTTGAGTCGTCGTAGAATTAGCTTTAAATTTGGAATGAATCTTCTTGATTAACCGATATATGTTTGGCAATCTTTCAGATGAATGTAATTTGACCATTATGCCCCTGTTCACTTAATTTAATTATTTCCTAAATTCTAGAACTTCTGATTACTTACGATATTGCCACCGTGAATGAAATTTTAATCATAGCCGTAGATCACTAGAATATGTGGTCACGATGATGGTTGTAGATTTTGTAAGAAATATTGAGGTTGTCCTTGAAACGGACCCTGTGTATATATATATATATATATATATATGTGTGTATATATATATATATATATAGAGAGAGAGAGAGAGAGAGAGAGAGAGAGGAAAGTTCAAATGCAAACTCAAATTTGGTTGTCATATGTGATTTTGTACTAGCATAAAAAATGACATGCGCAACTTTTTCCGCGGGAAAAGTCTCGGCTAATCATATATGATTTTGTATGTGAATCATATATGATTTTGTACATGAATCATATGTGATTTTGTACATGAAAAATTTCATGTACAAAATGATTGGCTGAGGATTGTCCTTGCATTCTCGTAAATTATTACCGTCCTCGCATGAACCTCTTTATATATATATATATATTCTTAAACGACATTTTAATTAAATTCGTGACCTTCTCATTACCTTGAAGCCATTGTTCTATATAGGCACACAAATTTAATTAATACTTCATGTAAACCATAACCTTAAATGACCCAAAGAGAGGGTGAGAGAGAGAGAGAGAGAGAGAGAGCGAGCGAGGTGAACGGTCTCCAACAACTTGCTCGTCCGTAAGCAAAAGGAGTCAAACAGAGGTGCTAGGGTGTAGGGAAAAAGAGGCGTTACGTTTGTATTGAGCCTGTATGCCCAAGGAGTATTGTTGGCTAAATTTGGATAAGTGAGGTTTTTGATATGTGTGAGTAAGACAACAAAGTTTTCATTAAGCTCTAAATAAACACCATAACATGGTTGTCCAAATAGGCTCAACAAACCATTAAGCCCGTTAATCATAAAGTAAACAACCCAAAGTCAATATGTAATGACAAGCAAACAAATAGTGGTTATCACTTGACAAATATAAATTATCTTATTTTTTGAGTTTATTTTAAAAGCTCATTTAAATGAATAAAAATAGGTTTTTAGCTAGCTTAATTATTGAAACACTACTTGAAGTAAGGTTTCAATAAGCTCCTAAGCCTTTTCCCACTTTCTTTGAATTATAATATTAAGTATTATTTATTATTAATAATATTAATTATTAACTTCAGTTGTAAATTACTCATTTAGTATTAATTATTGATTACTATTATTTTTATTAATCTTATCAATTATTTTGACAATTTAATATATTTTGTCGTCAAAATATAAATATAAGAGTTTTAAAAGTGTTTTTTGTAAATTATATAAAAGTTAAAAGTTATGTTTATTTTGTTTTATAAATAATAAAACGTAGATAAATATTATAGTATAATTTTGTTATTATTCTATTAATAAATTAAGATATAAGAAGTCGAACAACTTTGTTTTAATCCAATTATATTGGTTATTTAAAGTCTATCATTTGATGTGAGTACTTTCTCAAATAAGCATTTGGTTATATAAATCCAATTTATATATAGAGATAACTTTATTTAGAAATCAGTTAAATGGGAGAAACTTGTTGAAAACAATATAAAAATAATTTTTTTCGTAATTTTCTCCATCAAATGTTATAATTTAAGATATTTTTTCATATATGTTTATGTTCATATGAAAAAAATACTAGATGTGAGAAAAAACGTTGGTTCACTTTCACATATGAAACAAATATTCATATGGTAAAATAAATAAATGAACCAACGTTTTTTTTCCGTGTGCAATATTTTTTATATATGAACACAAATATATGTGAAACAATATCTTAAATAATAACACTTGATAAAAAAAATCGAAAAAATTATTTATATTTTGTTTCTACCCATTTGATTGATTTCTATACCTCTTATACATATATATACATATATAATAAATCAAACTGAAAATCTATTATATTTTTTTACCATTTGATTTGGATAAATTGGCATATTATATTATTAGTGATTAGTTTTAAATATATTATAAAATATTAAAAATTTATTATTTTTTAACATGTTTTTATGGTTTACATTTTCAACTATCTTACCAGCTAAATCTTCTTAAACGTAACTATTTCACCAGCTAGCCTATCGACTACTTTATCGAAAATAGCCTAAATTTATCGATAACAATTTGTATTTTATTAATATTTTTTACTTTATTAAATTATTGTACTATATTAATTTATAGTTAATTTTATTAAAAAAAATATATGATTAAATTAAAATCATAAATAATAGTCACATGCATAAAATATAGTCAAGTGTATATTAGAATAAAGTAAATTAATTTTTGGTCCTTCTTCTAGGGTTGTTTTTTGGTTTTCATTCTTACAATTTGTAAAGTATATTGGTGATTCAATTTTATGTTTCACAACCCAATATAATCCTTTCATTAATACCGTTATTAATAAGGAACAAATAATTGATTTTCTTAATTGTTTCTTTATCTTATTTTATTTCTTTATTTTATTTTCTAGATAATTAAGATTTTATTTAGTTTCCTAGTTTTATTAGTTTCCTAGATAATTAAGAGGTTTCTTCCAGTATAAATAGTTGATTAAAATCAATGTTTTAAGTACCTTTGAATTAATAAAATTTATCAGTTTCTTGAGTTTTCTCAACTTTGGGTTTTACCCTGTGGAAAGTCGTGGAAGGACTCGCCTCCGGGGTCACTCGACTCAACACAAACATATAAGAGCTACGCAACGCGATCGTAGCCGGTGGATTGCGCCACGAAAATCGCGAAGGTGTTCTCGGTGGACGACCCCACCAAAGCCAAGGAAACAATGGCGGTCATGGGTTAAGCCTGGTACATCACCAAAGACCGAATCAAGTCGAAATCTTTTCCGATGAAGAGACGGAAGAAGATTTTGAAGAACCACGATAGAAAGAAGGTCAAACCATGTTCATGAAAGCTACCGCGTCAAAGCCGAGATTCCAAACTTTCACGAAAACCTCGATCTCGAGGCGGTGCTAGATTGGATTTATCAAGTTGTAATAACCCGGATCCTTGTTAGTATTTTATGTTTGTAAGTATGGGTGGCTAGAGTCTACTTTCCTAAATGTTGATCATTACTCCTCTTAGTGATTTGAATATGATTCCTCTATATACTTAGTGAAATTCCATTGGTAAACTTATGTTCAAATTCAGCGATAACATACGCTGATTGTTATCAGCGACCGCTGAAAATCAGAAACCTCAAGTCTACCTCTGAAGATCTGAAGATCAACCAACACACCAAAAGAACATTCAGCGAAAGTCGAAGACCAAGCTGAAGAAAGAGATAATCAGCTAGTGATCTGAAGCGGTTCAGTGATAGCAAGGATTATCTAAACCAAAGTGTGAAGTCTTGCCAAGCCTCAGATACTCTGAAAGTTCATCCTTGAAGTTTCAAGTTCAACAATCAAGTGAAGATTCTCAAACAAGATTAACGTTGATCTTATCCTCGATGCACAAAAGTCAAACCTTATACTATGTCAGAAAAGGACGTACGGATTGTCTCTTATGTCCCCATCATATCTGATATGGTACTGTTTGCACGCGGCCAAAAGCATGGTTGCTTTCGAACAAAAGACAAGCTTCCTATGAAAGCTTGACACGTGGCATATACCTTTTGTCTTGCATTAAATGCAAACGGGTATAAATAAGATGAAGAAATCTTCTTCATCTTCATGCATGCTACTTTCTATTTCAATAACGTCTGTTTCTTTTCTTTCTTACTTTCTTGTGCATCAAACTGTGTGATTTCTTAAGTTACAATAGAATAGGTTTATTACTTGTTCTAATTCTGCTTGTAACTGTAAATTTGTTTATTCAATATAAACTAATTTAAAAACGAAAAATCTGTGTGTTTGTATTCAACCCTCCCCCCCGTTCTACAAACTGTTTCTATATCCTTGAACTCTTGTGGACTCCCTTGGGACCAACACTAAACTTCAAGGACTAGTTGTGTAAAGTCTGAAAGTGGGTATAAAAAGGGGAAAACCCTCATTTCTTGGACATTACGGCTGAAAGTTTGTATGTGTAATTGGTGTGTGTTCTTGGTGCGATTTTGGAGAAGAGAGAAGACTTATTCGTTTTACAAATAAAAATGCTTTTGCTTCTTTCTTTGTTATTTTTTTAAAAACTCTTCGAACTCTAAAATTCAATTTTCTGAGTTCGACTTTAAAGTCTATATCTTTAAAAATGGGTGAGGGGAGGATTGCAAGAAGGAGAAAGAATCAACCATCAATCTGAGGTATAAATACTCATCTTCTTCATCTCTATTACTTGTTGAGCTTAGTAGATGATTAATGATTGGGGTTTTATGGTTTTGTTGGTTGTATGTTGATGAAACCCTCAAATCAGTGTTTGTTGGGTTTATAGTGTTGCTATTGAGGTCTATCCCATGTTTTATGCATCATATTGCACTTCTTGGACTAATTTCAATAAAGGAAACCTCTATGGAAGGAGTTTGGTCATTTTGGAAATGTAATATATGGAATCATTGGATGGAATGAGTTAAATAGTTTAATTATTGTTGGGAATGGTTTTGGTATGAGTTTAGATAAGTTTTATAACTGTCTTATGGTTGGAAATGTGATGAATTGGTGTTTTAGAGTTTTTGGGTTCGAGCAGATTTCGTGCAGGTCAGTCCCGCGACCTGGCCCGCGACTTCAAGTCGCGCGGCAAGCCGCGTAACTCATTGTTTCAGCTTTTTAGAGTTTTTGCTTGAAGGTCAATTAAGTGGGTTAAGTGGTATCTTAGCCTAAGGGGTTTATAGGCGGGATGTGTGGAAGTATATTCGGGTCATTAACTTGTAGTTAATTGGTCTAAATCAGGTGTTCGGTTGGTGAGATCATAGTTGGGAAGTGAGCTAAGAAGCTTGGCAATTTAGGTGAGTTGTCTCGTGTGCTAAACTTTAAAATTGAATGCTTTAGATCGAAACGTTCAATTCATTCATATTGGACGGTGTGCGTCCTTCCTATGATCACGGTGTGTGATCACGTTTGTCACGGTGTGTGTGACATTAATAATTACCGTTGCAATAGGTACATAAGTGTGTGGATAAGTGTGAATTAATATCCATGACTAACCGTTTTCCTCTTATAACTGTCATGCATATATTAACTGATTGTTTATGGGAATTCACTAGACCTTTCGGTCTAACCCTCTCTTTTTTAAACTGAAAACAACTTTCAGGTAAGCACATGGTAGAAAGTTCGAGTAAGGGAAAGGGTAAGATGTGAGCACGTGGAGCTAGAAGTGAGGCGTAACTTGTATAGTTAGTCGCCTAGTTTAGATTCGCTTGTAATAATCTCAGTAGTGTTTATTCTGCTGCAAACTTTTGAGATGAAGTTATTATTGGGACCATTTAAACTTTGTAATTTCTACTTTTAGAGCAATGCCACCTTTTGTCTTTAATTTTAGAATCGTGGTCGTTACAAGTGGTATCGGAGCCCTAGTTTAAGTGAATTAGGTGTTCGAGGAACATCTAGACTTAGACCGAGGGATAGGTGGGACTGAGATTAAGTAGGAATGGGTAGTGTGGGGTTAACTGGTGAGAGTAATGATAGGTTAGAAAAGACTAACGTGTAAGGTAAATTCGGAATCACATCTGGCCAATGTCATTGTGAATTTACAGGTACATGAAGGTGCTTGAATACCTATTGTGATCTAACTGGTTGTCTTATGTTATGTTCATTTCAGTGTCAAGAAGTATGACTCGAGGTTCTGTGAGGTCGGCATCAGTAACACAAGCGGAAGGAGATCTTTCAATTGAAGATACTCAACCCGATCAAGTTGAAACCGTTGTAGCTTCTCCTACCCGAGGAAGGGGTAGAGGAAGGGGCCGTGGAACCCGAAGAGGTGCAGCATCTGTGGGAGCCCTTGAGGGTGGAGCTCGAGGCCGAGGTACGATCCGTAATCGTGGTCTTGGGGTGGTGACCGAGCCGTTGAATGAGGTTGCAAAATCAATTCAAGAAAGTTCGGTGAGTGTGCGTGGTAGGGGACGCGGAAAAAGGATAGGTCGAACCCAAGAGCGAGGGTTTGTGACCACGGATGACTTCAATGCGGGAATGGGGAAGCTTGAAGCGACAATTCAAGCTTTGGCGGGTAAACAACTTTCTTCAAGTACGACTATCCCTTGTGAGGATGGTGATGTGGAGGGGTCTATGGGAGAAAGAAGCCATAGTCACTTATCCCAAAAGACTAGCCCCGAAGTGGAGAGTAAGGAATCGAAAGGATGTAACTACAAGACGTTCCTAACTTGCAAGCCTTCTACCTACATGGGAGAGCGTAACCCGGTTTGGCATTTAAATGGATTAGGGAAATGGAAGTGGTGTTCGATACTAGTGGATGTGCGGAAAAGGACAAGGTGTTGCATGCCACCACTATGCTTAAGGCGGAAGCTCGTTGTTGGTGGGATTTGGAAAGTGGAAAGATTGGTCCAAAAGCGGCCAAGAAGACTTCATGGGAGAAATTTGTGAGCTTGTTTAAAAACAAGTATTGCCCCAAGACCGCAATAAGGCAACTTGAGGAAGAGTTCTTGCAACTAGTGCAAGGAGATATGACGGTATAAGAATACACCACAAAGTTTTTGGAAAAGTCATGTTTTGCCAAGGTCAATGTCTCGACCGAGGAGAGAATGGTGGACCGTTATGTGTGGGGTTTGAATGCTTCTATAAGGGAGTTGGTGACGACAATGAACATATCGACTTTCCAATTGGCGGTTGACGCGACCGAGATGATCGAGAAAGAGAAGAACCGTCAAATAATGGAAAATAGTACCGAGAAGAGGAAGTGGGAAGGAGCACCAAATGATTCCAAGAAAGCCAAGTTCTCTAAGTATGATAATCGTGGGAGTCAAAAGTTTGTGGAGAAACCGTGTGGGAAGTGTAATCGGGTGCATCGAGGGAAGTGTGCTATGGAATCAACGAGATGTTTCAAGTGTGGGAAAATGGGACACATGGCGAGAGAGTGTCCCAACTCGAGAGCATGTTACCAATGTGGGTCTCCCGAGCATTTGAGGACAGATTGCCCTCAATTGAAGAAAGACGTGGTGAACAACTATAGTGGAGGACGTGGTGGTGAAGCGGAAAGGAAAGTGGAGGCTCCACGAGCTCAAGTTCGGGCTTTCTAGATGACGGCTACTAAAGCGGAGGAGGCGCCTGATGTGGTGACAGGTACCTTTCTGATCAAATCTATGCATGCCAAGGTGTTATTTGATTCGGGTGTGAACCGTTCTTTTATATCAAATGCATTTATGAGACTCTTGAATGTCAAACCCAAGAGGTTGGATCATGGGTTAGAGGTAGAAATCGCCGATGATAGGCGAGTCGTGGTGAGGGAAGTTTTAGAAGGTTGTAGCATTGATATAGAGGGTTGTCTTATTCCGATGTTGTTATATCCGATGGCGATTAGAGAGTTTGATGTCATTGTAGGGATGGATTGGTTGGCTAGCAACAATGCGTCTATCGTGTGTAAGAAGAAGTTAATTCGAGTTACCTTGCCGGAAGGAAGAGAGGTTGTGATCTATGGTGATCGAAGTGAGTGGAAGTCGTGTATCATATCCATGATGAAAGCTAAGAAATGCTTAGCCAAGGGATGTTGTGGGTTTATGGCATATGTGATTGATGCCGAGAGAGAGAGAAGAAAAGTGTGGACGAAGTACTGATAGTGAAAGAATACCCCGAGGTATTTCCCGATGATCTTGTCGGACTACCTCCGGATCGTCAAGTGGAATTTAGAATCGATTTGGTACCCGGGGCCGCACCAATATCCCCTGCACCTTATCGATTAGCGCCGACAGAAATGAAAGAGATGATGACGCAACTTCAAGAGTTGCTTGATAAGGGGTTTGTAGCCTTAGTACGTCACCATGGGGAGCGCCGCTGTTGTTCGTTAAGAAGAAAGATGGGTCTATGAGGATGTGTATAGACTACCGTGAGTTGAACAAGATTACGATCAAGAAAAAGTATCCGTTGCCTAGGATAGACGATCTGTTTGATCAACTTCAAGGAGCAAGTTACTTTTCGAAGATAGACTTGCGGTCTGGTTATCATCAGTTGAAAGTGAGGGAGGAGGATGTGTCTAAAAAGGCTTTCCGAACGAGGTATGGTCATTATGAGTTTTTAGTTATGCCTTTTGGCTTAACTAATGCTCCAGCGGCGTTTATGGATTTGATGAACCGAGTGTGTGGTTCTTTGTTGGATAAGTGTGTGATCGTCTTCATTGATGATATTCTGATCTACTTTCGGACGGAGAGTGAGCATGAAGGACATCTTCGTCTAGTGTTAGAATTGTTAAAGTGTGAGAAGCTTTATGCTAAGTTTTCGAAGTGTGAGTTCTGGTTGCGAGAAGTGCAGTTTCTAGGACATGCGGTGTCCGAAGGCGAAATCAAGGTGGACCTGGCAAAGATAGAGGCTATCAAGAGTTGGGAGCCAACGAGGACACCGTCAGAAGTGAGAAGTTTCTTAGGTCTAGCGGGTTACTACCGGAAATTCATTGAAGAATTTCGTGTGTAGCGACACTGTTGACCTCGTTGACTAAGAAGAATGTCAAGTTTGTGTGGACCGAAGCTCAAGAGTCAGCATTTAATTTGTTGAAGGAAAAGTTAAGTAGTGCACTGGTTTTATCGTTACCGGACGGAACGGAAGGGTTCGTGATTTATAGTGATGCATCCAAGTTGGGATTGGGATGCGTGCTCATGCAACATGGGAAAGTAATTGCTTATGCTTCGAGATAGTTAAAGGATCACGAGAGAAACTACCCTACCCACGATATGGAGTTAGCGCGGTAGTTTTTGCACTTAAGATTTGGCGGCATCACCTCTATGGGGTGAAGTGCCAAATTTATACCGATCATAAAAGCCTCAAGCACTTGTTTGATCAAAAGGAGTTGAATATGAGGCAAAGGAGGTGGGACGAGTTATTGAATGATTATGATTATGAAATTCTTTACCATCCGGGGAAAGCGAATGTGGTAGCCGATGCGCTAAGTCGAAAGGATAGAGGAGAGCCAACCAAGATAGTGGCTTTCAGAATTGAGGTGTTGCCTACTATCTTGGAGGAGATTAAGAAAGTCCAAGATGAAGCATTATTAAAAGAAAATCTAAAGAGTGAAAGGATGGTGGGAAATGTGTCAATGTTGGTGCATGATAGTAAAAGTGTGAAATGTTTGGGTGACTGTGTTTGGGTTCCTAAACTTGGTGGATTGCGTGAGAAGGTATTGGAAGAAGCTCATAGGTCGAGATATTCGGTACATCCGGGTACAAATAAGATGTATTGAGATTTACGACAATATTATTGGTGGTCGGGGATGAAGAAGGACATAGCTTTCTATGTGGAGAGATATTTGACGTGTTTCCAAGTCAAAGCGGAACACCAAAGGCCGTATGGGAAACTTCAACCTTTGGATATTCCGGTATGAAAGTGGGTCATATAACGATGGACTTCGTTACAAAGTTGCCAAGAACTCCAAAAGGGTACGATGCGATTTGGGTGATAGTGGACCGTCTCACCAAGTCGGCCCATTTCTTACTATATAAGGAGACATACCCAATGGAGAAGCTAGCAAGGTTGTACATCGATGAGATCGTGACTAGACATGGTGTGCCATCGTCTATAGTTTCGGATCGGGATGGCCGTTTTACGCCGGAATTTTGGGAAAGTTTTTAGCAAGAATTGGGAACGCAGTTGAATTTGAGCACTGCTTATCATCCACAGACGGATGGACAGAGTGAGAGGACGATCCAGACTTTGGAGGACATGCTTAGGGCATGCGTGATTGACTTTGGTGGGTCATGGGAGACGCATTTACCGTTGATTGAGTATTCGTATAATAATAGCTGGCCCGTAAATTGTTCAGATCACTGCGGATAAGATTGGATAGATTCGTGAGAAGTTGAAAGTGGCTCAAAGCCGACAGAAAACATACGCGAACAAAAGGAGGAAACCGATTGAGTTTCAAGTAAATGACAAGATTATGTTGAAGATATCACCTTGGAAAGGAGTGGTACGTTTTGGGAAGAGAGGAAAGTTGAGTCCTCGGTATATAGGACCGTTTGTAATAAAGGCACGTATGGGTGCCATGGCATACAAGTTGGATCTTCCGGAGAAACTTCATGGTATTTATAGCACGTTTCATGTATGAGAAGAGTTGCTCTTTGGAGAGCACATTACGATGAAAGTTGTAAGCTGTGTTCGGGGGGGGGGGGGGGGTTATTGTCTATCGTTGGCCTCTATGGTAGAATCAGTCGGAGGACCTGAAAGGCGGTGGTTTACACTGCGGCGGATGTCAGTGGTTCGAGTCCGCTTATCTCCAACTCGTGAACTTAGCCGATACAAAGCTATATGATACCACCCAATTTTTCCGATTCGGCGTTAAATTGCGTAAATGCTTAGCGGACACGGGTGTGTCGGTACCATTGGCTTGGAGTATGCGGAAGATCTGGAAGCGATCGTGGATCGAAAGATTAAGAAGTTGAACCACAAAGAGATTGTGTTAGTAGAGGTGCATTGGAGGTTCCACAAGGGATAAGATGCGACGTGGGAACCGGAATCGAAAATGAGGAAGAAATACTCTCAACTCTTTACTTGATGAATTCCGGGGACGAAATTATTTTAAGGGGGGTGAGATGTAATAACCCGGATCCTTGTTAGTATTTTATGTTTGTAAGTATGGGTGGCTGGAGTTTAATTTCCTAAACTTCAGGGACTAGTTGTGTAAAGCCTGAAAGTGGGTATAAAAAGGGGAAAAACCCTCATTTCTTGGACATTACGGCTGAAGTTTGTGTGTGCAATTGGTGTTTGTTCTTGGTGTGATTTTGGAGAAGAGAGAAGAAGAGGGGAGGATTGCAAGAAGGAGAAAGAATTACGCATCAATCTGAGGTATAAATACTCATCTTCTTCATCTCTATTACTTGTTGAGCTTAGTAGATGATTAATGATTGGGGTTTTATGGTTTTGTTGGTTGTATGTTGATGAAACCCTCAAATCAGTGTTTATTGGGTTTATAGTGTTGGTATTGAGGTCTATCCCATGTTTTATGCATCATATTGCACTTCTTGGACTAATTTCAATAAAGGAAACCTCCATGGAACGAGTTTGGTCATTTTGGAAAATGTAATATATGGAATCATTGGATGGCACGAGTTAAATGGTTTAATTGTTGTTGGGAAGGGTTTTGGTATGAGTTTAGACAAGTTTTATGCCTGTCTTATGGTTGGAAATGTGATGAATTGGTGTTTTAGAGTTTTTGGGTTCGAGCAAATTTCGTGCAGGTCAAACAGTGAGTCCCGCGACCTGGCCCGCGACTTCAAGTCGCTCAGCAAGCCGCATAACTCACTGTTTCAGCCTTTTAGAGTTTTTGCTTAAAGGTCAATTAAGTGGGTTAAGTGGTATCCTAGCCTAAGGGGTTTATAGGCGGGATGTGTGGAAGTATATTCGTGTCATTAACTTGTAGTTAATTGGTCTAAATCAGGTGTTCGGTTGGTGAGATCATAGTTGGGAAGTGAGCTAAGAAGCTTGGCAATTCAGGTGAGTTCCCTCGTGTACTAAACTTTAAAATTGAATGCTTTAGATCGAAACGTTCAACTCATTCATATTGGACGGTGTGCATCCTTCCTATGATCATGGTGTGTGTGATCACGTTGGTCACGGTGTGTGTGACTTTCATAATTACCGTTGCAACAGGTACATAAGTGTATGGATAAGTGTGAGTTAATATTCATGACTAACCGTTTTCCTCTTATAACTGTCATGCATATATTAACTGATTGTTTATGGGAATTCACTAGATCTTTCGGTCTGACCCTCTCTTTTATAAACTGAAAACAACTTTTAGGTAAGCACATGGTAGAAAGTTCGAGTAAGGGAAAGGGTAAGCTGTGAGCACGAGGAGCTAGGAGTGAGGCGTAACTTGTATAGTTAGTCGCCTAGTTTAGATTTTCTTGTAATAATCTCAGTAGTGTTTATTCCGCTGCAAAGTTTTGAGATGAAGTTATTATTGAGACCATTTGAACTATGTAATTGCTACTTTTAGAGCAATGCCACCTTTTATCTTTAATTTTAGAATCGTGGTCGTTGCAGAAGTCGATAAATTTTTCGACATCATGGACATACCCGATCAGCAACGCGTAAAGATTGTCGCATATAAAATTCGTGGCGGAGCCGGCGCTTGGTGGTAAAGCATGCAAGACCAACGTCGACGGATGGGGAAGCGTCCCATAACAGAATGGCCGCGCATGAAAGAGTTAATAAAGGGACGGTTTTATCACCCGATTTCGAGTAAATTCTCTATTAACAGTTTCATAACTGTACCCAAGGGAATCGTTCCGTCGCCGAATACATCGGGGAATTTTTGCGACTACAAGCAAGATGTTGCCTTTCCGAAACCGAAGAACAAACAGCGACCCGTTATATTAATGGCTTAAAGTTCTCTATTCAAGATCGATTGGGTCTTCAACCTATTTAGTTTGTTGATCAAGCCCAAAGCATCGCCATAAAGGCCGAGAGACTTCAGCCCCGAGCCATGTATAACACTAAAAAAAAATTTGAACGATCTCGGTTCAAGTGATAATCAAGGCCTTCAATCAAGTTTGGTTCAAACTGTCACCCAAAACAAACCCGGTTCCACTCAACGAATCCCCGAAATATCCAACCGAAACGTCAGAGCAAGTTCTAGTAATGTTGGTCAAACTCCAAAAACTCCCAACAACCCATACACCAAACCCGGCGGAACCAAGTGCTACCGATGCGGGGAACCGGGTCACCGATTGAATGAATGTCCAAAACGACGACAAGCGTTTGTGACCAATTATGAAGATGAAATACATGAAGAGATCGACCCAGATGAACTTACAAAAGAAGGAATGGAAGAGTGTGCCGAAGTTGATGGCGAACCGGTAACTTGTGTGGTACAAAGGATATTATACTCGCCTAAAATTCGTGAAGACGACTCCCAACGAAATAAGATTTTTCAAGCCGAATGTTCCATTAATCAAAAGGTGTGTACTTTAATTATTGATAGTTGTAGTAGTGAAAATCTTGTTTCAAAGGCTTTGGTCACTCGTCTCAAACTTCCAACCGAGACACACCCAAACCCGTGCCAAATCGGGTGGATCAAGAAGGGGCCTGCAATTTAAGTAACGGAGATTTTCAAACTTCCGTTATCTATTGGAAATACATATAGCGAAAACGTTCCTTGCAATGTCTTCGACATGGATGCATGCCGTGTACTTTTAGGGCAGCCGTGGCAGCATGATGTGGATGCTACTTATAGGGGTAGGCAGAATATGTATCTCTTTTCTTGGCTCCGAAAGAAAATTGCTATCTTACCTACCGGATCAACCATAACGGTCAAGACGGGAAAGGATCTCAATACCTTATTCAAATTGGTTGAAGACGTGCAAAATACGCATGTCAAGGTCCGAGAAAACATTTATCAAGCAAATGGCAAGTACAAAGTGACGACTGACAAACATCGTCATCATAAAACTGTCAACATAGCCAATATCTACCAACATCACCCAACGTAAGATTCGGATTTTTCCGAGAACTCGTGGACGAGTTCTTTTCAAGAGAGGGGGAATGATAAGGAACAAATAATTGATTTTCTTAATTGTTTCCTTATCTCATTTTATTTTGTTTCTTTATTTTATTTCCTAGATAATTAAGATTTTATTTAGTTTCCTAGATAATTAAGATTTCTTTTAGTTTCCTAGTTTTATTAGTTTCCTAGTTAATTAAGGTTTCTTTTAGTATAAATAGTTGATTAAATTAATGTTTTAGGTACCTTTAAGTTAATAAAATTTATCAGTTTCTTGAGTTTTCTCAACTTTGGGTTTACCCTTTTCCGTTCTGCGTCAGTTATATTTGATTCCAATAAGTATATCATGATGTGTCCCTTACGTGGAAGAAATTTGGTCACTTTACCATCTTCCTCCACCGTCTATTTCTTCCTCAACTAGAAGAACAATCATCACTTTCATCATCAACCATCACCGTCATTGACCACCACCTGGCACCAACACACTTCTGATTTTCATCACCACTGACCACAACACCCTTAGGAAAACAAATGAACATACACAAGACAAGCCCACACAAACCAAAGTCTAAATCCAAATAAAAACCTTAAATAAGATGAATTAGATCAACAACTATTGATAAACATGGAATCTAAGGGGGTGTTTGTTTTAGCTTATCAAAACAACTTATTAACTTATACCGCTGTGGAACCGGTGAAAAGTAGATTTGAATGTTTGGATGGGAGAAAATAAAAAGTGCTTATACCGGTTCCCCACCGGTGAAAAGGAGTTTTTGATAAGTTAAAAGGTTGTGACTTATCAAAACAACTTATGACTTATGAACACTTTTTTGGCCATTTAGCATGTATAAACACTTTTTTTTGCCAAACACTAAAAAACAACTTATTGACTTATTCCGGTGTGGAACCGCCATAAGCTAATCCAAACACTTTTTTTTTTAAATTTCAGTGTGGTACCATATAAGTTGATAAACACTTTATGTAAAAAGCATAAGTTGTTATACAAATCTAAATTGAATTAGATGAACTCAGAATCTAAACCTAAATAATAACCTCAAATCGGAAGTGAATAAGATGTTATACAAATCTAAATTGAAATCTTAAAAAATGTGTATCGTTTCTATAATCAAAACGAATACAAAAATGAAATTGTTGTTCATCGGACCTTGCTTCATCTTCATCTTCATCGTTGATTTTGTAGGGAGTTGGTTCATCATTCCACGAAAAGATGAAGTTGTAGATGTAGATGTATAAATAAAGCAAAAGAGAATTCAGGTGAGGGGCTCCGCGACGACATCTTAGAAAACCCAATAGATAAATTAGAATCGTGAGGGGCGAAAGAGGGTGGCGACTCCTTAGTGTCTGGTGGTGGCCATACCTACTTCCAAACACCGTCAAAATGAACCCTAGAAATCTGGATGTGTATTGATGGATTTAGATTCGGAAGGGAAAGGGGTGGCTAGAGGTGTACGCGGGCTAGGTTGGGTGGTTTACAACATTTATACAACCCAACTCAATTATGGCGGTTTGAAAAAATCTCAATCCAACCCAAGTCATTCAAAGGTATAACCCATCCCAACGCTTGTGGATTGAGGCGGGTTAGTAGTTATATATATATTTGACGAATAAAATATTTATAGGACTTAAGTTTATAAAACGAAACAAAAAAGTTTCCTATCTAAAAGTGTTACAATAGTTTTATAAGATGCTTTTGGATGTTTGAACAAGTTTTTAGGACGCTTTTATAAATAAAGTGTTGTATTAGCTATTTTTTGGAACAATTTTAAGAAGTGTCCTATAAATACTTGTGTTCATATGACACTTTTTGAAATATTGTCGTATAAAATAACTAATACGACATTTTGTTTAAAAATGTCATAAAAACTTGTTAGGACACTCAAAAACGTCTTATAAACATATTGTAACACTTTTAGATATAACATTTTTTGTTTCTTCTATAAACTTAAATCCTACAAAGTATCATGTTAGGAAAACATTTTAGGCATCCTATAAACTGAATGTTGTTGTAGTGAGTGATATTACTATTAACATTTTTTGTTTCCACCAAAGGACAACATCAAATGATGGAGTCTTTAGATTGATAGGTTCGTCAACCAAACATATATCAGTATCATTATGTCGTTCATATCCTCGTTCACATCTATTTGTTGTTTGTGAATGATTCCAATAATTTTCTTTTATTAGATTTTTTTTGTCATCATTATATGGTGGTGAATTTCTGTTATACACAGCTAAAAAAATACAAACATAAACTCATTAAACATTATATAAAACTTTTCACATTATTAATAGATATAATAAACAATATATATAGAGAGAGAGACTCTGATTCATTTACAAACTGAATGAAGGATACAAACTATATAAACTGCTTCAAGTTAATATAAAAATAATTTTTTTTCATGATTTTTTTTTCATCAAATGGTATGATTTAAGATATTATTACATGTTGTTTCATAATGTAAAAGTTTCACATGTATTTGTTTTCATAAGTTAAAAGTTTCTCATATATTTTTTTATGAAAAAGTTTCACGTGTATTTGTTTCACAATGTAAAAGTTTCACATGTAACTTTTTCACAAGGTGAAACAAACATATGTGCAATAATATCTTAAATCATAGCATTTGATGAAAAAAACAATGAAATTTTTTATTTTTATATCGATTTGAAGCAGTTTATATAGTTTGTATCATTCATTCAGTTTGTAAATGAACCAATGTATATATATAGGGTTGTTATCCATTACAAACTGAACATTATTTGCACACTATGTGAACTAATCTAGACCATCTAGTATTTAGATCTATGGCTGATATGAACGGTGGCATAAATGTAACTAAAGTGAACCATTTCCATCGTGTCTGACGTGTTATGTTTGACCAAAGGGTATAATGGGGCTTTTACAATTCATTTATTTAGATAATTTTTTTTGATATTCTGCAATAACGATTATCTTCCTAAAATAAGGTGCGACTGTTTTGGTATTGATACGAGTATCCCGGGATTTTGAAGAACAATCTTCAAAATCAACCCTATATTCAAGAACGATGTATCATCCAAACAGAGATATATTTATTTTCAACCTACTCGATTCTGATAATAAGATACTAAAAAGTTAGGGCTTTTTAAAAAATTTCAGTTCATCGACCAAGTGCTCGGATTCAGATGAAGAAATCGTTTTCCCGGTTCAAGAACACGTCCGACAATCCTGTTTTGCTTGATGAAGATGATTCAGTTGAAGGTGTCGTCTTCATTCCGACACCTGGTTCTGGACATGCAACAGTTGAGCAAATAGAAGGAATACAAATCGATGAAGGTGATGGTCGTAATTTACAACAAGAATCTTTTTATAATTTTACTCTTTTATTTATTATTCGTTGGGTAAATATTCATCAAGATTTGTGGATTAACAATTTTGCTTCAATTTTGATGTTTACCACATTCATAAAACTTCCCACTGTCAACGACATTGAGCGATTTTTTTGATTTTTTGACATACTATTTAGATGGTGAACATGTATTGACATTATTGATTAAATATTAGTTTATGTTTCAACAAAAAACTTATAGTTTGGTAGATAACCTTTGATGTGGTTTGTGTAACATATAGTTTGTACTTCACCTTAAAAAGAGGGAAAAAAATGTTTAATTCTGGTTAGATCACCTTTGATGGGGTATATAATGTATAATGAAACAACTGAATTAACACCACAATCATAATCTATATAAAATTGTGTAGATTATGAGTTGCATGTATGTATACAGCATGTAGCTTAATTCATGAACATCCACCTTTGATGGGGTATATAATGTATAATGAAATAACTGAATTAACACCACAATCATAATTTATATAAGATTGTGTAGATAATGAATTGCATGTATGTATGCAGCATGTAGCTTAATTCATGAACATCCACGTTTGATGGGGTATATAATGTTTAATGAAACAACTGAATTAACACCACAATCATAATCTATATAAGATTGTGTAGATTATGAATTGCATGTATGTATACAACATGTAGCTTAATTCATGAACATCTTGATGTCTGATTTAATGATGCTGTATACAAGTATGGTTGGTAGGCATGTTGTTCATGAAGGCATTCCACATGTTCATGAATAGTCTATCAGAAAAAACCTCATACGATCCTCCACAGCTTCATCATACTTGTCCATTAGTACCTTGTTACTTTCACGGGTCTGCCAGATCTCCCTACGCAGGTCATGAATCTGGCGAATAAGAGCAAAGTGGTGTTCCACGAGGATCTTAATGTAAGAAGTTGGGCAGCAAGAACCATGTCCTTCAAGATGAAAACCATTCGATGATGAATCCACCTTTTTTTTGAGAGGTTTGCTAAGTGTGTGAAATGATGTTAGCCCCAAATTGAATAGATAATGGTATTTATAATGGAAACTAGTAATTTATTAATTTAATTACACTTATTAAATAAACTTATTTTATTAAAATATTCGTTGGATGATGAACATGCATATCAAAACTCCGGCTTAAGCAATGATGAACCTCCAACATCATTTATTGATTTATCTCCTATCTTGATAGTGCATGCTTATGTCATGCTTAGGATGACGTGATATCATATTATGTTCATTGGATACCTGACCAAGCTTCGTAAGGTTATCTTAAAAAAATATTTAAACATTTTAATAATAAGATTGATTTGTTAAGAATAAAAAAAATATTCAATTTAAATTGTTTCCAAACAACAAAAAAATTAAACTGTTTCCGACACAAGCAGAATCTGCTTTATTTTTCGTAACAAAAAAATAACTATTCCCTATTTTAGTAAATACCGGCGTAAGGAGTCAGGAATGCTCTTAAGTTTTTTCAGGACAATTGCGTGAATCATGACGTGCAAATTTATGACAACATTTGCATCTCCTCTTAATCTTTTTTGCCTCGTTCATGGCCTTCTCCCTTGAACTTTTAAGCCTTTTTCCAGTTCCGCAACCTTTGTTTCGTATGCCAGTAGGGGGTAAAATGTCGACTGTTTCGGGGTACTAACTGCAAGGAACTACTGAATGTTTTCGTTATGACGAACTCTTTTGGTAAGTATTGGATGCTCTAGAATAACTGCTGAATTAATATCATCCATTTGATCTACAAACTTTGATAACGACTCTTTGTCGTGCTTCACATGTCCTATAATGCTTTCAAAAATCAAAGTTGCTTTTGCAATTATCTTCTCCTGCTCTGAATCCTCTTCCCCATATCTAACAATAGCGGGCAACCACTGCACAGGTACAATTTCGCGTGTCCACCGACGAACAATGTATTGTTTAGGAATACACTCTATCCGGGCATTTAGCAAAACCTTAACGCATGTCGGCATAGATATCCATACCGAACAAAGAAATTGCAGCTGCATTCCACATTCCCGTTTATCTTGTTGTGAACCACCTAAACAAAGAAAAATAATACTCCTTTTACTAATTAAAAAATAAATATATATTACTACTTAAAAAAATACCTACCTTGTAAACCAATTGTTTCTGGGATTCATTGTTGGTTTCACGTATGGTGATAACCTTCTTGTCACCTTCAACATGAGACTCATCTCACTCATACCCCCAAACTGCGCTAGTCAACTCTTTTTGTACCTCAAAGAATATGGTTCTTGTGTATATCTTAGATGCATGAATTTCCAGCTTGCTCGGTGACACGATTCAGGGAGTGGTAGATTTCATTTTCATCTCGTTAGTGCAGTGCTTGTTTCTTTGCTCCTCGATGGCATCATCGAAAGATGTCAAGAAAAAAACCAAATCATGTTTGAAAGTGTGATAAACTCGAAAAAAGGCATTTATACTTTCAGACCTAGATGTGGTTTTCATGAGTCCGGACATCAGGAATTCCTTATAATACGCTGGTATCCAATGTTGACGAATACGATACATGTAATTGAACCATTTATCACCTGTGAGACCAAACTTGTCCATTAGTGTTTTCCAACCGGATTCAAAATCCTCGGGATCTAAATTGACATCCTAGACCAAATCTTTCAACTCGGCCAAAAATGTTGTATTCTTTGAAATTTGTACCCCAACCTGCGGTGAAAAAAATGAACAAAACTATCACCTTGAATAAAACAAATAAACAATAATTAGCATGTATAATGTAAAATAATCGTTCCCTTGCCCAAAGTATCACATCCAATTCTTTGTCATTGCACTTGTACTCGAAGAAGTATTCGGGACATATCTTCTTCCTACCGTTCATCTTGTTTATCAGCATTTGCGCGTCACGGTTGCCCACAAACTTATCAACGTCTCTCCTATAATTGTGATAATCTATAGCTGTTCCACCTGGACCAAGTATACCGCGTTTCATCGCCTTCCGCATCCTATGAACATTACTCGGACCCATTTTAGAAATAACTGATAAAAAGACATTTTTCTGCTCAATATAAGTAAGGTGTCTTTGAGACTTAGCGTACATCAACTCTTCCTGTGTTAACAACCTATGATTATGGTGCTCAACAAAATTATATACCACATAATTATTCATTTCGGTACATATTTAACCCTGAATATTGCTTTACAGCCACACCTTTTGAAGTTTGTGTTCCTCTTCTTACATTTACCTGGTTCAATTTCTAGTGTGTCAAACGTCCTATCTTTTGGTATACCCTGCATATTACAAACTAGATGCCTATTCGTGACAACGCCTCCATTGTTGTACTTCTTGTTAGAAAGTCGTACTTCAAAACCTGCTACCTCAGCATAATTGTGGAAAAACTCCTCGGCCAAATCGACCATTTGAAACGTTTGTCCTATCTTTGGCCTCTTATCTTCAGGAACATATGGTGTCCATATTTTTGGCCATTGGAAAGCTCATGCATGGAAGGAATGAATTCTTCTAAAAGGACAAAAAAAAGGTATAACCATTGATTCACATGCGGTTATATAGAATATTATAACAAAAAAACAAAATGAACAAACCATTGTCGATGTTACCTTCGTCCGATGATGAGTCAATAAACTGCTCTACATCGTCTTCATCCTCTATATGGTCGCCTCCCTCGCCAAACTCGACTCCGTCTGTCACAACACCATTGTACAACCGAGCACCGACATTTCGAAGGTCATTGACATCTTCATTCACATAGTCTTCATTTTGTTGTTCATGCGCCTCTTCATGGTTTTCACAAAGAACGTAATCACCATTAACCTGTGATTCATTTGATAACCCACCTGTGATCGATACATGACATGGTGTTGAATGAAGATCATCATCATCTTCGTAATAGTCTTCGAATGAATCGCCTTCTGTATCGGAGTTATTTGCATGAACCAGTGACATTTTCCGGTACGACTATGTTCCCCGGCGAAGTATTCTGTATACAAATTTCATCATTGATTGATTATGATATTCATAAATGAGATCGCACAATAATAGGAAACAGAATACTTGCTGTTTCATTCTTTGCATCTTTCACGAAATTAACTATGAATATTAATATATAATTAATTTATTAAACTTAATACATTTAGAAACTACTGTATTACCCTTGCCGGTTGAGCCTTTTTCTATTTATTGAAAGTCTATGTGTCATATTTTAATTGGTCCACGTTGGTGCACAAAGTTTGCAAAATATAGAGGGTTTGCAATGGATAACCCGCCTATATATATATATATATATATATATAGAGAGAGAGAGAGAGAGAGAGAGTCAAGTTCAGGGGAAAACGTCAAAAAAGGAGAAAGCTGAAGAATACCTTAGGACAATGTTTTAAAACCCGGTTTTTGAGTTGACCCGGTGTGGTGACTGGGTTCCGGGTTGACCGGTTCAATCGGTTCAACCACCGGTCCGATCGGTTTCAATAATTCTCCTGTATTTTTTTCATTTTCCTACGTACATATACGTATAAAAAACTAATAATTATTTGATGTCTACCAATTCCAACATTAAAAATACACAAACATATATAATTTGATGTCTAAAAAACACATAACCATTAGTTTTTCAATCCAAATACATGAAAGCAATTTAAGTTTTAAAACCAAACATGACCATTAAACCAAATAAATCAAACCAAATACATCAATCCAAATACTTCAAAAAGCAACATAACCTTCAAACCAAAATACGATCGAACCAAATCATGGATTTTGAGATATTTGAGTGTTATACGCATCAAGCTCACGATTGCTTAGCAATTGAAACTCACTATCAATTTCATCCTCATCAACAAGATGGCTTGTTGAGTCTACTTGTGCTTGAGAAGCCGGTTCGTGCTCTTCCTCGTCAAGCTTATATTCTAAATCATTGTAACCAAGTTCTCCTTCCGGCTCTTCTTCAACCACCCAAAAGTCCGTCTTACCAACACATTCATAATCAATAGGATCATAAGACCTCTTATCGACTTTGAGTCTACAAAAACATTTACAAAAAAAATAAAAATAAACATTACATGTAAAAATAATAAAATGACATTGCTAATTTGCTATTAATAAAATGACATGTAAAAATAATAAAAAATAAACATTTTTTGAAAACCGGGTTTTGATACCGGTCCAACCGGTTTTTTGACAAACCCGGCCGGGTTGATTCGGTCCGGTTAGAAGCTTTAACCTGGTGATTATTAACCTGGTGACCTGCCCGGGTCCCGGTCCGACCGACCGGGTTAGGCGGAGTTTTAAAACACTGCTTTAGGAGCCCTCCATTTGGATGGTATGCAAAAAGGCATACTGGTAATTTGTAACATGCATTTGTGCACATGCACTAATGCATATGTAATTATAGAAGCATTGGGGCATAGAAAAAAACAGTTTCAATCGCCTGTATGCATTTGTGCATACCGTCCGGATGGAGGGTTCCCATGGTGTTATTCAATTTTCTCTTTTTCTAGTGTTTTCCATTGAACCTCCTTATATATATATATATAAATATAATAGACCAGTAGATTACATATAGATACACATAAAATTTTATTGAAGTTATATATATTAGTGATTAGTTGGCGGTTTAGGTTGATCTCGGCTAACTCAATTTCAACCCTCTTAATTCAGGGTTTAGCGAACGCTCTTAATTGAGGGTTTAGCGGTTTGCCTGCTTAGCGGGTTGATTTGGGCAAGTAATTGGTTTTTTGTATAGCCCTAGGGGTGGCGATGTTAATCAGAGGGGACGGGAGGAGCCACGGTGTGCACATAAGAGGGGGTGGGTGACGAGTTTTCACCGAAGTGGGGGGAAGGGAGTAATGAGTCACCTGAAGTCTTGTACATAGTTCAGTTCATCATGTGTGTGTGTGTATATATATATATATAAATATAAGTATAATATATTTTTGATTGACTTTGATATCCAACCTGCTATGCGAGCTGACTAATCCCAAGACGACCACCCACTTCGCAGGTATCCCGGAGTCACTGCATCTGACCTCTATAGCCATAAGGGGATTTATTCCTCCTTGGATTCGAATCGGGGACCTCCACACACTTTTGACCTTTGGAGCCCAAGCTCAAACCAATTATAAGTATAATATTAATTTACTTTATAAATATAATATTTAAATAATATCTTTTATCTTATTCTTTGAATGAAAATTGGATATTAATGTAAAATAACCAAATTGTCCTACGTGAAGAACACGTGATATATTTAACGGAATCAAATCTAGGGGTGTTAATGGAAGGGACTATACATAAGGGTGTACAAAAATCGTCAAACCGTTCAATCCGTCCAACCCGACCCGTTAATAACCTAATAAAACCCAACATGTTAACCGTCAACCCGCTAAATCGTCAAACCGCTAAATCACCAGTTAAGAAGGTTGAAGTTGGATTTGCCTTGCTCAACCTAACCCAACCCGCCACTAATACATGTAACTTCAACAAAGGTTTATGTATGTCTATATATAATATACTAGTCTATTATATACATATATATTAATAATGTGTAAAATTTTATATAACTTTTGTTGAGTTTATGTTTGTATTTCTTTTTAGGTAAATGTATAGGTTACCAAAAGGGAGTCACCACCAAAGAATGATAACAAATAATCTAATAAGAGAAAATTATTGGAATCGTTTTTGCAGCAACAACAAATGAATGATATTGTTTGATACTTGGTTGATGAATCTATCAATATGTTTATAAGACGTTTTTGGGTGTCTTAACAAAATTTTAGGACATTTTTAAAATAAAATGTCACATCAGTTATTTTATGCAATATTATTTGAAAAAAGTGTTATATGAACACAAGTGTCCTATAATAGATGAGTTTACATGACACTTCTCAAAAATTGTTTTATAAAATAACTAATACGACAATTTATTTAAAAAAACATTCTAAAAAACTTGTTGAAACTCATAAAAGCGTTCTGTAAACCTATTGTAACCCCTTTTTATTGATCCAAAACTCTCTCAGTGATTTAATGATGACTCTTTATACCTAGTGAAAAGACTTAGGTTTTAATCGCTGAAACCCCTCATAACAATATTTGAACCCGAGTATACTTGAAAACAAAACCCACACTAAGGAAACCTTCAGCATGTTGAAGAAGTAGCCGGAGATAAATACATGCCAGTTCGTGATCTGAAGAGGTCTTCAATGATAACAAGATTGTCTACAATAAGTGTGGAATTTGATTAAGATTTAGTGATACCTGAAGGATCATCAATGATGCCTCAGTATCAATGGTCAAATGAATCTTTCTCAACAAGATTGGTTTTTGTCTTATCCTATATGCACAAAGGACAACCCTAAACCTGTCAGAAAGGTATATGTACAAAGGTTCTTTATTGTCCCTGCGTGCTTACCAACCCTAAAAGATCAACTGTTCATATGCGGCCAAAAGTCTGCATGCTTGAGGACAAAGGACAAACTCTCTAATAGAAGCTTGACACGTAGATCGTACATTCTGACTTGCATTTAATGCAGTGAGTATAAATTGCTGAAGGACTCCTCATCTTCACTATGCATGCATCTATATCTCTCTTCTTGAATCCTCTAACTTTTTCTTTCTTATTCTTCTTGTGCATCAACTTCGTGTTTTTGAGATTGTTTAGAATAGGTATTTAAACTTGTTTTATTCCGCAACAATCTGTAAATTTGTTTAAATCAATAAACGAATTTAAAAGTAAAGTATGTGTGTTTGTACTTGTTCCTCCTTCTACAAACTGTTTAATATCTTGAACACTCTTGTAGACTCCTTTGGGACCAACACTTTTAGATATGATTCTTTATAGTTTGGCCATATAACTTAAGTCTTATAAAGTATTTCATTCAAAAAATTTATGTAACTTTTGATCCACCAACCCAACCCAACCCAACCCACCCTGCAAGGGTTGGGTTATACTTTTGAATGAGTTGAGATTTTTTTTTCCAAACCGTCATAGTTGGGTTGGGTTGTATTGTGAAAATGCCATAAACAGCCCAACTTAATCGGCATAGACCCCTAACTATACATGGTTTATTTTATAGTAAACTCTGTTGATCCAAACTCTTTTAGTGATTTGATGATAACTCTTAATACTTAGTGAATATTCTCTTGTTTCATATTCTGTGCAGTTTCAATGAATCATCAGTGAGGAGGTTCAGTGATCGCTGAAATTATCTCGAAACAATATCTAAACCTAAATGATCCTGAAGATAAAACTCTCACCAATGAAGCCTTCAACGAAGTCGAAGAATTAGCCGAAGATAGAGACATGTCAGTTCGTGATCTGAAGCAGTTTTCAGTTATAACAAGACTGTCTACGACAAGTGTGAAATCTGAACAAGACTTTGTGATGTCTGAAGTATCCTCGGTGAAGCCTCAACATCTGTGAGATAATGAATTTTGCTCAACAAGATTAGATTTTGTCACATCCTATATGCACAAAGAACAACCTCTAGACCTTGTCAGGAAGGTACAAGAACTATGTTGCTTTATTGCTCCCCACATGCTTACCAACCCTAAAGGTCAATTGTTCTTATAGAACTAAAAGCCTGCATACTCTGAGGACAACGGACAAGCTCTCTAATAGATGCTTGACACGTTGATTGCACCCTCTAACTTGCATTTAATGCAGTGGGTATAAATAGGTGAAAAAAAAAATCCTTCCTTCACTTGTATGCATCCATATCTCTTTCTGTTCTCATCTTTTTTGTGCATCAGCTTAGTGCTTCTTAGATTGTTTAGAATATATTTTTATAAGCTTGGTCTTATTCCTCAACAATTTGTAAATTTGTTTATACCTAGTAAACATATTCAAAAAGTAAAATTTTGTGTTTGTATTCATCCCCTTTGGTATCAGAGCCATAGGTTATAGAGAAAGCTGGTTTTCCTTTGGAAAGCCTCAACTATAGCCAAAAACAACAATCAAAGATTATAAACATAGTATTATTATGACCGAGTCAGGGGTGTATTATTAGACCTCAATTAAACAGAGTCTGATCACCTTTGTTTGATTAAGGGACGATGCATACAAACTAGAAATAGTTATAGTAAGAATATGTTCAAAATGATTTATATATATATATATATTTACAAAAATCACGCGTGGTACGACTAGCCAATAGTGTAGTATAGGCATCTACACTCATGCGCCTAGAGATTAGGTACACTATTAACTACCTGCGTACGTAGACTCTAAGAATTGTTCGTATCTCAGTATCACGATGTCATCATCATCATCCTCGTCTTCTTCTAGCGTGGAGTACTCAGCCGACAAATCGGGATATGTTACCGGACGTCCCCGCAGCAATCCATCCCACAGCAACACTAATCCCGAGAGGGAAATTACTAGTGAAAGGAGGCAAAACAACCAACTTGAAGCATCACCCGTTTCAGCATTACCTCAACTCGCATCAACAAATCCCGAAACGAACTGGGTACGGACTAGGGAAACGGCTAAAAAAATGGATATGAATTCCTAGGAGAGTAGCACTAACGTCAACGCAACCCCACACTAGGACACCCCCGGTGGTACAAGTAGTACCAATAGAATACCTGCTCGGCATGAACCGGGAAGAGGCTCGGTATATGCATGCCATGTCACTAGATATCCATGACTGCGGAGCTAGGGTATTAGCAGGGACAGTCATTGACAGGTTTAGTGGAACTGGCTGACCTTGTGTACGAGTGTTCAACTCGGGCGTGGTAAAACGCCAATGCGGCCGGGAGAAGGCTGCAAGAAGAGTGGAGGTTGTGTGCTTGATGGCCAGTGTTATGGTGACAGTGTTGGTATTCCTAGTCCTGATCCTTGCTTGTTTTTGCTGACGTGATCCCCTTGCAAACATTTTCATTTATGAATTATGTAATTTGGATTTCCGTGAATGTTTACTCGCACTTTAAGATCATGTGGTATCGATTTTTTTTTGTTTGTGATGTTCTTTGTAATATTTGAATTTTGATGAACAAGTTCTCTTATGCAAACTTTTAAAGTGACATGATCACTTATTGTAAATTTAAATTATCAAATTTTTGAAACATCAAAACTCTACAACTAAATTTTTTTAATAAACAGTTTTACAATCAAGTTTGTACAAAATTTTAATCAAACCAAATTTTTTTTTTCTTCCAAATATGTTTCTAAAATCTTGCCTACAAGGAGATCCTTATGCAACATGGGAGAGAATCCTGAACACTAAAGACCGAACATAACACAACTCACCGCACAACGAATTCAGCAAGGAAAGAGGGTTGGTAGTAGTTCATGGAGGAATTAGAAACCAACAAGAAATTTTGGAGTAAGGACCTCAGGAACATAGGCAGCATCGTGGACCCACATCGAAGTGTAACAAGTTTTACACTCACCATGCGATCCTGCCTTGTTTGTAAGAAGATAGGGCACTACACTAAGAACTATAGGATGGACAAAGGACTCCAGGAAGGAAGAAGAGCGTGTTTTGAGTACAGAAGTCAAGACCACTTCCGGAATATGTGCCCAAGGTTGAGTAGAGTAACAGTCAATAACAATATCGGGAATCAGGCAACACGAGCTAACCAAGGGAACCAAGGAGGATAGGCTAGAGGCCTAACTCTTCACCTTGGGGAGCTCCAGTTTTATTTGTTAAAAAGAAGGATGGGTCTTTCCAAATGTTCATCGACTATAGAGAACTCAATAAGTTGACTATCAAGAACCGATACCCACTTCCTTGAATAGATCACTTATTTGATCAACTACAAGGTGCTACATACTTCTCAAAGATCGATCTTCGATCGGGGTATCATCAAATGAGGGTCCGTGTAGAGGATATTCCTAAAACGACTTTTAGGACTCTCTACGACCATTATGAGTTCCTAGTTATGCCTTTTGGATAAACAAACGCACCAACAGTCTTCATAGATTTGAAATAGAGTATGTCGACCATATCTAGACAAGTTCGTGATCGTGTTCCTAGATGACATACTCATTTATTCTCGCGATAAGAAGGAGCAGAAACAACACCTGAGGTTGATACTAGAATTGCTCAAGAATGAAATGTTGTACGCCAAGTTCTACAAATGCGAAATCTGGATTCGTGATGAACACTTTCTTGGCCATGTAGTAAATGAGAAAGGAATTCATGTCGATCCGGCTAAGATTGAAGCCATTAAGAACTGGGAAGCCCCGAAGACACCAATAGAGATTCGTCAGTTTCTTGGATTGGTAGGCTATTACCAGCAATTTATCGCAAATTTCTCCAAGATCGCAACCACTGACGACACTAACCCAAAAGGACAAGAAATTCAATTGGGGAGAAAAACGAGAGGAAGCATTCAAGACACTTAAGCACCAGTTATGTAATGCATCGATTTTCACACTTCCAGAAGGAATGGATAACTTTATAATTTACTGCGATGCTTCACATCAAGGATTGGGATACGTACTAATGCAAAAAAACAAGGTTATTGCATATGCATCAAGACAACTGAAGGTTCACGAGAATAATTACACCACCCGTGACTTGGAGTTAGGAGCGGTGGTGTTCGCACTTAAAATCTGGAGACACTATCTTTACGGCACTAAATACACCATTTTCACCGATCACAAAGCCTTCAACACATCCTTGATCAAAAGATGCTCAATATGAGGCAAAGAAGATGGGTTGAGTTACTTAGTGACTATGATTGTGAAATAAAGTACCATCCGGGCAAGGCTAACGTAGTAGCCGATGCATTAAGTAGAAAAGAAAGAGTAAAACCGTCAAGAGTAGGAGCTATGGGAATGTTTGTTCAGACGAGTTTAAAAGCTCAAATTCTTGAAGCACAAGAAGAATCGTTGAAAATAGAGAATCTGAAGAACGAGACCCTACATCACTTGGAAAATAAATTTCAAACAAAGTCCGATGGGGTACATTACCATGAAAATAGAGTTTAGGTACCAAAGGTTAGTAATATACGATCAACCATTTTGGATGAAGCCCATTGAGATATTCGGTTCACCCAGGAGCGGATAAGATGTACAAAGACCTAAAGGAATAATACTGGTGGCCAGGAATGAAGAAAGACATTGTTTTGTGCGTAAACAAGTGCTTAACCTGTGCTCAAGTCAAGGCCGAACATCAGAAACTAGCCGGTCTACTTCAGCAACTCGAAATTTCCCAATGGAAATGGGGCAAATAACCATGGAGTTCGTAACCAAGCTACCCAGAATTGGGAAAGGACATGATTCTATATGGGTTATAGTAGATCGACTTACAAAATCAGCTCATTTCATTCCCATTCGTGCACAAATTTACATTAATGAAGTCATTTCGCGTCATGGGGTACCTATTTCTATTATCTCGGATAGAAGTACTCGTTTTACGTCACAATTGCGGCAATCACTCCAAAAAGCATTGGGTACGCAATTGGATTTGAGCACTGCATATCATCTTCAAACAGATGGACAATCGGAGAGAACCATTCAAACGCTAGAGGATATGTTGCGTGTGTGCGTAATAGATTTAGGTGGGAGTTGGGATACCCACCTGCCACTTGTTGAATTCTCCTATAACAACAGCTACCACCCCAACATTCAGTGTGCGCCATACGAAACCTTATACGGATGCAAGTGTAGATCACCACTTAGTTGGTTGGAAATTGGTGACAGGCAACTGACCGGTCCCGATATCATCCAGGAAACCACTGACAAGATCTCAATTATCAAGGAAAGGCTCAAGACAGTAAGAAATCGTCAAAAGAATTATGCGGATAGTCGGAGAAAGCCGTTAGAGTTCCAAGTAGGTGATAAAGTGATTCTGTAAGTATCGCCAAGGAAAGGACTAGTACGCTTCAGGAAGAGAGGCAAGATAGGTCCTAAATACACTGGCCCATTTGTAATACTTGAAAGAATCGGGCCAGTGGCGTACAAGTTAAAGTTACCACAAGAGCTCAGTGCCATTCATGATACATTTCATGTATCGAATCTCAAGAAATGCCTATCTGACAAATCGTTAGTATTACCATTGGAGGAGATTCAAGTCAATGAACAAATGCGCGTTATGGAAGAACCAGTTGAAGTTCTTGACCGAGAGATCAAACGATTAAGGCATAATAAGATTCCGATTATAAAAGTTCGTTGAACTCAAAGTATGCGCTGGAATTTACCTGGAAGCAAGATGATTTCATGAAAGGCAAATATCATTATTTGTTTGCAAAGAAATCCATTGGAAGTAGCAGTCATTAAATTTCGGGACGAAATTCCTCTAACAGGGGGAGACTGTGACATCCGTCAAATTTAAGCTTTTAGATTAGTATTTATTAAGCCCTTGTTAGTGTTATTTTAGATAAGTTATAAGAATAGGAGTTAGTTAGATTTGATTGGCCGAAAAATTTCTAGAGTTCCCGGTAGTTGCTTAGAAAGTCCGGTTCGGACCCGTAATTATCTGAAACGTCCTATATAGTGCAAAATGCTCTAATTTATATCCAAATTACATAAAATATATAGTTTTACTGTTTTAAATATAAAACTTTTATTTTTATAAATTTAACCACTTTTGGGCTTGCATTTTGAGGAAAAAGGTCAAATTTGAGAAAAATGACATTTTAAAACATTTTGGGCCTTACATTTATTTAATTTAATAAAATAATATATGAAACACCATGGTTTTGGGCCCCCATGGCCGGCCTCCCCCCATACCCCACATATAAATACAATTTTTTTTCTAAAATCCCTCATTTTTACATTTCAAAATCAAGATTTTCCCTTCTCTCTCTCTAAAAACTCAAGGGACACTCCAAGAGCATCTCCTTCTTCCAAACTCCAGCCAAATTCAAGCTCATTTCATCATCAAAAATCAATATTCATCAAAGTTTTGAAGCTCTAGTCATCAATTAAACAAGGTAACAACTTTACCCTCATCATTTCTTACAATTTTTGTTGAAAACCCTATTTTTTTTTGGTGTTCTTTGTTGTTTTTCAACCATCCACGAATTTGTTAATTCTAAGGGGAGATTATACACCAAGATATGTGAAACATATCTATGATAGTGATAATCTATGACCCAAACACATAGAACACAATAAATCTAAGCAAAAACACATTTGCATGGTGGATTGGTTCATAAAAACGCATTTTTGGTGCTGACAGATTATACATCAGTGATTATGTCGCCCATTTCTTGTAAAATTTCTTGTTCAAAAGACATGATTTTTCTTCTAAAAGTTTATTTATTGAGTTGGGGTTTTAATCCAAGTGGTCTCACTCAAAAACATTGAGTTTTGACCCCCCAAACACTCAAAACAAGTTGGATGTGCATCTGGGAGTTTTTCAATAGGTAAACCCTACTTTAAACAACCATAACTCTCTAAATAATCATCCAAATCACTTGATTTTTCTTCTAGAATTCAATATAGTGAGTTAGCTTTCAAATACATTTGGTCTCATTCAAAAATATGAAGATTTGACCATTTGAAACCATAAAACAAATTTGTTGTGCAAAGATTACAATCTGGACAGATTGTTGCATGTGTATTAAAAATGCTATAACTCCCTCAAAACTCTATGAAAAAGGATGATTTTTCTTTTGAGAGTTATTTTATGAGTTATCATTACAACCAAAGTTGTTTCACTCAAAAATATGAAGTTTTGAACCTCCAAACATCCAAAGCATTTTGGTTGTGCAACAGTGAACTCACCAGTAATTGAACCCTACTTTGTATGTCTGTATCTCTTTGATTATTTAGTCAAATTGCATGATTCTTATTCTAAAGTTTTCTTTTATGAGTTAGGGTTCATATGAATCTAGTTTCATTCAAAAATATGAAGTTTTGAGGTATTAACCAACTTATTTAAGTAGAAAGTGCAATCTGTCAATCAATGACAGATGTGTGCATGCAACTTTGGGGTGTCATATCTCCTTCATAACTCATCCAAATTGAGTGATTCTTCTTTTATAAGTTCCCCCTATGTGTTATGTTTACATTCCAACTGGAATTTCTCAAAAACATTTAGTAGAACTCCTCAAATGGTTGTTTTACTAACAGTGTGTAACCTGCCATATCTGCTGTGTCACATAGTTTTGTGTAAAGTATTTGAACCCTTTTTACATTTTTTTAGAGCATGAAATTTGGTCAAAATGGCCTTAACTCAGTAAGGTATCATATATAAAAATATGGGAAATTTTATCATTTTGAATATTACTCAAAACTGGCCATTTTTAAGACCTATAGTTTCTGTCAGAAAATGAAAATGCTTAAATGTTTGATTTTATGAATTTTATTCCTTTGAAGGACTATAATGTTACATTTTCGGTATAAATTATCATATTAAAGAGCATATGTGCATTATGTATAACGGGACTATAGATAATCAAGTTGGACATATAAGGACTTATAAGCATTCTCTTAGTAATCGTTTGTCATATAAGTGGTCATTTGGGTATTTTGCTTTGATAGGAAAGCGTTAGGCGTCAAGCGGACGTCTCTTGTATTTAACTGGAAGCATTTGCTAAAAGGTGAGTATTCACAACCCCTCTTTTAATGTTTTATATGTTTTGGGTGAAAAGCATGTTTAAAGTTGAATCTTGATTGATTTAAATAAAAGAATGTGAAATTGTTGATATGAGCACTAAGGCATGTACACTAGTAGTTTGTATTTGAGTAAAATGTAACATAAAAGTTTGTACACTACTATTAACTCAAGTGAGGAGCCGAGGGTATTTGTGGATAGCGCTATTTGGACGGACAATCCCACCTAAAAACCGACAAAGTAGGGGTGTGGATAGCAATCCCACCTAGAAACTACAAGTAAGGGTGCACTATACCTATAAAAACGAAGTTTCTACATATGTGGGGTTTTAGTCCCACCGCTAAGGTAGAATTATAAAAAGATATTTTTGTGTGGTCGAAAGGTTTAGTGGTGGCTCTATACTTGCTATGAACTAGAGTACATTATGCCTTGACACGTTTCTCATTACAAGGATTAATTAAATGCTCATAAATTTCACTATTTTATACTTGGTGTGAACGTTCATTCCACAAGAATTGAAAACTGCATAAAAACTGTTTTGTGCATATGAAAACCTGTGAACTCACCAACTCTTTGTAGTTGACCTTGTTTTTATCATGTTTTTCAGGGGTAATAAGTAAGCTTTTGTAGATAAAGCTTAGTAAGGATCCAAAAGTGTACCGCGTGAAGACTTGAACGTTTTTGCAAAGACGTCTTTTAATTATGGATTGTTGTAATTTTACTTAAAGAACAATATGTAAAACTTCTATTATATTCTAAATGCCTATGGTTGTTTATCTAAATCTGTGGTTGTGTCATCGTTAGAGCTGTCGCACCTCGTGTTTCGGCTTTAGGGGGGTGTGACATCCCCCCTTCTACAAAACTGTGATATCTATACACTCTTGTAGACTTCTTTGGGATCAACAATTGGTATCAAAGAAGTGTTATTTGTTTATCATTCTTCAAAAATACTAATATCTTTCTATTTTTGAATTGACTGATCAAAATACAAACTATAACGATAATGACTCTCTTGCCAAGCCACCTCGTTTCTGCAAGGAAAACTTCCTTGTATGGAAGGAAAGAATGACTTTTTTTCCCTAGAAGGTGCGGCGATCCTCATATTCCCTATTCTATAGAGAACGAACCGTTTATTCCTACAACTATCATGGATGTTATTGATAGGTATATCAGAATAGCTTCAAAAGAGACTGGGTTCTGAAGATATGCAGATCTGAAGATAGAAGCTCAGAACTCAGAGAAAGTCAGAAAACACCTAAGGCAATAACTTCTGAAGTGTCAACTTCAGAAGTTCTGAAAGTTCTGAACATGTTTCTGAAGATACTTCTGAAGGTGCTTCTGAAGAAATTCCGAAGAAGTTCAGAACTATTTCTAAACATGTATGTCACAAATGTACTGTCTGTTTAGCATTTTCTCTCTTGTATAAATAGTTGTTAGATGGTCTGTTAGAACTAACGTTTCATAATCTTGTAATACAGTATTGTAATATCTTTCATTTGATCAATACATATGACATTTGGCTATCAGATCTAATTCCATATTCTACTTTCTTCATTATATTGATTGTTAAGGGTCCTAACAATTGGTATCAGAGCCAATTCATCTGTTCTTGAAGAAGATTTGTTGTCAGATCTGACAGTTCTTCTTGATCTACAAAATTCAAATTCAATAAAGGTGAATTCTCGATCTTCTAACAATCAAAGATGTCTAAAGAAATAGTCTCAATCGGATCTGAAACGAAACCACCAACTCTCTTCTTAGGGGAATATCATCAATGGAGAATTAGAATGATACAATTCTTGGATAACATAGATGAAGCTTTAATGCAATCTATTACAAATGGTCCACTAGAGGTATTTGTTGAAATTCCAGCAGTTCCAAGAACTGAATCCACTCCTGAGATCCCTACTTCAAGAATTAAAAAGAGTCTAGGGATGTACAATGCAACAGAGAAAGCCCAAGTCAAAGTTGACAAAAGAGCTTTAACTCTGCTCACAATGGCAATTCCTAATGAAGTTTTTAATAGGGTTGATAGTCTTTCATCAGCCAAAGCCATGTGGGATGAAGTAGAGGCTCAAATGCAGGGGAGTACCAAAGCACAGGCACAAAGGCTAAACATCTGTGTAGGTACTTATGAAAATTTCAGATACAAAGATAATGAATCTATTAACCGATACATATAATAGATTCAATAACATTCTGAACGATCTAAGGAGAAACGGAGTTCAGAAATCAAATTCTGAAATTAACAATAAATTTACGAATAATGCAGGTACTGAATGGTCAAGCTTCTCTGACAACATGGTCACTAGAAATCTTTCTAGAAAGACAATTCATGATGTCTATGGGATTTTATTTCAACAAGAAGATAAAATCAAAGTTAGACAACATGAACAGAAAAAGGCAAATAAAGTTGCTCTGTTAAGCAAGAAGTTTAACAATTCTATGACCATGTCAACAAAGAAGACTGTTGATATTCCTGAGGTTAAGGTTTGTGATGGTGATGAATCGGATGAAGAACTCAAGAGAATTTCTGATAATATTGCATTCTTGTCAAGACAGTTCACACATAGATATAATCAAAAATATCAGAACAAAGCAAGAATTGAAACTGGACCTAAGAAAGGTCAAGAAACTGGTCAAACTGAAACAACTGAACCAGCAAGATGCTTCAATTGTGGAAAGCCTGGACATTATGCAAGACAATGTAAGATGCCCAAAGTAAAGAATTCAGGCTACTATGAGAAGAAGCATGCATTAGCAAAGAAGAAAGAAATCAACCCTGCTCTAATTACCAAGTATGAGGAAGACTGGTTGAATTGGAGTGATGGAGAAGAAGATGAAGAAGTGGCACACTATGCAACAAACTGCTACATGTGTCAGATGGATTCTAAAGAAAAACAACAAGCTGACACAGAGGTATTATCTTCATCTTCTGAATCAAAGTCTGAAAATAATTTCTCCTCTGAACTAAATTCTGAATTAAATTCTGAACATAATCATGATTCTGAAACAAAAATTCAAGTTCAAAACATGTTTTCTGAATTTGAAATATTAAGGAACAGAATCAAGGGTGAAAGAATGTTAGTGAATCAATTTAGAGCTGAAAGTCGCATCTATAAAGAAAATTGTCAAGAAAATTTGAACAAAATCTTGAAAAGATTTCTGAAGAAAAAGTTTCTTTAAAAAAAAATTGGACAGTTTACAAAAAGAGATAGTTAATGAGAAATCTGAAAAAGAGATCTTAAGTGTTAAAATGAACTTTCTGAATCAAGAAAGAATTGATCTGTACAAGAAGATTAAAGAACTTGAAGATTTAAATTTCAAAAGAGGACAACCGAGCAAACTACGAATATTTTAACAAACCAGGCTCAGAATTCAAAATTTTATAATATTAAAGCTGATCTGGGATATAATGATAATCAAATTCTGAAAAAGGCACCTGCAAATTTATATGATTTCTCAAAAATGAAAATTTTTAATGAAACAAATGTAGGTGTTATCCCTGAACCAGTGAATTTTTCTCTGCCTGAAAGGATACCTTTTATTAAATCAGAGACTTTGTTTTCAGAAGAAGTTCCTCTAAAGTCTGATGAATCAAAAATTAAATCTGAAGATTGTTCAGAAATAAATTCAGAGATAAATTACGAATTCAATTTCGAAGTTACTTCGAGAAAATATTTACGAGAATATATCAAAATCGAAGAAAAGTATGATGAATTTTCGTGTGACTCCTCGAAGATGCCGATGAAAATTCCAAAATATTTTTTGATGATTCTGATAATGAGTCTACTACTATAAAAGATTCAAGTATTTTTGCAAAAAGTATTACTCCCAATAAATTTTCAGAACTTATGAATGCTTCTGACTCAGAAGATGAAGATGATCAAATGATGCAAGTTATTGACAAAGATGGTAATGTTGTGTATAAACTACAATCTTCTATGACTGAAGGAGATAAACTAAAATCTATATTTGGCACATCTTCTGACTTTAACACCAGAGTTAAAATTTTTGAGCAAGGTCAATCTTCAAAATCTGCTTCAAACATTCAGAAAGTTAACTCAATTGATTCAGAGATAAAATCTAAAAAGCATAAAAGAATCTCTTATACTAATCCTCATTTTTTGTTTGTTTCAGAGTTGTCCACTCTAGTTTGGAGAAAGAAAGGAGAGAGACTATCAAATTCAGAGAAATTAGATAGTTTTCCTGCTTTACAAAAATGTGTTGTACCAAAGATTAAAACAGTGAATAAAAAGCCTTTTGTTGATAAATCAAATGTTATTAACTCCTCTATGTCTTATGCGATTGTTAATACTTTAAAGAAACATATTCACTGTATTACTTGTGGTCATCATAATTTTCATATAATCTCCAAGACTAACAAAAAGAATTTGATAAATTTTATTCAAAAATGTTCAGCTATATTGACAAATAAGCTTAAAAATAAAATTAAAAAGAAAAAGCAAAACAAAGTTAAAAGTTCTGAATCAAATTCTGAATTGAAAAATCTAAAGGCTAAGTTCAGAACTTCTAAATTTTCAACTAATATCAAAGGACCCATTCAGGAATGGGTACCTAAATCTCAATAATCTCTTTTGCAGATATGTCATGTGTGGGTCTTAGATTCCGGATGCTCAAGACACATGACTCCTTTCAAAGAACTCCTAACTGATTATCATGAAAGATATGGAGGAACAGTTAGTTTTGGAAATAATGCAAAGGGATTTGTGAGAGGATATGGCACATTCAAAAAGGGAGAAGTGACAGTAATGAAGGTTTTTTATGTTGAAGGTTTAAAACATAATCTTTTCAGTATTAGTCAATTCTGTGACAAAAATTGGAAAGTGAATTTTGACATAGATTACTGTCATGTTCTGAGTACAGCAAATAAAAATGAATTAACTGCCTACAGAGATGGAGATATCTACACAGCAACTTTTACTGCCTCAGGTCAACTGCAAGGTGTATGTTACATGTCTACATCAATGAGAAATGATAGCTGGCTTTGGCATAGAAGAATGTCACATCTGAATTTCAAAGCCATTTCTGAACTAGACAAACATCACTCAGTTAGAGGTCTACCCAAGATCAGATTTGAAAAGAACACTCTTTGCTCTGCTTGTGAACTAGGGAAAATAAAGAGAAGTTCCCATCCTCTAAAAATGTTATCTTCATGCAAAGCTCCTTTAGAAATGTTACACATGGACTTGTGTGGACCAATGAAGACACAAAGCATGGGAGGAAAAAATACATCCTGGTTATAGTTGATGAATATACAAGATATACATGGATTGAATTTCTTAGACTCAAATCTGAAACCTCTGAAAAGTTGATACCTTTTCTGAAGAAAGTTCAAGTTCTTCTTCAACTACCAATTCAAAAGATCAGAAGTGACAAGGGAACAGAATTTACTAATTCTACACTTCGAATTTTGGAATACGTTGGTATTTCTCATAATTTTTCCGCCGCAAGAACTCCTCAACAAAATGGGGTAGTTGAAAGAAAGAATAGAACTTTGGTAGAGGCTGCAAGAACTATGCTTGCATATTCAGAACTTCCTCTGTCTCTTTGGGCAGAAGCTATTGCTACTGCATGTTTTACTCAGAACAGAACCATTCTTAACAGAAAATTTCTTAAAACTCCTTATGAATTGTTAAAACAAAGAAAACCATCTATTGATTATTTTAAAAAATTTGGTTGCAGGTGTTTTCTAAAAAATGATACCCCACAGCATATAGACAAATTTGCACCAAAAGGTGTTGCTGGGATATTTGTTGGCTACTCTCAAAGATCTAAAGCATATAGAGTCCTTATCAAGGGAACACAAAGGATCATTGAGACTACAAATGTCAGATTTCATGAGCCAACATTGACTTCTGAACAAAACAGTTCAGAACTCGTACATAACCTAGTTTCTGAAAGTTTGGACTCCGAAAACAATAAGAAATCTTTTTCTAAATCTCAAAAGACAAATCTAGATGAATTGTGTAAAGACTTATTTGACATTTCTGTAATGTTTCTGCAGATTATCAGAATCCTTCTCTTCTCAGAAGTTCTAATGATTCAAACATTTCAGAAATACAAACTCCAAGCACTTCAGCTCCACCCCTCTCAACCTCAAATACAGAACATTCAACTACTGAACATATACATTCAACTTCTGAACCAATTCCTATTCATTCAGAACAAATTCATATAAATTCTGAACAAGTTCAACCAACTTCTGAACCCGATTCAGAATTTATTCCTTCTGAATTTGAGAATGTACATAATGTTCCTTTTGAGGGGGAGACTTCAGATTTACATTCATTGACCAATCATGATACTGACACTCAAGCAATTATTGATGACTATGACTCTTTGAATAATGTCTCATCTGTTCAACCACTACCAAATGTGAACAAATGGACATCAAATCATCCAGTACATCAAATAATTGGAGATCCATCAAAAGGTGTACAAACAAGATCTGCAACAACAAATGAATGTCTGTATGTGAATTTCTTAAGCAATATAGAACCCAAAAGGACATATGAGGCACTTCAGGATCCAGACTGGATTCTAGCTATGCAAGAAGAGTTAAATCAGTTTGAAAGGAACAAAGTCTGGAGATTGATACCAAAGCCTAAAGTAAAATCAATCATTGGCACTAAATGGGTCTTCAGAAACAAAAAAAGATGAAAATGGTATTGTTGTAAGAAATAAGGCAAGGCTTGTAGCAAAGGGGTATTGCCAACAAGAAGGCATTGATTATGATGAAACATTTGCTCCTGTTGCTAGACTAGAAGCAATTCGAATATTCCTTGCTTATGCTGCTCACAAGAACATGAAGGTCTACCAAATGGACGTTAAATGTACATTTTTGAATGGTATTCTTCATGAAGAAGTTTATGTTGAGCAACTAGAAGGATTTGTAAGCAAAGAATTTCCAAATCATGTTTATATTTTGGATAAAGCCTTATATGGTCTCAAGCAAGCACCAAGAGCATGGTATGATACTCTTACAACTTTTCTTCTGAATTCCAAATTCAAAAGAGGTACTGTTGATACTACCTTATTTCTGAAAAAGGAAGGTGATGATCTGATATTAATACAAATATATGTGGATGATATTATATTTGCTTCTAATAATCCAAAATTTTGTAGAAATTTTGAGAAAATCATGCAAACAGAATTTGAAATGAGTATGATGGGAGAGTTGACATTTTTCCTTGGTCTTCAAGTTAAACAACTTCCCACTGACATATTCATTAATCAATCTAAGTATGTCTCTGACTTACTTAAGAAGTTTGACATGACTGATTGTTCAAGTATTCAAACTCCAATGGCCACTGCAACTAAGCTAGAACCTGATTTAAATGGCAATTCTGTTGATCAGAAAAAGTACAGAGGCATAATTGGATCTTTGCTTTACTTAACTGCTAGTAGACCAGATATAATGTTTGCTACATGTATTTGTGCCAGATATCAAGCTAATCCTAAGGAATCTCACCTTCTAGCTGCAAAAAGAATACTTAGATACCTAAAAGGTTCTCCTTCATTGGGACTTTGGTATTCTAAGGATTCTAATTTTGAGTTAACAGCATTTACAGATGCAGATCATGGTGGTTGCAAATTAGACAGGAAAAGCACTTCTGGATCATGTCAGTTTCTGGGTGATAGACTAGTTAGCTGGTCTTCAAAGAAACAAAATTGTGTTTCTACCTCTACAGCAGAAGCTGAATATGTAGCAGCTGCAATATGTTGCTCACAAGTAATCTGGATGCAAATTCAACTAAAAGACTATGGTTACACTTTCAAAAAGATTCCTTTGTATTGTGATTCAAAGAGTGCCATAGCCATCACTGCCAATCCTGTTCAGCATTCAAAAACCAAGCACATTGATGTAAGATATCATTTTATCAAAGATCATGTGGAAAAAGGTAATATTGAAATGTTTTTTGTTCAGACAGATTATCAGTTAGCTGATTTATTTACCAAAGCACTTGATGAAAAACGATTTAATTTTTTGGTAAGTAAATTGGGCATGATGAATATGTCTATGTGAGTATGAATCACAATATTTTTTTTTTGTAGGTTATATTCTCAATTTTTTTTCATTTCTCTAACACTTGTATCTTTTTGTGTTAAAATGTGCATTATTAAAGGGGGAGAATCATATTTGTTTTTGGTTCAAAAGGAGGTGTTTCTAGAAAATTGAAACCCAGTCTTACACACCAACACTAAGAAAACTGAACAAACTTCTTAGATAAAATTGTTTTCATTGTTCAAACCTACTTCTGAACTTTCAAAAAAAAAAGATTTATATTGTTTAGAAGTTTGTAGTTTTAAATGATTTTTGGATGATTAAAGACATGAATGTTTAGTTCTGAACTAAATGGTCTAGTTCTGATGTTCTTCTGAACTATTCTTTTCTTCAAAACTTCTGAACTTCTTCTCAGAAGTTATGACCTACTTCTGAAGTTTTTGAACTTTTTCTCAGAACTTCTTTTTCCGTTGGATTTTTTCATTTACGCGTGTGCCACGTGTTTTAATCTCATTGGCCAAACCTTAAACACACGTCTCTTAAACGGTTCACCTCTATCCAAAATAAATGATGATTAGTTATCTAATCTCGAGTGCTTTTTGGCCACGTGTCATTAGAACGTATATTTGAACGTCTACATTCATTCTTTCTTCACCTTCTTTATTTTTTTTCCCGATTTCTGTGTTCTATACTCATCAATCTCATTCGACTTTCTGTTTCTAATCAACAATTTCTAATCAACAAATGTCGTCTTCGAATGTCTTGGCTTCTACTTCTTCAAGTATCAATGGTAGCAATGGATCTTCAGGAAAACAAAAATTAATGGTGGGACAGATTGAAATTCCTCTGAATGATGATCAATCAATCCAGGATACAGCTACAAATGTGATTTCTCAAGCCGGACCTTCAAACCCTAACTCTAGCCCTAACTTGCGAACTGGTAAATTTGGGGAAACTGAAAAGACACCCATAGAGGTTGCTTCTGGATCAAATGCTGTTTCTAGTGAATCTCAAACTCCAACTGAAGGTAGTGATTTCTCAAAATTGTATGTTCCTGCAGATAAATTACTTGAAATCAAAAAGAACAACTGTGCCCTAAACTTTAAGTCTACAGATTTCAATGAGGATCAAATGATTTTGATTGAAATTCTGAAACATCATCCCTTAAGAACCCTTCTCTCAAGAAAATTCTCTGTTCCTGCATCTTACCTACAACAGTGGTGGTTTTATGCTGAGGTAGATGAATCTGAAGATGTGATGGTGTCCTATGTTCATTCTTCAAAGGTTTGTGTTTCTGTGGATGATATAAGAAATCTTCATTACTTATCCAAAGCAGATGAAGTTCTTGGGAAAACTTCATATGATCCTATTCCGACTTCTTCAGAAATGATTTCAGATTTTATGAGTCTGGGTTACTCTGAACACTTGAATGCTTTAAGCTCATTCAGAAGAAAATGTTTGCCTCCTATCTGGTATTGCCTGTTTTCTATTCTGAATACATGTTTATCTGGGAAAAGCTCAAGTCTGGATCAAGCATCAACAAATGGGAGAATTATTTTTCATGGTGTTGCTTTCAATAAGCACTATGATTATGCTTCTCTTATCTTTGAAGAAATGAAGACTGCCATCTCAAAGAAATCCACTTTCAACTACATTCCTTTTCAACGATTCTTCCAATCCCTTATCAAAGGAGCAATGAAAGCAGAACCCGCTATTCCTACACTGCCACATGAGGTACATGTTCCTATCTTCTCTATGGATAGCCTAAGATCACTTAAACCAAAGGCTCAATTTCCAAATGCTATTCCACTGCCATCACATCTTATTGAACTTGTGAGACTTCCAAATAGGATTGTGAGTGAGTATTTAGAATCAATGGGATTACCTGAACCAGTGATCCCTTCCCCTGATTCCAACCAGAGTGGTGAGAATGTGAGGGTGTCTAGAATTCATAAGAAGAGTGGGGAGACTGTTCAAGGGGGAGAACAGTCTCATGGTGTGAAGAGGAAAAATGTGAATGAGAGAGTGGGTAGAAGAGTAAGAAAAAGAACTGAGGAGGGGAGAACACAGATAAAAGACAAACAAATCTGTGAACCAAGCTGTACAAGCGGGCACCCACATTATCTATTATTCCACAATCTTTGGTGGATAATATTGAAAGAGCCAGTGAGCCCATGGCAACTTCGTTTAACCCCCCCAGCCACTCATATTTCTCTCAACAGTTAGATGTTTCATTAACACATATGGGGCAAGCAGCTTATAATCCATTAGGACCCCATTTGGAGGTTCCTTTTGTTGAAAATGAAGGAAATATGTCCCCCTTCACTGCTTTGAGCACACTAGGTCTGAGAGTCCACTCAACATTGAGCCTTCTGAACCACTTAATGTGGCATCCATTCACACTAGCACACATCTTTCAGATGTCCATAAGCAAAGTGTTTGTCACATTGCCTCAACAACCATAGATATTCCAATTTCTGGATATCAAGGATTGGTTGGAAGCCACAGTGGAGTGAACATCACAAAAGCTCCATTTACGGAATCATATGTGGTTCATGATGCCTTCGTGGCTCATACAGGCCAACCTTCTTCTGAAGGATTGTCAACAAGGCCATCTGTTAGTCTTGGTGTTTTTCCCACATCTTCTGAATTCTCAGAATTCAAGGATTTCTGTACTTCTGAATTTGAAAAGATTTAGAAGGACATATTGGAATTGACGGATTCAACCAAAAAGGTGATGGAGGATAGATTACAAAAGCATGGGGAGGATGTCATCCTTAAGTTGAACAGTTACCAAGTTCAGACGTCGAATGATCTGAAGTGTTTTCAGCAAAACCGTTAAATGCTTTTTCGAGGTTTCTTCTTCAATTTCTTCTCTAAAGTCCTCTAATGCTACTTCTTCCACAAAGACACCGCAGTCTTCTTCTTTTGCAACTAAGGAAGATCTTGCTCAGATTTTATCTCAACTAACTTCTATTCAGAACTCTCAGGCTAATCTTAGCTCTAGGCTATCTATTCTTGAATGCATACCTATTTCAGATACTTCAAAGAGATGTCTTGATGATCAGCTTGCTGATAATCAATAGGGGGAGAAGCGACAAAGGGTATCTGAATCAGAACCATAAGACATGGAAATTGTACAAGTACAAACTTCTGAAAGACCTTCTGAAGGTGTTCAGAATGTTCAAATTATGGAGTCTTCAAGAGTTTCTGAAGCAATTTATGATATCCTATCTGCTGAACAAGAAAAACAAGTTTCAGATGATTCTGAAGAACAAGCAGATGAAGGATATGAAACAGAAAAGGTGGATCTTGATTCTGAAGGTTTTCTAAGCTCTGACAAAACTGATATTATCCCTGATTCAAATGAAGAAATGCTAAGGGAGTATTTGGCGTTTGAAGATGTTATTGGAGAGCCTAGTGATCTCTCAGATGTCATTCTTTTTGAAGATGATGCTTCTGAAGTTGGTATGGGAGAAAGTTCTGAAGCTATAAAAGACTTGGTAGTGTGGAAGCCACAAGAATCTATAAATAAAGTCTACAAAAAGGTCTCTGAAGATCTTTGGAAAATTCTGAGTGATCTTTGCTGGAATCAAGTCTTCTTCAATGAGCCTAAAAGTCTGAAAAATAGAATCCTAGATGAAAGGTTTTCTGTGGTAAGAAAGTTTATAAATCAATCAGATGAAAGCTTTGAAGTTGATTTTGATCTGTCTCACATGGGAGATATGGAGATTGCAGATGAAATACTCATGGTATTTTCTGAAAAAATTGAAGTCAGAGTTCGTCCTTGCATCATTATTCCAAAGTTTGACTTATTTCTTCTTGAAGACCCAATTCTGGATCAAATTTATGAAAAAGAAGATATATTTCAATATGGAGAAGATTACTTGATGTTTCCTGAAGAAAATTATGTTAATATGTTCAGAAGTAATTTAAGAAATGCAACTCTGGAAGATTTTGTAGATGGTAATTTGTCAGAAGATCAAATCTCCAAGATAAGAACTTATGTTCAGAACCATGGTATTCAGAATCTAAATGACTCTACTCTCATCAAAAGGATCAGGTGTATCACTAAAGTAGTTGAAGATAATTTGATAATTTACAGATTTGGGGTAGAAAGAAGAGATGGGTCACTTTCTGAATTTACTCAGCATGATCTTTACAAGCTCAGACTTCAAGACAAGCTAAATGTACTCCAATTTTGTGTTACCAGAGGTGAAGTAGAGATGGTTTTTGAAATAAGGAGAATCCTTGGCATCTATATCAGGAATATCATCAAGCATGATTTCCAGTTGGCCTTGGAACATGGCTTATCAAAGATCAATCTTTTAGAACCTACAAATCTCTCTACTACAGCTTTAAAAAGATTTTTCACCAACCCAGATATTGGATTCAGATATTCAATAAATGGAAACAAAACTTTCTTAGCTTCAGATATTCCAAAATATTCAACCTCTTCTCTGAATTGGTTTCTGAATTATTCTGAAAATTTTGTTGATGATGTCAACATCAGAGAAGAAATTAAATACTTAATCAAAGAAAGGATTCATTTCAGAGAGAACATCAGAAGAAGTTTTTTAGCTGGTCACGAGGAGATAAACAACCTAAGAAGAGAAGATTTCTGGTTAAGTAATACTTATGACTTTCAAGTTCATACTAAAAAGCAAGATCTGGAAGAAATTCAGAAATTCTCCTTGAACATTAAAAGTCCAGAATTTTCTCAAGAGTCAAGGGATAAAGGGAAAGAAGTTATCTCTGAATCTGTTCCTGAAGATGTTGATCAAGCAATTCCAAAGAATCGTAGAAGAAGAACAACGATTGAAAGAATCAAAGGAAGTGACTTTACCATGTTTCTTGAATATTTTCATCCGTAAATGTTCATGGAATATGAACAAAAGTTCAACTACATTGATTGCTTTGGATTCGAAATCCTTTGGTGGAAACAATGGTATTCAAATATCATTAGAAAGTTAAGAATTCCTCTTATTGAAGCCAGAAGTGAAAGCCCAATTGTCAAGGTGCTAATGCAGATCTGAAAGTCAAAGAACAATTACAAGTATGCATTTTTCACTGTTGAAAGACAAAATGGAGAAGTATCAACATTTTCTGAAGCTGATTTCCAGAATGTGCACCTCAGAAATTTAATCAGAGTATACAGAAGTCTCTATCCTTTCCATGACTCAATCACCAAATTCGAAAATCCTTTCCGTGATCGAGAGATGGACTATACAGAGAATTCATTTGGGTCGCAAAGATCGATTTTCAAGTTGCATATGTTCTTAATAGAGATCAAGTTCATCTGAGCAGACCAAATCTAAATTTACCAGAGATTCCAAACTTGAAGAAAAGCACTTTATTATTGCATCCACCTGGCTTTGTATGCAAATGCTTCAAGGAACTACTCTTTGTGAGATTTGAAGAATTTCACAAATGCTGCAATGAAACTCTTATGGCTATCAGAGATAGATTGGTTAAAAGACAAAACAAAAGACCAAGGAATTTATCTAATGAAGATTGGGAAAAGCATAAAATACTTGCCAAAGAAATGATAAGAGTTGCAGAACTATTATTGGAGTATAGAAGTTTAATTCTGAAGGATGTAAGAGAGATACTTAATTTCTGGAATTATGATTTAAACTTTTGAAGCTAAAGGGGAGATTGATAGGTATATCAGAATAGCTTCAAAAGAGACTGGGTTCTGAAGATATGCAGATCTGAAGATAGAAGCTCAGAACTCAGAGAAAGTCAAAAAACACCTAAGGCATAACTTCTGAAGTGTCAACTTCAAAAGTTCTGAAGGTTCTGAACATGTTTCTGAAGATACTTCTGAAGGTGCTTCTGAAGAAGTTCTGAAGAAGTTCAGAACTATTTCTGAACATGTCTGTCACAAATGTACTGTCTGTTTAGCATTTTCTCTCTTGTATAAATAGTTGTTAGATAGTCTGTTAGAACTAACGTTTCATAATCTTGTAATACAGTATTGTAATATCTTTCATTTGATCAATACATATGACATTTGGCTATCAGATCTAATTCCATATTCTACTTTCTTCATTATATTGATTGTTAAGGGTCCTAACAGTTATTCCTAATATTGCTACCACCCCTGCTATCCCTGAAAGACGTATTCCTAAAGCTCCACATCAATGGAGTGAGGAAGACAAGAAAAATGTAGCTATTGATACTAAGGTAAGATTTATCATAGCCACGTCCCTTCCAGTTGAAGTATATCACTTCATCAAGAAGATGAGAACCTCCAAGTCTACATTTTCAATATGAAGGTACCAATGAGGTACATGAGTCGAGAAAAATTAACCTCGTAAGACAATGGAAGTTTCATTTGTGGCAAAAATGAATCGTTGTCTGAGATACATCAACGCTTTAATTGCTTAATTATTGATCTTCAATATGTCGGACGAGAATATTCTAATTTTAAAGTCTTGACAAGATTCATAAAATCTTTGTTGAATACTAGGACACATTTACTACTACGTGTCTCAAAATGTCCAAAGACATTACAACTCTTTCCCCCAATGTGTTATATGGGATTCTTCTCAATCATGAGCAATCTCAAGCATTGAAGAAGAATCTGGCCAATGATTGAAAAACACGATTGGGCAGACACCACTGATGAATCAGGCTCAGATGAAAATGATTTAACCTATCTTTGTCTCATGGCTACGATCCAAGAAATTGAAGAACCATCTGAATCTTACTCATCAGAAGTCTCTTCCAACTTTACTCGGGCATCTAATATGAACGAATCTTTCTCTTCAGGGAATGATAGCTTGTCATCACTCGACACTCCGACTGTCGATCTCTACAATTCATTAAATGGCAAACCTAAGGCTGAACAGTTAAACTCAAATTTACAAGTACAACTAAATATTTTCTATGTGAAAATCAAAGAACTAAATAATATCAAAGAAGATTTTAAAGATCAAGTTTTTGTAAATCAGAAAATTAGCATTGAGCGCCAACAAGCTATATCTGAGCGTGAAAAGACCATCGCAGAACTCAAGGCTGAAAAGGCTACCATTGAAGGATGTTGTAAAGCCTCTGTTAAAGACAACAAGATTATTAATGCTCAGATCTCGGCTAAGATTAAAAGTGGTCTGGTATATTCTTCAGATCTTGAAGAACTTTTTAGAAACCGATCCACACAAAAGTTTGGAACGTTTGTCACTTCTATCTTTGATACCTCAACTCAGTGTTCTTCCACATTTTAGTCAAAACCTTCTGAACATATTTCTAAGGGTTTAAAGAGTGTGGATAAAGGCAAGTTCATAGTTCATACTCCTAAGGCCAGGAAATATCCTAAGCCGAAGAAGAATCCTTCTACACCTTCGGCGAGTCAACCTTCCTCATCTAGTAAGAAAATTTATGGATCTGTTCAGAGATCCATCCCAGGGTTAAATTTGATCCCACTCCCTCTAAACTAATTGTTCCTCCTAGGTCTATGGAAAAAGGAATTCTTGGACATGGCCTTGTTCACTTTAAGCTCTCTCTTTCTAATGATTTCAATACTAAAGCTCCTTTCAGCTACAAGAATGCTATCATTGTGGGGAAACAACTCACCTTGAAAACAAGTACCCTATAGCGACTAAGGCTGAGAGAATAGCTCATGGAAAAAAGTAGCCAAACCTGAAAAATCAGTTAATGTGAAATCCACCAATGTTGGTAAAACAACAAAGTTGAAGAAATCCACTAAAGTTGAGTCTTCAGATGAAGTGAAGGAAGTCAAACCTGATAGTTCCAGTAGCTTAGCAGGACCCATTGTAAAATGGGTACCAATGCAAAATCAATTCCCTTTTCTTATGCAGGATGTCTAAGGGATTTAGTTTCTTGATAGCGGATGCTCTAGACATATGATGGGAACTAAGTCCCTACTTGCCGAATATAAGGAAGAAAAAGGTTCATCAATGACCTTTAGTGGAAATGGCAAAGGACACACCCGAGGTTTTGGTGTACTGATAAATGGAGTAACTACGTTCAGACATGTTGCTTATGTCAAATGACTGAAGCACAATCTACTCAACATCAGTCAACTTTGTAACAAAGACTTCACTGTTACATTCTCAAAAAAAGCGTGTGTAGTCACTAACAAGGATCGCAAGCTTGCTCTAACTGGTACTAGCATGGAAAATTTCTATGTTATCAACATGGATACTCCTCAATCTGAAAATATTTGCTTCCTCTCTAAAACCTCCTCATATGTCAATTGAATTTGGCATATGAGGCTATCTCATCTCAACTTCAAGACAATCAATGATTTATCTAGAAAAGGAGCTTGTTACTAGCCTTCCTCAACACTCCTTTGAAAAGAAATCTTTTTGCTCAGCGTGTGAAATAGGAAAGTTGACCAAAGCAAGCTTCAGATCTAAGCAAGTATCTTTAGTGACCACTCCTCTTCATCTCCTCCATATAGATCTTTTTGGACCTGTCAATGTCCAATCTATAGCTGGAAAGAAATATACACTTGTCATTGTTGATGAGTTTTCTTGGTATACTTGGGTGTTCTTTCTCATATCCAAATGTGATACACCTGAAGAACTCATTACCTTTATCCAGAAAATGGAAGTCCTGAACAACATTACTATTTGCTTAATAAGGAGTGATCATGGTACTAAGTTAAAAAACAATACCTTGGTTATCTTCTTTGAAATCATGGGAGTCTCTCATAACTTTTTAATAGTAAGAACTCCTCAGCAAACGAAGTCACTGAAAAACGAAAGCGAATGATCAAAAAAGTTGCACGTTTGATGCTAAGCGAATCTCACCTATCAAATCAATGTAAAGTTGCTTCAAACTAGAGAGCGTGTCTTGGGTATTGGAGGACTTGAACTATAGACCATGGGTGGTTGATCTCGATGACCAATATACTTAGATTGAAGCTCGATTGATCCAAAACTCCTTTCAGTGATTTGAATATGATTCCTCTCTTTACTTAGTGAAAATTCCATATATAAGTTATAGTTCAGGTTCAGCGATAGCATACGCTGATTGAACTCAGCAATCACTGAACATCAGGAACTCTAATCTTATCTCTGAAGATGTGAAGAACAACAGTCACACCACAAGTCCATTAAGCGACAGTCGAAGACCAAGCTGAAGATAGAGATGAACAACTAGTGATCAGAAGCGGTTTAGTGGTAGCAAAGCTCATCTATTCAGGATTGTGAAATCTTTCAAGGCCTTAGCGATACCTCAGTGACTTCATCCTTAAAGTCTCCAGTTCAGCGATCAAATGAAGCATTCAACAATATTATTGTTGATCTTATCTTCGATGCACAAAATTCAAAACCTCAACACCTTGTCAAAAAAGGACGTACGAATTGTCTCTTATGTCCCCATAAAATCTGATTTGGTGCTCTTCATAGGTGGCTAAAAGTATGGCCATCCTATTAACCAAAGGACAACCATCCTCCACATGTTTGACACATGGCATGTACCTTTTGGTTTGCATTAAATGCAAACGAGTATAAATAGATGGGAAACCTCTTTCCATCTTCATGCATGCCACTCTCTCTCTCAAAACCTCTATTGCTATTTCTTTCTTTCCTTGTGCATCAACTTAGTGATTTCTTAAGTTACAAAAGAATAGGTTTTATACTTGTTCTTATTCCGCTTATAACTATAAATTTATTTATTTATATAAACTAATTTAAAAACCAAAATCTACTTGTGTTTGTATTCAACCCCCTCCCCCCCTTTCTACACATTGTTCTACATCTTTGAACTCTTGTAGACCCCTTTGGGACCAACACTCGATAACGTTGAACATGGCTTACTTTGTGTCTCGCCATTATCGACGGAAACACGTCTCCCCCGTCACTGAAAGTTATTGTTGTTTGGGTATGGAGTCTTGTCCATTATTTTCGGTGACATATTTGGAGTATGGAGTATTGTCCATAATTTACTAAAATTGGATGATGGGGACTTAAACCATATTTTTGGTATTTTAGATAATGAATTTGGGAAAGATGTTGCTTTTATAATTAAGTCATTCTATTGGGAAATTATTATTTTATCAAGCAATCTTTCGATTTCAATCGATTATAAATATGTTATAAACTCTTGAGCTCACTAGGCGTTAACCCTAACCCTTTTTTCTTTGTAGGTATGTGCATCATGTTTTTGTTGGAGTTGGTACTAGCAACACATGTGGACTTGAGTGCTAGGAAGTGACAAATTAAAGACCTAGCTATTTAATAACATTTTCCGTGTTCGGAGATTGTGACTCTTTTGGGTTTAGTAACACCGACAGTAATTATTTCTGAGTATAAGACTTGGCCTATATTTTGTTGAGATGTATTTAGAATTTTTATTCAAGGAAATTTCGAGTATTGATTTATAAGAAGAGATGATATCTTTCATTTGATGTAATATTGAAAATTTTAAATTAGTCGCTCTTTCCAAAATTTGAGGGTGTTACAGGTGAAGAAATCCTTCCTTCATATGTATGCATCCATATCTCTTCTTGTAACCTCTCTTTCCGTTCTCGTCTTTCTTGTGCATAAACTTAGTGATCCTTAGATTGTCTAAAGTAGGTTTTATAAACTTGTTCCTATTTCGCAACAATCTGTAAATTTGTTTATACTCAATAAACATACTTCAAAAGTAAAAGTTTGTGTTTGTAGTTACCCCCCTCCTTCTACAATCTGTGTGATTTTTTATACGCTCTTGTAGACCTCTTTGGGACCAACAAACTCTAATTTTGGTCCTTAAAGTTTAATGACAAGTTTGAAAGTGGGACCTAAATTTTGATAAGTTTAGAAATTATCCTTGTAGTTTCCATTTTACTTTGAATATGGTCCATAATCACTAACTCCGTTAAACAATTTTGATAACCGAGTGGCAATTTAGTCTTTTTTACTATTTTCATAATTATGTTTAAAAAACTTAAAAAGTATATCATATTATTATATTATTTATTAATTAACTTAAATTAAAATTTTAGTTATTAATTATATTATTTATACATGTGTGTGTGTATATATATATATACACACACAGACACAGGAGCCATCTTCATTTCTCCCTTTCGCCCATTTTTCCGTCACCATCTCCGACCATCACCTACTTGTTTCTCCGATCAACCACTTCAACTACCTATCTCCATCACCCAACTTCAGTTTATCACTTAAAACTACGGGCTTGAGTTTTGATATCTTAGAATTTGTGGGTTTTTAGAAACATTAAACACATAATAGATTGGTGTGGATATTTTTGGGTGGATGAAAAATGATAGAATTATAAGAACAACTTGTTGGCAGCTATGATTTTTGAGAGGAATTAACATCTGATATTCATTAGCTATGACCCAAAGTGTGAGAAGTCTAGTAATGGATACAAAGCTATGTCACACTATTCTGCAATTAGAAACAAAAATGATGGTTCGAATAAAGTTTTCTCTAACCCAAATCAAGACCACCGACAACAACCTCCATCTGCCAATCCATTTCTGCCGACCTTTCTACCGTCTTTCCCATTCCCCGTCTCCCAATCAACTCATACGAGGGACTTCGACGATGATCAATATGATAGGAAGGGTAGTGGTGCAGGTGGATTGGTAGGATGTCTAGTTCCATCAAAGCACAAACCCATATTAAACTTCGAAGCTAAATTAAATCTTAAATATATATATTGAAGCTTAAACCCTGTTTAAACCCGTACAAAAAACGTCATTAATCGATCTCTCTCAAACACACACACACACACACACACACACACAAACCTGTTAAGACAAATGTACACACGTTGTAAGTTTGTAAGTCTTTCGGCAAAGCAAAAACACATACGAACACCTATATGGTCTGAACCTCGAAGGTGGGTGTTTGTATGTGTGGAACTCGACTCGTAATGAAGACAATGACGGTGGTTGGAACTCCGTATTTAGAAATCAAAACAACCAACAAAGGTTGGGAAGGGGAAGGTCGGGAAGGAGAGGACGAGAAAGGGTCACAGACGGCCATGGGGTGAATTTCTTTTTTCGTGTGTGTATATATATAGATATATAGATGTGGGGCTTAATCTTTTGATAACTTTTAATAGCATCAAATTTTCATGTTTTACTATGTGTTTATATGCTCAAAATCCCCACATTTATATTTAAAACCCCGAAATTATGTTTTTATAAGCCTAATCCAAGTTTTGTGTTCATCGGTGCAAGAAAGGACGAGAAAACGAGAGGAAATATGGTTGTCGTGCTTAAGAGGGTTGTACAGAACAAGTGGTCAAAGAAAGGCAAAATACAGGAAAATGCTACCCTGCTATGTCAGGGTAGCAATGCAAGGATAGAATTTTAGGGTTTGAAGTTATTGTACATGAATTGCTAACCTGCCATCCCAGGGTAGCACTCCAAGGGTAGCATATTTTCTTGGAGTGACCAATTTTACCAAAATTTGAATTTTGAGCAGTTTTTCAAATCTCTTGGTATATATTGACATGGAAACCGAGTTTGTAGAGGAGAAGACCTAGAGGACGATTTGTAGAGCTAAGGAGAAGATTTTGAAGGTTTTCTATCATTCTATTCTTGTTTACTTCTGTAAGTAACTAGTTTTCTTCATATCACAATAATGTAGGCTTTGATTTTGATGCATTTGGTTTAGAGATTCTTATGTAAAGTGTTGTAAGAATATCGCTACCCTTAAAATCAATACAGAAAATATACCTCGGCGCAAGTATACACCTCGGAATACTGTTGTATTTAACAAGTAAATACCGGTTTAAGTACCGGGTATCGTTCCCACAAAGACGGCGTGTTTGAAAAGTTCTTAGAATTAAAAGCCCTATTTTTAGCAGAATGACTTCAGCGAGAGAGTGAAACAAGAGGATTTGTTGATTAACTAAAATTGTTGGTTTGGTTGGTAACTGTGAGAGAGTAACGTTTTATAAAGAGAAAGCTTGGGATGTAAGGATAAACTGAGATGGAGTTGAATAATTAAATAAAAAGATATTTTATAGAAATAACTGTTGTCTTAGAAAAATAACACTTTTCGTAACCTCATTAAGGTTAACCCGTTTAGATACCAATAGTTAGTTGTCAGTTAACTTTAGAGGTATTTCCACGAAATATTAAAGATCTAAACGTGACAAGTTGAAAAACTATTTTATAAAGTTAATACACCCTTTTATTTTCTTATCCAACTCCAATCTTAATTTATTACCTTACACCCCAAACTAAGGGTTTTAGCCTTCCATTAAAAATGGATCTTTATAAAGTATTTTGAAAAGTGATGAACATAAATTATTAAAATAATTAACTGGGTAAGCAATTAAATCCAAACGTAAGCACAAAAACAAACTATGGTTATAAAAGTAATTAAAGAAAGCATTAATGCATGGGAAATTAAAAGTGGACAAATTTGTTGCTAACAATCTTGAGTAATAGATTTAGGACAAGTTTGCCATTACCAATCTTGAGTTTGATTGTGAAGGAAAAGTTTTTCACGGGTATTCTTGAGAGAGATGTTTAGGACAAAGTTACCATTAGTGACCTTGAATTAACAAAGTAGGACAAGTATACTGTAGAAAATCTTGAATCTAGAAATAATAAAGAGTGCAATAAAATAAAACGATGAGATTATCGTGATGGTGATATACCGAAGATGCAGTTGGCTTGGGAACTTTGTAACCAAGAATACCTTAACTTACACTAAGAGGATTTCGAATATGCCATGTAAAGAGAAAGAGATCCATGTTTCTTAAACATGAACTAATAAATATATTAAGAGATGAAACCCACTTGAATCATAAGCAACCTACTAAGCATATAAAGAATACTTAGTATGAGACATAACCAAATGCTAATTTCTTCACTTTGATTACAGCCGTGTACTACTAGGAGCAAGAAAGAAAAAGCACATGTACTATCCTATGAAAGATAACTTGTGTAGATGTAGAAACACCATGCAAAAGTTGACTTTCTTAAAAAAGGTGGTGGTTTGCTTTCCATCAGGTAATACAAAGTGAGAATTGGATGGATGATAGATGCCCTTCTTGCTCCCTTTTGCTACCTATTTATAATAAAATACATTAGGCTTGGCTTGATGGATAAGCCAATTTCGGCCATGGGCTTTCCATGCGCCGAAAATACAAAATTTGCCCCCACATAAAACACCTACAAAGTTAATTTAAGTTACACAATAATGCCAAAGTTTTGACCCAACAAAATATGATTTATACAAATATAATATCTACTTGTGGGTCTTCTGTAAATTCCGAGTCAAACTTGTCATGTGGACTTCATTCCGCTTTTTCCTTCCTGAAAATTTCAAACAAGAAGATATGAATAATCGTTTTAAGCAGTCGTTTTGGTGGCCGGAAATTCATATTTCTAGACACTACAAATAACTATAAAACTAAATAAAATGCTAAAAAGTCTAAATAAAAAAACCTAAAAGAGACAAAATGAGATGTAAAACTACGGTTAATAAACTAACCGTATCATAAAGATGCTATTTGATGAAAAGTCATTTAAAACCCTAAATCCGTAAGTGTTTGAGGATTTTGATAAAGTGACGAATGGTATGTTTGATTTGGATAAGGTTTTTGAACCTATGCCATGAATTCTTGCAATAAAGCTCTAGTAAGCCGAGCTTGTGAGCTTAGTGCTTTGAATCTGTGATTTTTCTACTTCGTTAATGCTAATCACATTGGGGATTTAAGAGTTTGTTTAAAACCTTATTTATTGATATCATTTAACCAAAGAACTTAATTTGGTTGATGTCTACCTAAGGAAAAATCGAACTTGTGAGCTTGTTGACAACTATAGTCGCTTTAGAGTTGTCATGTTATGTTTTGCACCATAGGAATCGATGATAAATATTTTGCCTCATATAAAGGGTGAAGATATTCTTGGGAGTTTTAATTTTATTCCTTTTAATCATAGGTTTAATTTACTTAATCAAATACACCCCCTTTTTGCTTAAAGTGTAGAAGTCAAATAATTGTCAAGACCAATCCCTGTGGATTCGACCTGACATACCACTATTACAATCTATATTGTGATTTTGGACAGTTGGAACTTATTATTTTCTTGTTTCGACAGTCGTCAAATTTTTGTCTTCGTTGCCGAGGATTGGTTTCGGTGACCATTGTTTAGTTTTTGCACTTTGTTTTACTTTTATTACGTTTCTCTTTATTTTTATTGTATTTTTGAGTTTATCCTACACCTAACGCCAATAGTTTTTAAGTGTTTTTGCATCTTTCATGGCGAGTTATTCATACCATTATGGGTCACGATATACCACCAACATACGAGACTCAAACAAGGTATACATCTCTTCCCTTAAGACACAACTTTCAGATCTAACATCTCTTGTGATATAATTGGTTTGTAAAAAGGCACAACATGTGAGAAGGTGTGGAAGGTACATTAACAAGGCTTATCCAACCAACACATACCCCACATCCCAATATGAAACCAAGAAAGCCTACACTTATGGAGGATTCTTAAGCCCAAAACACAACACCTTTGGACCATACTCAAGTTCACACGATCATGGATGGGAATCCTATCCTCATTCAAACGAGTATGACTACGAGTGGTGTGAAAATCTTATCCTAACTATGAATCAACACCACTTGCAACACAAAGCTATTCTAGGGTGTTGATCATAACTCCTCTCAGTGATTTGAATATGATTCCTCTATATACTTAGTGAAATTCCATTAGTAAACTTATGTTTAAATTCATCGATAGCATACGCTGATTGTTATCAGCGATCGCCGAAAATCAGAAACCTCAAGTCTACCTCTGAAGATCTGATGATCAACCAACACACCAAAAGAACATTCAGCAAAAGTCGAAGACCAAGCTGAAGAAAGAGATAATCAGCTAGTGATCTGAAGCGGTTCAATGATAGCAAGGATTATCTAAAGCATAGTGTGAAGTCTTGTCAAGCCTCAGCGATACTCTGAAAGTTCATCCTTGAAGTTTCAAGTTCAGCGATCAAGTGAAGCTTCTCAATCAAGATTAACGTTGATCTTATCCTCGATGCACAAAAGTCAAACCTTATACTATGTCAGAGAAGGACGTACGGATTGTCTCATATGTCCCCATCATATCTGATATGGTACTGTTCACATGCGGCCAAAAGCATGGTTGCTTTTTGAACAAAGGACAAGCCTCCTATGAATGCTTGACACATGGCATATATCTTTTGTCTTGCATTAAATGCAAACCGGTATAAATAAGATGAGGATATCTTCTTCATCTTCATGCATGCTACTTTCTATTTTCTATAACCTCTGTGTCTTTTCTTTTTACTTCCTAGTGCATCAACTGTGATTTCTTAAGTTACAATAGAATAGGTTTATTACTTGTTCTAATTCCTCTTGTAATTTTATATTTGTTTATTTAATATAAACTGATTTACAAACTAAAAATCTGTGTGTTTGTATTCAACCCCCCCCCCCCTTCTACAAATTGTTTCTATATTCTTGAACTCTTGTAGACTCCTTTGGGACCAACAAGTGGTATCAGAGTAGTGTTTCTTACTTATCTTTAAAATATCTGTTAACAAAACTATTTTAAAATGACTAATACTAATACACAAACTACATTGATAATGGATCTTTAGCTAAATCTCCAAGATTTAGCCGTGATAACTTTCCATTATGGAAAGAAAGAATGACTCTATTCCTAGAAGGGTCAGATCCTAAGTTCCCCTACTATCTAGAAAATGGACCATTTGTTCCTACATCCTTGGTAGCTAGTGTCCCTGCCACTACTACCACTCCAGCCATTGCTGAAAGGAGAATTGTCAAAAATCCTAGTCAATGGACTGAAGAAGAGAAAAAGCAAGTAGCTATAGATGCTAAAACTAGATCCATAATTGCAATGTCTTTACCAGATGAAGTCTATCATTCTGTTATGTAGATGAGAACATCTAAGGCCATGTGGGATACCTTGTGTATTCAATATGAAGGGACTGATGAAGTCCAAATCACTAGATGTATTAATCTGGGAAGACAGTATGAAAGTTTTATGCACTCAAAATGTGAAACTCTCTCTCAAATTCACCAAGGTTTAACTGTCTCTTGATTGATATGAAAACTGTCAACAGAGAATAATCTAATGCCGAAATACTGAACAATGGGGAGTGTACACTACGTGTCTTAAATTGTAAAAGAATCTTGAAACTCTCTCTCTCTGAGTGCTTTATATGGAATGCTCTTAAATGGAGAGCAATCTCAGGTTTTAAGAAAAAACCTCATAAATGACATCAAGGGTGCGAAAAGTACTCTTTTGCCATTAGTGACTTCAGAGGTAGAACCATCAAAACTAGTTTCTTCTTCCATCACCTCTATCACTGAATTAAATCAAACTAATTCAGAAGAACTCACTGATGCTGACATCTCTGAGTTTGATAGCTCTCTAGCACTTCTAACAAACAACTTTACAAGTTTTGCTAGAAAGAGCAACTTTCGAAAACCTCCTGCTATCACTGACTCTGATATGTCAAAAACTTTGCCCGCTGAAAAAGCATCTGCTATATGCTATATTTGGATCTTGACACTTTGATGAATAAAGCATATTGCATGAGATGCTTTGATGTTTTATTTATAAATGGGGATTATTTGGTGTCAACAATATTTTGAGGATATTGGATTTATAAACCTACGGAATTTACATGTAATGGCATTATGGTACATTTTGTAAAAATACATGAATGAGTTCATTTGGAAAAAAGGTGCGTCTCAACTAGTGTTTCCAGTTATTACATAAATGTTGAGTTATAGAGCAATTTCTCGGTTTTGACTAAAATGGGTCTCATGGACATTTGTTCGAGTTGAATAATATTTTACACGTTTTGAGTACGTCGGTCATTCATTTAGTGTCGTGCAATTTTATGCCTTCCCAACCTTGAGAAATAATTGATTAATGGAAAATAACTTTTGAGCAAAGAGTTGGTGTTGGGAAATTATCAATATGTCTTGCTTGACATATTTGATTTATAGACTATAATGTAATGGATCCATAGGCATATAGTTGGTTTTAAGGCGGGATTGTTGCCCCTTTTGGTCGCATAGTAGTCTTGGAGGGCCTTGCACAGTTGTGTATTATGCCGGATCATGACCGGATGACATTGACTCTATGTATGCGCTAGTAGGGGTCTTGGAGGGCCATGTACAGTTGTGCATATAGCCGGTAGTCGCCGGTTGCCATTGACCCATTGCGCGGGCTTTTGTAGGAGTCATCGAGGGCCATGTACGTAGGTGCATAGCCGGTAGTTGTCGGTTGCCATTTATTCCTATATTTAGCTTGAACATTGAATAGTGACATACTTTTGTATCTGTCACTAAAGATGGAATACCTGGTCTCCCCCGTTATCTTCGGATATTGTTATCCCTTTCAAAGGTACACGTGAGTTAATGGTTTATAAAACTTGGTTAAAGTTGTGTTTATGTCTTTACATTTATAAACTTATTCATGGTCGTGTGAGTAATTGGGTTTGAATCGCGTCAAATGAGTATTTCTACTTTTAAAGCTTTTACTTCAAATGCCATTTTGGTCTAAAGCTTTTATTATGGAAGTAATAAAATTGGGAAGTATGTTGTTTTTATGATGAAGTTACGTCATTTGAGAACTATCTTTTATCAAACAAATCTTTGGTTTCAAATCAATTATAAATATGTTATAAACTCTTGAGCTCACTAGACGTTAAATCTAACCCTTTTTCTTTGTCGGCATGTGCATCAGGTTATCGTTGGGGTTGGTACTAATGACACGTGTGGACTTGAGTGCTAGAAAGTGGCACGATAAATATTGGACTCTTGGTGACGTTTTCCGCATTCGGAGATAGCGACTCTTATTGGTTAAGTAACACCCAACCATATGTAGGTCTTCTATAAGACTTGATTTATTTGTTGTAGAGGTTTATTATTAATTGTAGTCTGAGGAAAGTATATATTGATGTAATATTAGAAATTTTAAATTAGTCGCTTTTTCCAGATTTGAGGGTGTTCCAAAACTGTAGAAGTTAGTCTTCCATGCAAAGATGGCCTTTGATGGAGATGAGAGAATAGAAGTTGATGTGAATTGGTGTCTTTCCTTTGCATCCCAAAGCCTCCTTTTATAGTCTTCTTCAAGTATGGCAAGAAAATAAAGAACTAATATAGTACAAATAGTTTTCACTATTTGTCCTATACCTCAAAAAATCGAGCATGCTGAATCTGCCAAACCATGCCTTCAAGGATAAGCAAATAGTGTTTAAAAGTACTTGTGACCAGTTTATAAATGCCCACTGTTAGCCTATTTGTGCCCACTCTGCCCAGTAACGACCTCAAACTGCATAGCATGAATGGTTATGTGGTTTGCCTATGTAGTTATGACTAACACAAATGAGATAACCTTTATAAAATTTGCTAAATTTATGGACAAAAAAAAGCATCCGTGAGACTTTTGGGCAATGATTGAACATTATTTTCAATCCTAATTCGTTTGTTTGTGCATTGCATCTTCCATGTCACACTATTAGAAAACTGTGCTTTTGCGACGGATATTACCGACGGATATCATTTAAAAATTTAAAAATTTAAAAATTTAAAAATTAAAAAAACAAAAAACCGTCGGAAATATCCGTCGGAAAGTTTTCCGACTTTTCCGATGGATATTTCCGACGGTTCCGACGGATTGTATTAATTTAAAAAAAATAAAAAATAAAAATCCGTCGGTAAACGGGAAATTCCGTCGAAAATTAGCGACAGATTTGAGACGGAAAATTGATTTTTATTTTTTATTTTTTATTTTTTTAAATTAATACAATCCGTCGGAAATACATCTTCTCCGTTGGAAATTAGCGACGATTTTTCGAGGGAATTTGAGAATCTACCGATTTTGCGACTTTTTCATATTCGTTAATGGTTCTTAAACTCATCAAGGTCATTGTAGGATGTTAGAAGTTGTTAAAGCCCACCAGGGCCCATTGTCGGTCGTTAGATGTTAAAACCATCAAGGCCCGTTGTCGGTCGTTATTGATAACCTATATATACATCAAGGCTTATTGTAGACCATTAGGTGTTAGTCGTTAGTAGGTTTAAAGCCCATCAAGGCCCATTGTTGGTCGTTAGAAGTGGTTAAAACCCATCAGGGCCCATTGTAGGCTGTTAGGAGTTGTAAAGCCCATCAAGGCCCACAGTTGGTCGTTATAAGTTATGAAGCCCATCAGGGCCCATTGTTGGACGTTAGAAGTTGTTAAAACCCATCAAGGCCCATTGTAGGCGTTAGGAGTTGTTAAAGCCCATCAGGGCCCATTGTTGGACGTCAGAAGTTGTTAAAGCCCATCAGGGCCCATTGTAGGTCTTGAGGACCTCAAGAGGTTGAAGGCTCCCATACGACTTCTGATGCTCTGCTTTCACTTTCAAACATGTGATGCATCTTTCAACGTAACGCTCGATATACGTTTTCATCCCCGACCACCAATAATCTGTGCGTAAATCATGGTACATCTTAGTACTTCCCGGGTGAATGGATAATCTTGATTTATGCGCCTCCGCTAGAATCACTTCTCGCAAACCACCAAGTCTAGGGACCCAGATTCGAGTCTTAAAGACTTTCAGTCCACGACTGTCCTCAGATAAGGAATCAACGTGGCTTACCATTCGTTCTGACTTAATATGCTCAGACTTCAAAGCCTCAAGTTGCCATTTATGCAGATCATCAAATAAAGTCGACTTTCCCATCATATAAATGATAACATAGCACAAAGATCCAACATATATTTTCCGACTTAGCGCATCTGCCACTACATTGGCTTTACCCGGATGGTAGAGTATTTCACAATCATAGTCTTTAATGAGCTCCATAGCACGTTGTTGTCGCATATTAAGAGTCTGTTGGTCGAACAAGTACTTCAAACTCTTATGATCAGTGTAAAGTTTGCATTTCATACCATAAAGATAATGCCGCCACAACTTTAGAGCGAAGACCACAGCTGCCAACTCAAGATCATGAGTGGGGTAATTCTTTTCGTATTCCTTCAATTGACGCGATGCATAAGCGATAACGTTTCCTTTCAGCATCAATACACAACCAAGCCCCATTCGTGAGGCATCACTATAGACTACAAAATCTTCACTGCCATCAGGTAATGCAAGAATTGGTGCGTGTGTCAAACAATCTTTTAAAGTCTGAAAGGTCTTATCTTGGTCTTTGGTCCACGCAAACTTTGCATCTTTGCGGGTAAGAAAAGTTAGAGGAACGGCAATCTTAGAAAAATCTTGAATGAAACGTCAGTAATAGCCCGCTAGGCCGAGAAAACTCCGAATCTCTGAAGCATTCTTGGGTTGTTCCCATTTCTGCACTGCTTCAATCTTAGCAGGATCCACGGAGATACCGTCACCGGATACGGTATGTCCCAAGAATTGTACCTATACGATAGCCATTCACATTTAGCCAAGTTCATATATGTATTCATGTTATGGACGCTAAGCATGACGTTTACCTGACGTAGCCAAAATTCACATTTTGAAAATTTAGCATAGAGCCGTTCTTTTCTCAACAACTCTAACATATGTCGAAGATGTGTTGCGTGGTCGGTCTCAGACTTCGAGTACACAAGAATGTCATCAATGAATACAATGACATACTTATCAAGCATCAGACGACATACTCGATTCATTAGTCCATAAACGCAGCTGGGGCGTTTGTGAGACCGAAAGGCATCACCAGAAACTCATAATGCCCATATCTCGTACGGAAGGCAGTCTTAGGTACATCCTCCTCTCGTACCTTTAGCTGGTGATAGCCTGATCTGAGATCAATCTTGGAGAAGAAACTTGCACCTTGAAGCTGATCAAACAAGTCATGAATACGGGGTAACGGATACTTATTTTTAATTGTTACCTTATTCAGCTCTCATAATCGACGCACGTCCGGAAAGATCCGTCTTTCTTCTTGACAAACAGTACCGGAGCACCCCAAGGTGAAGTACTCGGTCGTATGAAGCCTTTATCCAATAGATCTTGTAGTTGATCCATCATTTCTTTCATCTCTGGAGGTGCGAGACGATAAGGAGTCTTCGTTATTGGTGCTGCACCCGGTATCAAATCAATTCTAAACTCCACTTGCCTATCTGGTGGTAATCCAGGCAAGTCTTCAGGAAACACATCTGGGTATTCACGTACTATTGGTATATTGTCCACAGTCTTCTTCTTCATCTCTTTTGTCGTATCTAGGACATATGCTAAGAAAGGCGAGCATCCTTAGTTAGATAATGCCGAGCCTTAAGTACATATCTTACCTTAAGGTCGATCACTCATTGTTCACCATAGACATATAAGAATTCTTCATTTTCCATGGGGATCCGTGTCATTCGCCACGAGCAAATGATATCTGCTTGGTTCTTTGTCAACCAATCCATACCAATTACCACTTCAAAGTTATGAATATCCATTGGAATCAAATCGACTGTGAACTCATGATCATGTAAGTCTAACTTACAGGCTTTGTAAAGTTTATCAGCTACAAGTGTTACTCCGTTCGTAGTGTCGACAGAGAAAGGTTTTTCAAGCATAATTGGCACGGAATCAAGGTACCGAGTGTAATAAAGTGACACAAAAGAATTTGTGGCTCCCGAGTCAAATAAAATACGTGCAGGTCTATCATTGAGAAGAAAACTACCAGTTACGACATCCGTTTCCTGCAATGCCTCCTCTGCTGTGATTTGAAAAGCCCTGGCTCGTGCCTTGGGAACCTCCTCATTTTTGGCTGAAGTACCCACTCTCGTTGGTTGATGTACCGAGGCTTTGCTTTCATCCCTTTTTATACGGGGACAATATTTGAGACGATGCCCTAACACTCCTCAAGAAAAGCACGCACGATCTCTCTGGGGGCAATTCATCCTAACATGACCCTCTTCACCGCAACAAAAGCAGTTAATGGCAGATCGGTCTGTATCACACCGACCTTGGTGCGTCTTTCCGTACCTCCGACAATCTCTTGGTGTGATCGACTACAATATATAACATTAGTTAGTTACATTTTATATCACAATATTCACTTAATTTACATTTATACCTGTAGGCTAAATGCCTGAGATGATGCTCATGGGGTATTCTGAGATTGAATTCTCCGCTGGTTGGAGAATCGAGAGAATCGCTGTGTTGGGGTAGACATCATCCTTTCAGTTCGCGAACGTTTTGAAACCGGTTCATTATCATCGGGAATGGATAATTCATGCTCACAACGCCGAGCATAACTGGAAACATCACGACTTACTATAAAACTTCGGATCTCCTTCCGTAGTCCTCCGATGAAATGTTCGATTCTATCTTGTTTGGTGGTCAGAAATCGCTGTGCGAATCGTGCCTTCTTGTTGAATTCAGTTTCATAGTCAAGTATAGTCATCTTATCTTGCTTCAAATCCAAGAACTCCTTTTCAAGTCGCCTCTGTAAGTCGACAGGGTAATACTATTCAAAAAATCTTCCCCGAAAGTCATCCCACGTCAGACTGTTACATGCCGTCGTGGCTAAGGATTCATACGTGGCATCCCACCATATAAGGGCTTTCTCCACGAGCATCGTAGAGGCATATTTTACTTTATCTTTATCCAGTACCTCGGTAATTCGGAACACTTTTTCAGTGTTCTGGATCCATTGCTTAGCTAATACGGGATCTGATTGCCCCGCATATTCTGTTGCACAACTGCTTCTGAAAGTTTTAAATGAAACCCGATCGGTCTTAGGTTTTGGTGCATATCCGTCTTGGTTCAGATTCTTACCACGATTGTTGGATTCCGGGGGATTGTTTTGATTACGTTCTTCCTCAAAGCGTAGCTCCATTTCCTCACGCTGTCGTTCTAAAGCTGTATTCAATCGATCATCCAAAAGTTTCAATAATCGTTCTGTACGAGGGGACAAAGCAGGATTTTCATTGTTCCCAGCACCTCCTGAAGCATTTACATTCACTATGGGGTTACTTTCCCCAACATGTTGCGTTTGACTTTGCTCATCATGCTCCGACATTTTAGTGAAAATTACAACACAAATATATTAAATACAATACTACCCTCGGTCCCAACCCAACTTAGTTCTCTCCTATTGGTCCATATCCAGTATAAATCATTGCCTAGTTACTATACGATCTCAATTCCTAGGTTAAGGTCTAGATACCATTTATGATATCAAGATTGCTTAAACGTTGCTCTGATACCATAATTGTAACATCGGAGTTACACTAAGCTCATTACTATAAACCCAAAACATTTTTTAAAATATAATCTTCAAAACAAATACGGGATATAGGTTCTAGATTTTCACCAAAAAGTGAAGTTCGGTTCAACCAAACAAAATAAACATGTCAATCCAAAAGTTTAACGAAAGTTAGAACCAACGAATTTTGTACTAAAAGTCAGGACAAAATATTTATAACCATGACCAAATATTTACATGACAAGTACCAAAATGTCGTCCTGGATCTTGAAACCTGTTAGGTCTAGTATTTTATTGTGTCAAAATAAGGAATGGATATGCTCAAATGTAAAAGGAAGTTTAAAATTCCGTAAACTCTTTCCTTCCTTAATTAAAATAGACCTTTCAATATAAATAGGAGTCTAGGTATTCAATATAGAGTTGTCGATTACTTTAGAGCTGATTTCAGATATTATTCCTTGTAATCGATATACACATCAAGAGATATACGACTACGGTATTCTTTCAAATCCTATTTGTTCGTATTGCTTTTATTATATTACATTAATGCTTCATTGTACTTGATAATCTGCGATCTACAAGTGGTATCAGAGCCTACGATATGAGTTTTTACGCTTTTCTGAGGTTTTCCACGAAACATAAGGTATTTTTTTTCGATTTCTGCGTTTTTCTTTTTTCTTTGAATTTTTGTCAATTCTCACATATCATAGCTTTACCCGATAAAAATTCATGTCTTTTTCTTCGATCCATACTTCTGTCTGTTAATTTTTATCGATAATTATCTCTGTTTCTTTGTGCTTTTTCTCGATTATTACTTCTATGTTTTCTCGATTCATTCAACTGTTGCATAAATACTTATCGACTCATACTTCTGCTTGATTATCTTTTATCGATTTATACTGATGTTCCTTAAATATTTATCGACTAAAATACAAAGTATTTAATCTGCTTTAATTAAAATTAATCTAGTTTATTTTATTTACTTTTGAATTTCTTTACATAAGAAAACTCAGGAACTAGTGACTCCTGCAGCTTTTCTTACTAAAGAATTCCCTAGTAAAATCATAAACTTTTGTAATTTTGATTTTTCAGTGATTGAACAAATAAGAAACTCGAGAACTTAGATATTCTTGTCCATAAAAAGACTTGTTCTTTTTAGTCAAGAACCCTTTGTTCTTGTTTTCTGGTTTATCAATTACAGAAAACTCAGATTAAGTATCTTTGATCTTTTATCGAGTCCACTTGAGTCGACAATTTTTTTTTTCGAGACAACAGAAATCGATAATTTTTTTATCAATTCATTAAATTATCAAGTCAAATTTTTATCGAATAGTGTCTAATCGAGAAAACCAAAGTTATCAATTGATAAAACTTTGTTTATCGATTCAATTTCCTTTCAGTGTTATAGAGTCTCCTTCACTCGACAATAATTTTTATTGAGTCTCAACCACCCGACAAAATCCTTAAACATTCAGACCCATATCGATAATTTTATTGTCGATCCTTTGTCTATTGATAAAAACCCACTGTTTCACGTGACAACTCAGAAATTTTTAAAAACTCACTGATCGAGGTGAACTAGTAAAGTACAATGACTACCCGTGAAGCCATGGCAATTGGTTCAGACACCAAACCCCCTATTCTCTTTCCGGGGGAATATTCTCAATGGAAGGATCGATTTCTTGACTTTATTGATCGCAATGATTATGCTGATGAGATCATGCGTTCAATAAAAGAAGGTCCTCTTCCTACTTTCTATCAAGATTTTCCGGCCATGCCAAACAATACTCCTCCGGTGGCCGCACGAAGGGAAGTAAAACAAAAACATGCATGGGATGCAAATGAAAAGAAAATAATGAAAGGTGATCAATTAGCCCGATCAAATCTACTGATGAGCCTCCCAAACGACATCTACATGAGCATCGGTAGCCACAAGAAAACGGCTAAAGAAATGTGGGATGAAATCGAAAAGTTCATGCTTGGAACTAAAATTGGCACACAAATCAAGATCATTAATTGCATCTCCCAATACGAAGAATTCAAGGCTAAAGAAAGAGAAAGTCTTACGAACACTTATACTCATTTCATACAATTGGTGAACGAGCTAAGAAAAAATGAAATTCGTAAGACTAAGATCGAGAACAACGTCAAATTTGTTAGCAATCTTCAACCGGAGTGGCGCCGGTTTGCTAATCAAATCAAATACAGAAAATATCTGGCTGAACTCGATCTGCACGAAGTTTATGAAACCCTTCAGCAAGATGAAGACGAGGTCCTTGAGTTGATGGGGTCAAACACTAAGAAGAACACTGATCCAATTGCATTGGTGGCAAAAGACTCTTCTTCCAATTCTCAAGAGATGTTTCCTGATTTAGAAGAACAAGACTTTGACTATGATCCTGAAATTGCCAAACTTCAACAACAGCTGGCCTTCCTTACGAGATATTTCCAACAAAAGTTCTCACGTCGCTCAAATCCCAATCAACAAAGATATGCCTCAGGATCAAAGAATCATGAGCGAAAGGCCTTGTTTGAGCCCAAACAAAGAAGAGAAGAACCTCGCTCGACACCCAAACCCGAAGATAAGTTCAAAGGTGAGATGAGCCTATGCTATAACTGTGGAAAATCCGGCCATTACGCACGAGAATGCAAGAAGCCGATAGTCCAAGATTCCAACTACTTCACATACAAATTAATGTTGGCAAAACAAAGAGAAACCGGCAAAGTTCTTTTAGCTGAAGATGAACAATGGCTCAACCAAAATGATGATAATGATATGGAATAGGATACTCAAGCACATTTCAGTTTGATGGCTTACTCCGATGACAATCCTTCACACGCTTCCGACTACACGCCCGAGGTAAGCCCTTCTGACTATGATGCTTTTGTATCTCAAATGCATGATTTGATGTGTAAATTAAATGAATTAGAATCTAGGTTGAAAACTGAGAAACTCTTGGCTTTCGACCTAGAAGCACGCCTAGAAAATAATCATAATCAACTGCTTCTTATTCAAACCAAACTTGTAACTTCTAACAGTATTGCTCACAATCATGAAACGGAGAAAATGATTTTTCAATAAGAAAATGATTTTTCAATAAGAAAATGATTTATTAAAATAACAAAATTCTGATCTCACACTTCAACTTAACAAATCTAAGGGTGAGACTGCAGAATTTTCAGCCAAGTTTGACTTTGTTAGTTTTCAAAGACAAGACCTCTTAGAAAAACTCAAAGATTTGGAATTAAAACTGTACAAATTGGTCAAAGTGAACATACAATTCACTTAAATGCTCCGAAAGATTTAAGTTCTAAAGCCGGATTAGGATTTGAAAACCCGAAACATTTAGAAAAGGCAATCTATAATACTCCGACAATTTATAAATTCGAATATCTGAACCTTGGTCCGGATTATCAAATTCAATTTATGAAGTCGGATCCTAATGTCGAAGAAAGGGAATATCGGAAGAGACAAAACAAAAATTTCTTTCAAATTCCTTTCTGCTACCCTCAAATAGTAGAAGAGGAATCTTTAAAAGAATCTCTTCCAAACGACTACTTTCCATCTTATTCTGCCGAGAAACTTTAAAATAAAATTCCTGAATGTAAACCCTATATTCCCACTCTGTTTTTGGAAAAGAAAATTATTCAACTTGAAAAAGTGTTGGAATTTGAGCGTTCTCTGGCGGAAAAGGAAAAGGAATCATTTTTAACAAAAATACAACAACTTGAAAACGAGACTTTACAATTCACCAAAAATCATGAAAATTATACTATTTCAAATATATCCACATGTAAAGCCTTCGTTAGCAATTATTTAAATGATTGCGAAGAGTTGTTTAAACGTGATCCATATTACATTCCCCCAAAACAAAAGTGTTCCTTTTCCGACGAACAAATCAATGATGAATTAGATGCCCTTTCTAAAAAATCTTCACTTGAATCGGACGAGTGTTTAATAAAGACATGTGTGTTGATTTTGACTTCAATCCTGTATTTCCAATTCACACGGAGTTTTTAGACAAAGGCAAACAACCAATGGAATCTTTTTCTACTCCGGAGAAACCAAAGGAGTGTTCCACGAGTCAAAATCACAACACTCATTTATTTAAAAATCATACTAACCGTGTTCCTCTTAATGTTTCAGCGGTTCATACTCTAGAAACCAAACAAGTTTGGGTCAAAAAGGGCACGAGTACAACTGTTGATCATAACTCCTTTTAAATGATTTGAATATGATTCCTTTTTGTACTTAGTGAAATTCCATTGTATAAGCTTTTGCTCATATTCAGCGATAGCACACACTGATTACCATCAGCGATCGCTGAAGATTAAGGAACAACAAGCTTATCTCTGAAGACCTAAAGATCAGTTATCACACCAGAAGACCATTCAGCGAAAGTCAAAGACCCTAGCTGAAGAAAGAGATAATCAACTAAGTGAACTGAAGCGGTTCAATGATAGCAGCGATTATCTACTCAAAGTGTGAAGTCTACTGAAGTTCATCCTTGAAGATTCAGTATCAGCGATCAAATGAAGCTTCCTTTGCAATACTAAAGATTGATCTTATCCTCGATGCACAAAAGTCAAACCTAGAACCATGTCAGAAAAGGACGTACGACTTGTCTCTTATGTCCCCATCATATCTGATACGGTACTTTTCATATTCGGCCAAAAGCATGACTGTCTTATTAGCAAGGACAAGCTTCCTATCCAAGCTTGACACGTGGCATATACCTTTTGTCTCGCATTAAATGCAAACGGGTAAAAATAAGATGGAGATATCTTCTTCATCTTAATGCATGCTTCTTTCTAGCCTATACCCTCTTTATTCTTTCTTTCATCTTCTTGTGCATTAAACTTAGTGTTTCTTAGTTACAATAGAATAGGTGTTAAACTTGTTCTTATTCCGCTTGTAACTGTATATTTGTTTCTTATCTATAAACTCATTTAGAAACCAAAATATGTGTGTGTTTGTATTCACCCCCCCCCCCCTCTCTTCTACAAACTGTTTACTATTGATTGAACTCTTGTAGACGCTTTAGGGACCAACAAGTGGTATCAGAGCAGTATTTGCTTCTTAAATCTTTAAAATATTTTTTTTCTTAAAACTATTTTAAAATGTCAAACCCTAATACGAACTACAATGATAATGGATCTTTAGCTAAACCTCCAAGATTTAACCATGATAATTTTCCATTAAGGAAGGAAAGAATGTCTCTATTTCTAGAGGGATCTGACCCAAAGATTCCCTACTATCTAGAAAATGGACCATTTGTTCCTACAACCATAGTGGCTAGTGTTCCTGCCACCACTACTACTCCAGCCATCCCTGAAAGGAGTATCGTTAAAACTCCTAACAGATGGACTGAAGAAGATAAGAAAGAAATTGCTATTGACTCTAAAGCTAGATCTATAATAGCAATGACTTTACCAGATGAAGTCTATCATTCTGTTATGAAAATGAGGACTTCTAAGACCATGTGGGATACTCTATGTATCCAATATGAAGGAACTTCTGAGGTTAAAGTCACTAGATGCATAAACCTTGTAAGAAAATATGAGAGCTTTATGTATCAAAAAAGTGAATCTCTTTCTCAAATTCACCAGCGTTTCAACTGTTTATTGATTGATCTGAAATCAGTCGACAGAGTGTACTCAAACGCTGAAATACTGACAAAATTCATGGAGGCACTACCCGATCAATGGGCAGTGTACACTACATGTCTAAAGCTGTCAAAGAATCTTGAAACCATGTACTTAAGTGCGTTATATGGAATGCTCTTAAATGAGGAACAATCTCAACTTTTGAGGAAGAACTCATTAATGAACTCAAAGGTGCCAAAAGTACTTCCTTGGCACTTGTGACTTCTGAGGAAACTACTGCTAAAAATGTTTCTTCTTCCACTATCACCTCCATCACTGAATTAGGTCAAACTGATTCAGAAGATCAACTTACTGATGCTGACATCTCTGAGTTTGATAACTCTCTAGCTCTCTTAACTAATAACTTTAAAAGATTTGCTAGAGAGAGAAGTTTTCGAAAACCTTCTAACTTCTCTGACTCTGAAAAGCAAAAAACATTGCCCGCTGAGAAAGCCTCAGCGATATGCTTCAACTGTCAGCGAAAGGGTCACTTTGCCAGTGAATGCAGGTCGAAGAAAGTTGCAACTCCCACTACCTCCCAGACCTCTGATAAAAAGGAGAAGTATTTGAAACTAAAAAACAAATACAAGGATCTGAAGAAACACCAGCAAAACGACAAAGGCCTTATCGCTGAAGAAGTTGATTGGGATGCTGAATATGACTGGGCCAAGACCTCTGAAGAGTCTGGTTCAGATGAAGAAGATCTTGCCTTTCTCTGTCTAATGGCAAGAATTGAGGACGCTGAAGAAGCCACTGAGACTTCTTCCTTTGAGTCTCCTTCTACTCAGGTAACTATTCCTTCTATCTCTTTACCTTCTGAAAGTGATAACTTATCGGCTCTCGATGCTATGACTGTTGATTTTTATGATGCTTTAAATGAAAAAATTAAGGCCGAGAGAATTAACACTGACTAATCTGGACAATTAAAAAATTGCCATATAAGAATCAAAGAACTTTCTAAAATTGAGGAATCTCTCAAGGACCAAGTCTTTGCAAATCAAACAATAAGCATCGAGAAACAACAGGCTATCGCTGATAGGGAAAAGGCTATCGCTGATCTCAAGTCTGAAAAGGCAACCATCGAAGGATGGTGTAAGGCTTCTGATAAAGTCAATTAGATCATCAATGCTCAAATACCTATGAAAGTAAGAAGTGGGTTAGGCTATAACCCTGAAAAGGAAGAATCAGAGAATGATCGTTCCATGCTCAAATTTGGAATGTTTGTCTCTTCTATCCCTGATCCTTCTTCTTCAACTTCTTCTTCCTCCTCTTCTAAAGAGAAGCTTTCTGTGTTTAATTCTAAGAAAGTGATCAAGAACGAGTTTCTTAATCAAGTTCCTAAGAATAAGAAAACTCGAGATAGGAACAAGAAGTCCTTAGAGAAAGTTTCTAAAACTGGGAAGAAGGTCCCTGAACTTTCTCAGAGACTAACACCCAAAATTAAAATCGATCTCACTCCTACCCCTGAAAAGGTTGTTATATCTCCAAGGACCATGGATAAAGGAATTCTTGGACCTATCCCTAAGAAAGTTCCTGCTCCCTCTCTGTTTTCCAAACCCTTTAAATATAGGAAATGCTATCACTATGGTGAAACTACCCACATTGCAAGCAAATGTCCTAATGCTACTAGAGCTGATAAACTAGCTCATGGAAAGAAAGTAGCTCAAGCTGATAAATCAGCGAGAGTGAAATCCACCAAGGTTGCAAAACCACCAAAGGTGAAGATATCCACTGAAGATAGTTCTTCAGCTAGTAGCTCCTCCGCCAATCCTCTATCTAACCAAGCAGGACCCATAGTAATATGGGCACCTTTAAACAATTAATCTTTTGTTGTATGCAGAGTGCCAAAGGTATCTGGTATCTTGATAGCGGATGCTCAAGGCATATGACTGGCAGAAAATCTCTGCTCTCTAATTACAAAGAAGAAGCTGGTCCATCAGTGACCTTTGGTGGAAATGGCAAAGGATACACTAAAGGTTATGGAATTCTATCCAACGGAGCCACATCGTTCTCTCGAGTTGCCTACGTTGAGGGACTAAAGCACAATCTCTTGAGCGTTCATCAGTTATGTGACAAAGACTTCAAAGTTCTATTCTTAAAGAATAGATGTGCTGTCACTGACGGAAATGATAAGCTTGCCCTTACAGGCAAAAGAGTAGAAAATGTATATGTCATAAATATGAACAGTTCAAACTCTGAGAACATGTGCTTTATCTCTAAGCATCCACTGACATAAACTGGTTATGGCATAAAAGACTCTCTCACCTCAACTTTAAGACAATAAATGAATTGTCTCAAAAAGATCTTGTCAGATACCTCCCAAATCATACCTTTACAAAGGAATCTCTTTATTCGGCGTGTGAGAAGGGAAAGCTGACAAAAGCCTCCTTCAGGTCAAAGCAAGTCTCTTCAGTGACCGCTCCTCTTCAGCTACTCCACATGGATCTATCTGAATCTGTCAATGTCCAATCTATCTCTAGGAAGAAATATACTTTAGTGATTGTTGATGAATACTGAACTTGGAGATTGCCGAGACCACTGAACTTTTCGGCCCGCGAAATACACCGGAAACCGTCTCAACTGCTGCAACTCCAAGCTCATCTACATCCGTTTCTCCCACACAAACGGATAATTCTCCCATTCCACCCGAATCTCAACAGATGCTCAACCAAGTCCTACGGAACCGACGTCCTCTCCCCCACCATCAACCTCGGCCCCTAAGGATATCACAAGTGCTACAAGATCCTCTAACGTGGATCCAACCTTCGAATCACTTCAAGATCTTCCTCTAGGCTCTTATGAAGATGATACCCCGGATCCGAATGCATTTCATCCGCTTCCTCATACAACCAAATGGATTCGTTCTCATCCCGTTGATCAGATTATTGGCGATCCAACCAAACCAGTCACCACACGAGCCACCTCGGCCAACGATTGTATGTTCTCTTCGTTCCTAAGCAAGATCGAATCCACATCCATTCACGAAGCAATGAATGATCCTGATTGCATTGTGGCCATGCAAGAAGAACTCAATCAATTTGAAATCTTTAAAGTTTGGCGCCTAGTTCCCCGTCCTCGAAACAAAACCATTATCGACACCAAATGGATCTTTAAAAATAAGCAAGATGAAGATGGGGTCGTCATACACAACAAAGCACGACTTGTCGCAAAAGGATACCGCCAACAAGAAGGGATTGATTATGACGAGACATTTGCGCCCGTCGCCAGTATTGAAGCAATTCGCATGTTCTTGGCTTACGCGGCACACAAGAACTTTGTGGTTTTTCAAATGGACGTCAAAACGGCCTTCTTGAATGGTGTTCTGTGTGAAGAAGTCTACGTTTCCCAACCCGACGGATTTGTCGACTCGTCAAAACCTGATCATGTTTACATCCTCGACAAGGCTCTCTATGGCTTAAAGCAAGCCCCGCGCGCATGGTACGACAGCCTGTCTGCCCATTTGGTAAAGAATGGTTACTCCAAAGGTAAAATCGATCCAACTCTCTTTATTAAAAAGAAAAATGGTGACATTATGCTCATTCAAGTCTATGTGGACGACATTATATTTGATTCGACTATCAACAATGCAAGGAGTTCTCCGAACTCATGATTGCAAAATTTAATATAAGCATGATGGGAATGATGAATTTTTTTCTTTGGTCTTCAAATAAAACAATTTTCAACGGGAATATTCATCAACCAATCGAAATACATCTCGGATATGTTAAATAAATATAACATGATGTCTTGTACACCGATTGGTACACCTATGTCTCTGAGTTCAAAGCTACACGCTGATCCTTTGGGAAAAGCTGTGGACTCCAAAAATTACCGGGGCATGGTTGGTTCCTTAATGTATCTAACTGCTAGTCGTCCGGACATAATCTTCGCCACATGCTTATGCGCAAGATATCAAGCATCTCCAAAGGAATCTCACCTTAGTGCTATCAAACGTATTTTCCGATATCTAAAAGGTACTACTGATCTTGGCCTATGGTATCCCAAGGATACGGGTTTCGAACTAACTACTTTTTCAGATTCGGATCACGCCGGATGCATGCTTGATTGCAAAAGCACTTCGGGTCACATTCAATTCTTAGGAGATAAGTTGGTAAGTTGGTCTTCAAAGAAGCAAGCCTGCGTCTCCACCTCTTCCGCGGAAGCCGAATACATCGCTGCCGCAAGCTGCTGTTCTCAAGTTCTTTGGATGCGCACTCAACTCAAAGACTATGGATTCTGATTTAATAAGATTCCTATCTACTGTGACTCCAAAAGCGCCATAGCCATCTCAAGCAACCTTGTATAACACACGAAGACTAAACACATCGACGTTCGGTATCACTTCATCAAAGATCATGTCGAAAGAGGTACAATTGAATTATACTTTGTAAATACGGAACTTCAGCTTGCCGACCTGTTCACCAAGGCACTGGATGAGAAACGCTTCCAGTTCCTAGTATCCATGTTGGGAATGCTTAATCTTAAAACCTGATTTTCACTAAATCAGTTAGTTTCAAAATACTCAAAACGTCTATCCAAGAGACTACGCCCATTCACCTTCTCTTAGACGTAAATCTGCATCTTTCTTGGGTTCTCATTTTGTGGATTTTGAACCTCCTTACACTTCCGTATTTTCAATTTATTTCCACATTTTCTGTTAGTTTCGTCTTGTGTCTAACGGTGTTTCCGCTTTCGAGGGGGAGCGACAAGGTACGTTCTTTACTTATTCACGTTTGTAGGGGGAGCACATAAGTTTATGCACATGTTAAGGGGGAGCCTTTTATTCATTCAAAAAAAATCAAGTGAGGTTCTCGGCCCCTAAGGGCCCGACAACAATGGATTGTTGACCTCACTTGGCTCGACAACCTCCCCAATCGACATCTCGATAAAGGGAATTTTTTCTTGGCCCAATCACCTTCTGCCACGTGTCATCACCCGATGACCACTATTTAAAGAAATCGGGCCCCACACAGATAGAAACTTTTCAAACAAGTTTTTGAAATTCCCTCTTTCTCTCTAAACCCTTCGAGTTCTTGCCATCAGAATCCCAAATCTTCGGATTTTTCAGATCTGAAAACATCACCAGGTTCGTATTTCTCCCCTTAACATCTTTAATTCTTGCACTTAATGTTTTTATCCATTGCATGATTCCATAATGCGGCTTGATTTCTTCGGTTTTTCATAAAACCCTTTGGGTTTCCGAGTTTGACTGTTCAACTTGTCGAATTTGTGACTGTTTAGTGTGTTTTAGACCTAAGAGCTTAATTAAAGTTGTTCCCTATCACTAATCGCACCTAGACATAGGATTTTTCCTTAGTTTTAGGCCTGTTTATGCATCTGCGCACTTAGGATAGTCAATGAAACCTTAAGCATTTTTATCGAGTCCCTCTATGTGCATTTGTGTTTTTATCGACCCAAGTTGGACTGATAAGAACACGTCGTCATCACTAAGGCATTTTATCGAACCCCTAGGACTCGATAACATTTGTTATCGACTCACATAGGATCGATGAAAATCACTAAGTGTTTTTTATCGAAGCCTTAGGACTCGATAACATTTGTTATCGACTCACATAGGATCGATGAAATTCACTAAGTGTTTTTATCGAACCCTTATGACTCGATAATTTTTGTTATCGACTCACATAGAATCGATAACATGCCCTTTCAATGTCAAAGTGTTCTTATCGAGTCCCTTAGATTCGATAACATGTTTTTAAAACTTCAAAGTCTTTTCATCGAGTCTCAAAGGATCGATAACCTGTTCTTCACAATTTCCTAAGTACTTTCATCGACCCTTTAGGACTCGACATCAATTGTTAAGTTTTGTTTTGGTGTTTCACTCGATATACCGTGTGTTTCTCGATTCCCAATGACTCGACATCTATTTTACAGATACACAGGTTTGTTCTTTCAATTTTTTTTAACAAGTTCTTTTTCTCTTTTCTCGCCTACCTTCACTCAACATCTGTTGATTCTTGATCCCATTGCACTCGATAACATTTGTTATCGGCCCAATGGGACTCGACAACAAGACTTAGAAATTTTTATCCTTTTCTGTTCATCATTTGCTAGTGCTGACTGTTCATCTGTTTGACTAACTGTCTTATTTCAGTACACATGGCAGCCATGAATGATCCAAATCTCTCTGATGATGAACACCCAATGCCTTCCGAATGATCAACTGAACCAAGTACCAACGTGATCAACCGAGATGACCTCCTGATGCCCCGATACAAACTACGATCAATCAAGCCAAACAATCACCGTCTAGATTTTGGCATCTCAATCAAACACCAGGTCATCATCGATATCCTTCAACGCCATCCACTATGGTATGCCTTTGCTTTGGACCATCGGGTACCCCTGTTCTACCTACAGCAATTCTGGTATACGTTGACATACCATCCTGATGACGGTGACCACCACTTTACTGCCAAAATTTATGATTTTGTCACCCGCTTAACTCCTTCTCGGATTCGTCGCCTCCTCCGCCTGCCGGTCGCCACAGAAGAACACCCGTACGATGCCTTTGCAACCGAACAACAGCTTTGTGCCGACATCCGAGCCCTTGGGTACAACTCCTCCGAACCCGTCACAAGCCATGTCCAGTTCAAAAGAACGTATCTGCCTCAAATCTGGTTTTCGCTATTCACCATCGTCAATCGATGTCTGACTAGCAAGCACACTGGCATGGACAAGGCTAGTACTACGGCTTTACGAATATTTCACGGCATCGCTTTCAACCGTCATTATGATTACGCGATGCTCATCTGGACGGATTTCGTGGAGCTAGTTGAAGACAAATCAAACTATCGCGATCGTGCCTTCGTACCATTCCAACAGTTTCTTCAACTCTCTATCCATGCCATGCTATCTTCCAAACCTGACATCCCTAGACGCACCGGATCACCATTGGGACCAACCAACTCCCTAAAGTTTTTCAAGCTCAATGATCGCCAGTTTAACTTCATCATGCCAATCCCTGAAGCACTACTTGCCTATGCTGATCAGACTGCACCGAGTGTGATAGCCTATAGGGAGAGACACGGCTTAATGGCACAACCACCTCCGGTTTTGCCTGCCCAAGAGCCAATCCGTGAGGAACATCTTGTGCAAGGAGAGGGTCCTAGAATAGATGAGCAGGTTCAGGATCATGGGGATCCTGAACAGGGTGATGAGCGTATTGTAAGGGGAAATGACGAGGGCGGTGCACCTGATCAACCAATTCCAACAACTGCTGCCCCATCCATCCCAATACCACCACCCACTAACCCACGAGCGGCGTCTAATTCACGATCTACTCCATGTTTCAAAATGCTCATTCGCCGCAACCGTGTTCGCCCGCGACCTTCATCATCTGATGACGATGAATCTGACTCTCAACCCCTTTCCCGCCTTCTGAGAACTACTGCCATCGAAGAACAAGCTCTTAGTCGCATTGGTTCACAACCACCTCTTTCCGAATCTACTTCGGACATTGATGACCAACCTACTACAACAACTGACGCAAATGATGACCTGAATGAACCCTTCGCATTTGAAGCAGATCAAGAACGTGAAGAGCCAAATGAACCATTTGAAATTGAAGTAGATCAGGTCTCTGGATCAATGTCTGACATCTTCACTGAGCCGTTTACTGGAGAGATAAGGAGAGAGGAGGGAGTATTAGTTGAAAAAGAAAGTGTGAGCGTGAGCGATGGGAAGAGAAAAAATATAGTGAGCGCGAGACCAGATTCCCCCATCCAGGTAACCGCGTCAACTAGCCCTACTCATTCGTCAGGTATGACTAGTGGACAAGACGCTGTGAACCTAGCAGCGCACATGCACGCCCCCCCTAGCCACTCTAAAGGCTCCTAACAGCCAACAGTTTCAAATATACTTGTGAGTCTAGCTCAGTCTAGAGCTAATTAGCAAACACGTGTCTACACTCACTGAGTGCCTTCGTGGCCTAGTCGGAACTCCTATAGTGATGTCCATTCCGGACATTTCACGAGGATTGGGAGGAAATCCTACCAGTGCTACATCTATGCCAACACTGAACGTAGGTCATACAGTTTTCTCCACTTTATTGTCAACGGGTAATCTAAGTGATCCCGGTGCTTCCTATACAGGTACCACGACTCCCACATACTTCATTCCCCCCGAGACTGAAATGATCATTGCCACACACTTACAAAAGGCAAAAGACTCCCTAGCTGCTAATGCTGCTCTAATGACAGCCGATAGGGAAGCCTTCGTAAGAGAAATTCGTGAAGTCGCCCGCCTGAAGCAACCGGTTCCCCAACAAGCCAGCTCTTCACGACCGACCTCCAGTCACTCACCTCCGCCACAATCCCCACATGAAGATCGGCCTCCATCGCCACATCGATATGAGTATAATAATGACGAGCTCATGTCAACGTTATATGCAAACCTGCTAGCTGAAGCCACTGCAAGAGGTCAACCGGAAGATTCACTTATGGGTCTTCTAAGAAGAAATCTGGAAATCCCCACCGTCACTCGCTATGAGTTTGACGTGTTCCGAGCCGACATCGAGCAACAGATAAGCGACCTGAAGACTACTCAAAAGCACCAATTCGATGATATTCTAGGTGCTATCACTGCTCTGCGTACTGAGATTCAAGAGTCTTGCCGCCCGGCTGTATCTGTGCCTACTTCTCGACCTCACCAAGACGACCCGGGCTCCGCTCCAACTCGTCCTGAGGGGGAGACTCGCCGGGCCTCACGATCACAAGCCTGAACAACCGCTGCTACATCTTCAAGACCATCTACTCAAACAACCCAACACCGATAGCGCGCACCAACAACTCAAGAAGCCGATATGCCAACGGTTGAAAAGCCTGCGGCCGATATCGAATTCGAGAGTACAGTTGAACCTGCGGCACCGGAACCAAGTGAAGAAAGAATCGCGTTCAAGGTCTACGGAACTCAGTGAGAAACTGGTTTAGAGATCCATATGAACCAGTCCTTCAAGAACAAGACTACGTGAAGCTAAAGCATACGGCTAGGAATTATGCTTTGGGGGATCAAAATGAACCAAGACTGTTGCCTCATCAGATTCGGTGGCAAAGGATGCTGACAGAAAGCAAGTCGAAATGGGTGAATCAGCAAATACGTGTGCCATACCTTGAAGAAACAATGGAAAAGATCTTCAGGAAGGAAAAGAAGACTGAAGATTTGGCACACATTCATCTAGTGATGGAAATGGACGATCAACTGAAGATTTGGCACACATTCATCTAGTGATGGTTATATCAAAGCGTATAAATATGATGTAAAATACATATATTATCCGGAACAAAACAGAAAGAGTAGTTTAATTACAAACTGAACGATCAACATATCATGCCAGCATCAACTAAAGCATAACAAATATATCAAAACAAAAATATCATTATCTCGAATAGGGTATACATGTGCACCACACCCTCTCTTCGTCTACAGGGCCCGTCCAAAGTACTCACACCCAGCTCCTTACCAATCGGGTTACGTAAGTACGAAAAACCAATATGCCACACCCAACCACCCTCTCCTTGGGATATGTGGTCAAACTCCATGCTACAACATATCACCCGAAGTGATACCCGTAGATCATGGTTTACCAAAAGGCCAAAGAAAACAGTCTCAGATCCGGACTCAAATGATAACACGAAATGAACAACGAATACCAATACTAGGCCAGACGACTCAACATACTCAGTAAAATATGAAAATTAAACTAACTTACAGTAAGAAAGCATATACATATATTACACATAAGTGTACGTTCGATATAAACTCACAGTGCTTCAATGTAAACAACCGAACGCGGCAATATCCAATATTAACCAACCATAAAATTAGACCTTCACAAGCTTCAAATATCCTTAATATAACCCTTGGAGTAAACATTTCAAATATCATTATCAATCTATAAACCAATCTCAAGTTATACACTTTTAAACTTTGATTATCCAACTTTCAATTTCTCTTGCATAACCCTCTGTTCAACCCCTATTTTACCTCATTTAAACTCAAAACTAGACACTTACTTCTGAAGATGAAATAAAGTATACTAGCATATCTTTCTAATGCAACCGACCTCACATTTGTATGATTTTTCTGTGATTTACTATGCATTATACAACACAGCAGCTCAAAACTGTCAAAACACAGCTTAACAGCACAGTACTTGTTGCTATTTTTACCCTTCTTAACTTCAATTTCACATTTTTAGGTCTGAAGATGAATTGTAGTTCCTTTTGTTATCTTTCCAAGGACACTGATCTCATAAGCATACGATTTTTCTTCGATTTTCTATGAATTTTCAAAAACAGAGCTGCAACAATACACTTCCATGATCAATTCACCCATATTATCCATTATAGTGACTATTGTCTTGCATTTCATCTCTTAATATATATATTTGACAAAACTACAGAAACACTACTACTATTAGCATATAAACATGATTTCCTACATTAATCATCACTAACATTACTAACAAAGCTAAATCTCATGACTTTCTTACCAAAACATGCAATTATTCCAAGTTTCTTTCAATATTAAACTATAATCATCATCAAGCTACCTTAATCTAGCATCATCTTTATGAAATCCTTCAAATGCAAACCCTAACATTCTTGATTATCATTATTTACATGGAATAAACTTGAAGTTAGAAGCATACCTTTAATAATTAACACATAATCTTCAAGAATCTAACATTTTAATCTCCAAAATCATCAAGATTTGGATGATTTGAGTTTAACTATGTGAAAATCGCACCTTGAGTGTGTGTAAACTTTCTGGAACTGATTTCGGGAGAAAATGGGGTAATTTTCGTCATTTTTACCCATTAAAACCGAGTTGGGTCTGGTTTGACCCATTTGACCAATAAACACTAAAAATATCATAACTTTTCGCTCGGACCTCCGTTTTCGATGAGGTTTTCGCCTACGCGTTTGTAATAAGATAGCCTATAACTTCCAATAAAAGTATTTCAGTAAAGATCTCCCAATAAAAGCAGTTTTACACATTTGTAAGTGTTACGCTTTCCTTTGTAATTTTGCGTTCGTGATTTTGAGCTCGGAATCCCATAAAAATTTTCCGACACCTTCAACAACTCCTAATAGGTCCAAAACTTAGTTCCAAAGCTTAAAATCCCATCAAACACCTACCATTTGAGTTTTGCGCACATAGGTTAGTGAAATAGCAACGTATTTTGTAAAGTTTGCATAAAGTGCAATCTACACGACTTTTTCGATCTCCGTCAATTTTAACACTTCACATTAACTTATTCAAAGGTGTTCCAACTTTTACATCACCATTTAGATCATCCGTTCAAGTTTTGGGTAGATTTTTCCTATTTAGGCATCCTAGTTACCTACCCAATTTCCATTTAGGCCATGTACTTTGTAATTTGAACCTTTACATCACCTAATTGTCCCAAAAATCATCCTACCTATGGGCCCTCTTATATACTCTATTACTTACACTTAGCAAAATCTAACATGTCATTTTACTCAAAATAGTATATTATACAAAATTCTCTTTTAAACATTATATTTAAGAAAGTTTAGAAAGTTGGATGTTACATAAGATCCACCACCTGCTTTCCTTTGCTTGATTGGTTGGACGGCTCCTGAGAAGGAGTGTGTCCGTAAGCTAAAGGCTCTGAGTAGTTGATCTCAGGCATGAAGTTGCCTAGTCGACTTCTCTTGAAGTGCTCTAGCGCACCTGGAGGGATGTCGTCGTCATCATCATCATCATCATCAATCCCCTTATAGATGGGAATTGTTTCATCTTCATCATCATCATCATCATCATCATCATCATCTGCTTCTTCCTCATCGTCTTCATCATCAGCATCGACGACTGAGGGTTCTTGCAGATGGAAGTAGGGAGATATCGGTGTGCCTGGCATGCGGTCATTGGCCTGACCGATTATCTCATCAGCGATCTCCTTTGCACATCTCTCTCCCTCGACGTTGTCAGCGGGGAGGACGTGCACAGCGATAGTCTTGACATTCGAACCAATATCCTTGAGCGAGTCAGAATGCAGGGACTGATTCGTTAGAACATCGCCAAGGGTCTTCCTGTCGTCAGAGGTGAAGGAGGGGCCAGCACCAGATATTCTGGTAAGCTTGTCCATAATATCAACTTAAGTCTTTTGAATAGACTCAAGCACTAGGCTTTGGGCTATGAGAGCAGAGGCAACCGCATCGATGGCCTGAGAGTTTCCCCAGGTATCAACCTTGAGTCCCTTGATGTCGACGAGCATATTGTTCAGCGTGGTCTTCATTCCAGGTGTTCCAGCGACTGTCTGGAAGATATATCCAGCAGAGTGCTGAAGATTATCCACCCTAACTCTGGTTTGAGCACACTCATTGACAAGAAAGTCAATGGCAGGGAAGGTAGGGTGTGGAAGACTGATTTTTGGAATCTCCACCGAAAAGGGAGGAAGCTTGGCAGTTGTCTTCTCCTGTTTGACCATTCGAGCTTCTTCAATGGACATTCGGCGCTGGGCACCCTTTCATTTGCTTCTTGGAGAAGCAAGCTGAATGGAGATGGTGGTTGCTAACGTCTGTGGGGCCGTGCCTGATGACAACTTAGACAGAGCAGCAAAGAAGAGCTCTGGGTTAGAAGAAGGATGATCCAAAGACATGATATGTAACCTAAGAATATCGTGAGGATTACTCTTGGGTGCAGCAAGTGCAACGACAATGTCCTGAGGATCATTTGCCTGTGTCTGATCATGCCTAAGAGAGGTATATTGAGGCCCTGTGTTACTGGCTTTCCAAAGTTCAGATTGTCGAAACAAAGTTGAAGTTTGAATAGCGTGCATTTCAATATCATCAGAGATAGGGGCAAGTATCTTTGAATCACGTATTGATGTGAGGACCAAAGAAGAAGGGGTAGAAGAAGAAGAGAAGGCAGTGATAGTATTACCTGGTGCAGCTTCAGCGGAGCTGACTCAAATACTTTCAGTGACCAGAGTCGCTGAAAGTGGGGGTAGCGCTGAAGAAGCGACAACGGACTCAGATGCCGTTGTCGTAGCAGAGGTTGGCAAAGACATTGGTAGTACGCCGAAAACAGAGAGGCCAGTCTTTTAAGAGACTGTCTTCTTGGCTTTCTTTGAAGGGGGTTTTTGGGCGATGGTCTTTTTGTGACCATCGCTTGATTCCTTTCGCTTGGGGGGAATGGTTGTGCCGGGGGCACTCACTGATGGGTTTGGCAGTGAGATAGGCACAGGAGCAGCGGTTGCTATCAGTCGCAGCATGTAGGAGGTGTAGGGGGCATCATCTGGACGAATCTCTAGCTCCAGAGATTTCTTCTTTGCCAAAGAGAAGCTTTGGTTGCCAACAGTGGGGTATTCCTCCTTGAAAGCAAACTCCAAGATAGTAGAGAAAAATCTTGGATAGGGAATGAATTGATTTCTCTTCGCAGCATTGACCCTGTTGTACATGTCACTGAAGATGTAGTCAGCGTAGTTCAGCTTGTACCCTATACAGAGAGCAAATCCGATGTCCTGGAAATGCTTGCTTGCCTGGCCATGAGAACCAGTCCTGGAGCTCAGGCATTGAATGACCTGAGTGAAGAGGTATTGCCAGCGAGCAGGGAGCCTCTTCTTTTCCATCTTAGAACCTACCGTCTTGTGCTCAGGGTTCTCCTAGATGTAACCAATTGAGTCCAAGAAGGAGTCAATTTGCTCAACTGTGGGCTCAGCGGCCCAAGATTCAGTCTTCAGCTTGGGGGGGAGGCGGAGAGCTTGCCTTAGGAAGCCGGCAGTGAAGGATAATTATCCCAGAGAGGGGATAGAGAAGCCAATTGCAGGGATCTTCTTACCTTTGTCAGTAGTGATGGTGGTACACTGAGCAGAGTACCAGAGAGCCTGTAGGTGTGCAGTGATTTCTACAGGGTTGTGTACAAACGCGTACATCAGAGGGCATACTTTGATGAAGGTAGCTCCATCATTGAAGTAGGCTTTGTCAGCTGGAATGTCGACCAGTGCCAGGTAGTTGCAGGCCTTGAACGTAGCCTGTTCCATGCTGAAATTGCTTGCAGGGGCCTTCTCGATCATGTTGGTGCTTGAGGATGCCATTTCTGTTTCAAAGATTGGGACACCAAAGAGGAAAATCATGGTTGAATACAAGAGTAATAAACCAGAGAAGGTTTTGGCACAAGAATTACCAAAATGTGTAGAAGAAAAAAAACAAGTATTTTGATGAACAAAGACCAAAATACTTGTGTTTTTAACACAAAATAAACTAGTTTTGTATTCTTTAAAAAACTTGTTGATTAAGAAAATACTAATAGTTTGGTCTTCTGTTCTAAGTTTGAACCCAGAACAGGTTTTGGTCAAAAAAAAACTTTGAATCTTTTTAACTCATTTGTTAAAAGGGTAAAGTTATTTGTTAAGCAGAATTATAAGAAGAGATGAGAAGGTTTCGTCATTGTGTTTTACACACAGGAGAGGGTTAGATCAAACCTTGAAATTAAATACTTGTTAAGAAAAACGCACAAGTGCCTGTTCTTGGTGTTCTTGAAGAATGCTTGAAGGTCGAGAGAAAGGTCTTGCTTTTAGAGAAATATGAGTGCGTAAAGAATGAAATGAATAAGAATTTTGCTTAAATAGCAAAAGGAGAGAGAAACGGATAACTAGACGATGGTTTTAGCTTTTAGAAAAAGAAATGATGACCTGCTCACGCCCCTAGATAGGAATGGAAAGGAAACGTCATGGTCCGTCATGTGTCAGATAAAGGTCTGACGTGTCCTTTTTTTATTTGAAAAAACATTTGATTATCATTTAATAAATAAATGTTAATCATTATCCTTAAATCCTCATCAATGGACAATAAACGATTGTTCCTGATGGTTTTTTGTTTTTGAAAACATACTCTCTGAAAAGAAACATTTAGAGAGTGGAGATAAGAAGTGATACCTGAGAATGTCAAGTATCACTGAATCAGAGTTCAGGGAAGGGAGAAGTTATTCAACATTTAACATGCCAAGCTCACTGATGAGTAGATTAAATCTAGTCTCATCAAGAGGCTTTGTGAATAAATCAGCGAGCTGATATTTAGTTGGCACGAATTGAAGTTCGACTTCACCTTTCATCGCATGATCTCTGATAAAGTGATATCAAATCTCAATGTGCTTGGTTTTAGAGTGTAGAACCGGATTGTTTGCAATTGCAATAGCACTTGTACGATCACAATATATTGGGATCTTGGAAAGATTTAGGTCATAATCCCTGAGTTGATTTCGCATCCAAAGGATTTGAGCACAACAGCTACCAGCGGCAACGTATTCAGCTTCAGCGGTGGAGGTGGACACAGAGTTTTTCTTTTTACTAGTCCAACTAACCAACTTACCACCCAATAGCTGACATCCACCAGTGGTGCTCTTTCTGTCAATTTTGCAACCTGCAAAATCACTATCAGAGTATCCGATTAAATCGAACCCTGAGCCTTTAGGATACCAAAGACCCAAATTAGGAGTTCCTTTCAGGTATCTGAATATTCGCTTTACAACGATGAGATGAGATTCCTTGGGTTCGGCTTGATATCTAGCACAGAGACAGGTAAAGTACATGATATCGGGTCGGCTCCCTGTAAGATATAGCAGAGATCTGATCATCCCTCGATAGGCAGTGACATTGACAGGTTTTCCATTAGAGTCCTTGTTCAACGTCAAAGGAGGTGCCATGGGAGTCTTCATCGCTAAGCATTGATTCATATCAAATTTGTTCAGCATGTCCTTAACATATTTACTTTGGCAAATAAAGATACCTTTGTCAGATTTCTTAATCTGCAAACTTAGAAAATATGTTAGTTCACCCATCATACTCATCTTATATTCTTTTTTCATTCGATTTTCAAAACGAGTACAGAGTTTGAGTCTTGTGGAACCAAATATAATATCATCGACATAAATTTGGACAAGAATAGTATGACCTTTATGTTTTCTTAAAAATAGAGTTTGATCAATTTTTCCACGAGTAAATTTTTCTTTAAGGAGAAATTTAGAGAGGGTATCATACCAAGCTCTAGGAGCATGTTTTAACCCATAAAGAGCCTTTTTAAGTTTGAAAACGTGACCAGGGTGACTAGGGTCAGCGAAACCAAGAGGTTGTTCAACATAAACTTCCTCGCTGAGTTTTCCATTTAAAAAAGGCACTTTTAACATCCATTTGAAAAACTTTGAAGTCTTTATGGGCAACATAAGCTAAGAAGAGTGTTATGGCTTCTAGCCTAGCTACAAGAGCAAATGTCTCATCATAGTCAATTCCTTCTTCCTTTCTGTAACCCTGAGCAACAAGTCTAGCCTTATTGCGAATTACAGTGCCATTTTCATCTAGCTTATTTCTAAAGACCCATTTGGTTCCTATCACTGTTTTTCCAGAAGGACGAGGGACAAGGTTCCAAACATTGTTTCTTTGAAATTCAGAGAGTTCTTCTTGCATGGCAGAGACCCAGCTAGGATCGGAGATAGCTTGATCGATCTTTTTAGGTTCAAAGAGGGAAATGAAATTTACATAAAGACAAATATTACCTGAACCTCTACGAGTTTTGATACCTGCATTAGGATCACCAATAATCTGATTTATTGGATGATTTGCTGTCCATCTCTGAGCGGGAGGTTGAGGAGATTGATCAATAATCGATTCAGCAACTTCTTCTCTTTCAGGGATACTTGTTGATGGTTCAGCAACATGGACTTCATCATTTAAGATCAATTCTGGAGATGCGGATGAAGCTTGGTTGTTCACTGAAGAGTTTCCTTGAGAGGTATCAGATGGATAAATCTAATTAAGAGGAGTGACATTGATCCCTGAGGATGAATCAGCATTCGGAATAGGAAAATCAGGGAGACAATCATCATTCATTTTAGCACTTGGTTGACTGCTGAAATAAGTTTCAGGTTCTCCATAATGTGATTTCATCCATTCATTTAGCTCCTCATCTTCTTCAGGAATAGAAGAAGAGTTGATTGGACGTGATTCATCAAAGTTGACATGCATAGATTCTTCAACATGTTGTCTTCTCTTGTTGAAGATTCTGAAGGATTTAGACACTGAAGAGTATCCAAGAAAGATTCCTTCATCAGCTTTTGGATCGAACTTTCCCAAATGATCTCTGTCATTCAGAATGTAGCATTTGCATCCAAAGATGTGAAGATACTTCAGAGTAGGTCTTCTTCCCTGAAATAATTCATACAGGGTTTTCTTGAATCGCTTCACAATCAGGGATCGATTTTGAGAAAAGCATGCTGTATTGACTGCTTCGACCCTTAATTGAGTTGGAAGGCGTGATTCGCTGAGCACTGAACGAGCTGCTTCAATGATAGTTCGGTTTCTTCTTTCAGCAACACCGTTTTGCTAAGGAGTTCTCACTGAAGAGAAGTTGTGACAGATACCTTTTTCATCAAAGAAATTTATCAGGGTACTGTTCTTGAATTCAGTACCACGATCACTTCTCATGGAACGAACAGTCAGATTGTTCAGAACTTCCATCCTTTTGATAAATGAGATTATCATATCAGGGGTGTCACTTTTGGATCGAAGAAAGAATAGCCATGTGTATCTGGAATATTCATCAACAATCTTAAGAGTGTATTTCTTTCCAGATATAGATTGGACATTGACATGTCCAAAGAGATCCATATGGAGTAGTTGAAGAGGTGAAGTTACAGAGGAGACTTGTTTAGATCTAAAAGATGCTTTTGTCAACTTTCCCTTTTCACACGCTGAGCAAAGAGATTCCTTTGCAAAGCTATGATTTGGAAGATCTCTGACGAGTCCCTTTTGAGACAGTTCATTTATTGTCTTAAAGTTGAGATGAGAGAGTCTTTTATGCCATAACCCATTTACATCAGAGGATGCTTTAGATATAAAGCACACGTTCTCAGAGTGAGAACTATTGATATTGATTACATATACATTTTCAACTCTTTTGCCTGTTAAGGCAAGCTTATCATTGCAGTCAGTGACAACACATCTATTCTTTAGGAATAAAACTTTGAAATCTTTGTCACATAGTTGACCAACGCTTAAGAGATTGTGCTTTAGTCCTTCAACGTAGGCAACTCGACTAAACGAGGTGGCTCCGTTGGACAAGATTCCATAGCCTTTAGTGTATCCTTTGCCATTTCCACCAAAGGTCACTGATAGACCATCTTCTTCTTTGTAGTCAGAGAGCAGAGATTTTCTACCAGTCATGTGCCTTGAGCATCCGCTATCGAGATACCAGATACCTTTAGCACCCTGCATTCAACAAAGAGATTAAATGTTTGAAAGTACCCATATTACTATGGGTCCTGCTTTGTTAGTGGAAGGAGTGGCGGAGGAGCTACTTGCTGAAGAACTTTCTTCAGTGGATATCTTCACATTTGATGGTTTTGCAACCTTGGTGGATTTCACTCTTGCTGATTTATCAGCTTGAGCTACTTTCTTTCCATGAGCTAGTTTATCAGCTTTAGTAGCATTAGGACACTTACTAGCAATGTGAGTAGTTTCACCACAGTGATAGCACTTTCTATATTTGAAAGGTTTGGAATTTAAAGATTTTAGAGAGATAGAAGGGATTTTGTTAGGAATGGGACCAACAATTCCTTTATCCATTGTTCTTGGAGGTATAACAACCTTTTCATGAATATGAGTGAGATAAATCTTAATTCTGGGGGTTGATCTCTGAGAGAATTTAGAGATTATTCTCCCAGGTTTAGGATTGCTCTCTGAGGAGGCAGAGCATTTCTTGTTCTTCTGAACATTTCTATTTCTAGGAACCTGGTCAAGAATCTTGTTTTTGACCACTTTCTTAGAGTAGAAAGATTTTAACACCGGAGTCTTCTCATTAGATTGAGGTCTCTGAGATGAAGAGGAGGGATCAGGGATAGAGGAGACAAACATTCCAAATTTAAGCATGGAACGGTCTTTCTCTGATTCTTCTTTTTCGAGGTTAAAGCCTAACCCACTTCTTACTTTAATAGGGATCTGGGCATTGATGATCTCATTTACCATGTCAGAGGCTTTGCACCATCCTTCGATGGTAGCCTTTTCAGACTTGAGATCAGCGATGGCCTTTTCTCTTTCAGCGATAGCTTGCTACTTTTCAATGCTAATTGTTTGATTTACAAAGACTTGGTCCTTTAAGGTTTCCTCAATCTTTGAAAGTTCTTTGATTTTTAGATGACAATTTTTTAATTGTTCAGATAAATCAGTGTTAATTTTCTCAACTTTGATTTTTCCGTTTAAAGCATTGTAAAAATCAACAGTCATAGCATCAAGCGCAGATAAGTTATCATTTTCATATATTAAGGAGATAGAAGGAATGGATACCTGAGTAGAAGGGGACTCAGAGGAAGAAGTTTCAGATACTTCTTCAGCGTCTTCTATTCTTGCCATCAGACATAAAAAGGCAAGATCTTCTTCATCTGTCTCTGACTCATCAGAGGTTTTAGCCCAATCATCTTCATCATCCAAGTCAACTTCTTCAACTACAAGACCTTTGCCTTTTGGTTGGTTTTTCTTCAGATCTTTGTGTTTGTTTTTTAATATCAAATACTTCTCTTTCTTATCAGAGGTCAGCGAGGTAGTGGGGGCTGCAACTTTCTTGAATCTACATTCACTGGCGAAGTGACCCTTTCGCTGACAATTGTAGCATGTGGCAGAGGCTTTCTCAGCGGGCATGGTTTTCAATTTATCAGAGTCAGCGAGAGTAGGTGTTCTTCTAAAGTTGCTCTTTCTGGAAAATCTCTAAAAGTTATTGGTTAACAGAGCCAGAGAGTTATCGAACTCAGAGATGTCAGCATCAGTGAGTTGATCTTCTGAATCGATTTGACCTAATTCTGTGATGGAAGTAATAGTAGAGGAGGAAGCATTTCTTAAAGGATTTACCTTTGAAGACATGAGTGCCAAGGAATCTTTTGCGTGTATTAAATGATGACGGATGCGTGTAGGATTTTGATGAGGCACTGAAAGGTTTTTAGACGGTTTTCAATAATAACCGGTGCTGCTTTAATTATTTTGAATATTCCCAACAAAATTAATAAGAAAAATTATCAATTAATCAACAAAAATAATTGTGGATTAAAAGAGTAATTTTTGAAATTAATTGTTTTTGAAAAATTAAAATCAGACATATGGAGAAATAAATCAGTTTTGTACCAAATGAAAGATTTAAGTTCTATGAATAGCATTTCTTAATAAATTTAATGAAATAAGAAAATTCTAATTAAGAAGGCAAGAGTTAATTTTAGAAGTAACTTATTAAGAAAAATTTCAAGAGAAAGACATAATCAGAGAATAGCTTTTTGGTCATATAAAACATTTTGATACCAAGAGTTTTGTCATGAGAACGTCTTTTCAGAAGAGTTTTAGTTGAATTTGAGATTTCTTATTAACCTTGATAGCAAAAGTTATTCAGAAGTAACCAATTCGCAAACACTTTTTAAGTAAAGATAGGTTCAGAAGACAGCTAACTTCTATTAGACTTGTTTTGAAAAGATTCCCTTTCAATATAGCACGAGTATGTGCTCCCCCTCAAAAGCTGCACTGTGTGCTTCCCCTTGACGTTTGAGTATGTTGCTCTCCCTTGCTTTTTCAAATTATGCTGCCCTTTCTTTCTATACTTGGATCAAAAAGTGAAAACAATTGTTCATTTAAGAACAGAGGTGTCCAGAGGCTTCTGAGTGCTTCTGAGGTGATCATCAGAAGTGACCAGAGGCTTCTGGGCGGTTCTGATTTGTTATTTAACACACAAAGAATGACTAAGTAAAGAAAATTGAGATATATAGAACAAGTGAATTGGCTTAATCCTTTGAAGGTCATAGAAATTAAGGTAATTACATGTTTAGCATACCCAACTTGCTGATCAGAAAATTGAATCACTTTTCATCCAGAGCTTTTGTAAATATATCAGCAAGTTCAAATCAGTAGAGACAAAATACATTTCAATTGTCCCGTTCTCCACATGATCCTTAATGAATGATACCTTACATCAATATGCTTGGTCTTTGAGTGCTGAATCGGATTTTCAGTGATGGCAATAGCACTTTCTGAGTCACATAAGATGGGTATCTTGTCGTACACCAGACCATAGTCTCTGAGTTGAGTTTTCATCCAGATGACCTGTGAACAACAACTAGCAGCAGCAACATATTCGGCTTCTGCTGTAGATGTTGAAACACAGTTTTGTTTCTTGGATGTCCAACTTATTAGTCTGTTTCCCAGAAGTCGACAGCTACCAGAGGTACTTTTTCTCTCTAACTTACATCCTGCATGATCAGAGTCAGTATACGCAATTAAATCAAATCCATAATTCTTAGGATACCAGAGACCCAGTGATGGAGTTCCTTTTAGGTATCTAAAAATTCTTTTTACAGCAGCCAAATGAGATTCTTTTGGATTGGCTTGAAATCTCGCATAGAGACAAGTGGCAAACATAATATCAGGCCTACTTGCAGTCAAGTATAGAAGTGATCCGATCATACCTCTATAACATGTAACATCAACTGATTTCCTTGTGGGATTAGGATCAAGTTTCGTGCCAGGAGAGATAGGAGTTTTCATAGTAGTAGAATTTTAAAGTTTGAATTTCTTTAGCATGTCAGAAACATACTTGGCTTGATTTATGAAAATGCCAGAAGTAGTTTGTTTGACTTGGAGTCCTAAGAAGAACGTTAATTCTCCCATCATGCTCATTTTAAATTATTTTTCCATCAGTTTTGAAAATAGATCAACTTTTGACTGATGAGTAGAACCAAATATAATGTCGTCCACATATATTTGAACTACGGTTAACATAACTTTGCCTCTTTTGATGAATAACGTGGTATCGATCTTACCTTTCTCATATGAATGACTGATCAGATACGTAGATAATCGTTTGTACCAAGCTCTTGGTGCTTGCTTTAATCCGTATAGAGCTTTATCCAGAAGATAGACATATTCTGGGTTTCTAGCATCTTCAAATCCAGGAGGTTGTTCAACATACACTTCTTCTTTGAGATTTCCATTCAGAAATGCACATTTGACATCTATCTGATATACTTTAAATTTTTTGTATGCTGAGAAAGCTAGAAAAAGTCTTATAGCTTCAACTCTTGCTACAGGGGCAAATGTCTCATTGTAGTATACCCCTTCTTCTTGACAATAGCCCTTAGCCACCAATCTTGCCTTGTTTCTGATCACAATACCATCTTCATCCTTCTTGTTCCTAAATACCCACTTACTACCAATGGTTATTTTGTCTTTAGGCAGAGGTACTAAGTTCCATACTTTGTTTCTGTTAAATTGAAGCAGCTCTTCTTGCATAGCTTCCACCCAGCTAGGCTCTTGTAAAGCTTCATGAACCTTCTTTGGCTCGATCATGCTCTGGAAATTTACAAAGAAGGCTTCATTGGTAGTTGCAGATCTCGTTTTAACCCCTTCAGATGGACTTCCAATAATTAGATCTGGAGTGTGAGACTTCATCCATCTTTTCATCCTTGTTTGAGGAATCTGCTGAGCTTGAACTTCTGTATCCGAAGATTGAATAACCTCATCTGATATTGGAATAGATTCTGGATCTGTAGAAGCATCTAAAGTCTCCCCCTCAAATGAAGGCTCAGAGGTTACCTCTAGACTTCCATTTGATGATACATGACCAGAGAGAGTGATTCCAGAAGCTTGAAGTACTTCAGGAATATTCAAGGGTGGGTTATTGGGTACTTGCTCTGAAGGTGTTTCTTCCCCTAGAAAATCATCGATTAGAGCATCAATCTCGGGTTCTCTGGAACCTGAAAGGTAATCAGAGGTAACTGTATTAAGTTTGAGTTCTGAGTTGGAATATTCAGAAGTCAATTGAGTTTGATCATCAAAATCGATATTTATGCTTTCCATTACAGTCTTAGTTCGTAAATTAAAAACCCTAAAAGCTTTTGAACTTAACGAATATCCCAAGAATTTGGCTTCATCAGATTTCTAGTCAAACTTGCCAAGTTTGTCTCTATCATTCAGAATGGAACACCTGCAGCCAAAAATGTGGAAAAATTTGACAGAGGGTTTTCTCTTATTTATCAGCTCATAAGAGGTTTTGAGATGCCTCTTGATTATGATTGAGCGAGTCTGAGTAAAACATGCTGTGGCTACAGCTTCTGCCCAGAAATTTATAGGAAGACCAAAAGCTGCAAGCATTGTTCTGGCTGCTTCCACTAATGTTCTGTTGCGTCTTTCTACTACACCGTTTTGCTGAAGAGTGCCTACAACAGAGAAGTTTTGGGTAATTCCATTTTCTACAAGGTATTCTTCTAGCTTGGATTCTTGAATGCAGTACCATTATCACTTCGCAGCTACTGTATTTTCTGTTGTAGAAGAACTTGTATTCAAGTCATCATATTCTTTAACACGATTCGCACTTTTGATTTTTGACGCACAAAAGCAAGCCATGTATACCTGGAAAATTCATCTATTAGCACCAAGATATAATTTTTGCCAGATAAGTTCTGAATTGCAATTGGACCATAGAGGTCAACATGTAGCATTTGCAGAGCCTGTGTCCGCGTTCCCGAAGGCACCCCTCTCTTTCAAGAGGATTCGCGGCATGTCAAGCCCTGGTAAGGTTCTTCGCTTTGCATCGAATTAAACCGGTCTAGTGCACGAATAATCAATTTTGGTTTTGTGAGATGCTCTTTTTATGTTGACCACAGAGGTCAACATGTAGCATTTGCAGAGGTGATTCTTCTGGAAGTGTACCTCTGGGAGGCCCTTTACCAGATTATGCTTAACCAGCATTTCAAGATTTTCAAAGTTCAAGTGAGACATTTTATGATGCCATAGCCAAGCAACTTCACTCTTCTTGGAGATTAGACAGAGAGTTTCCTTACCATCCTTGGACGTAAAGTTCATCATGTATAGATTACCTTTTCTATCAGCTCTCCATAATTCTTCACCTGCCTTAGAGAATAAGTAACAATGTTTGTCATTAAATACAACTAGTACTTTAGAATCACATAGTTGACTTACACTTACCAAGTTATGTTTCAATCCAGAAACATAAGCTACTTTGGATAAGGTAATATTACCTTCTTGAAGAGTACCGTAGCCTTTTATTTGACCCTTACCATCATCACCAAACGTTACTGCTCCTCCACTTTTATCTTTGAATTTGGAGAGTAAGTTTTCCGTTCCAGTCATGTGCCTCGAGCATCCAGAGTCAAGATACCTGATATATACACGTTGTTTCTGTAATCAGAATCAGAGAGATTTAGGTACCCATTTCATTATGGGTCCTTTAATGTTAGGTTTGAATTGTTGATCCTTTTAACCATAAACTTGATTAGGTTTTGAGAGGTTATTGATTTGCCCTTTTTGTTTACATTGTTCCTTTTGGTTTGATTCCTGAAGTTGGAGTGTTTTTGATTCATAGAGAAATATTCAGAGGGCCTTGAGAAAAATTGCTTGAGTTTTAAGAATAGGGAGAAACATTCAGAGTTCTGAAACATAAAAGGTTGCTTGAAATTTTCATTACTAGAATGATAAATACAATTTTTCTTATTTCTGTCTATTCTAGTATCAGTCGTTCTATCGAGCTTCTTATCTAGGCTAGACTTATGCTTAGAAGTAATGTGTTCTTCTGTGGAGGCTTCCTCTGATGAGACTTCTCAGGAACTTTGGGTTTTAGTGAAACAAAAGTAGAAGAATTAGATTTCCATTTTCCTTTTTGAGCATAAGTAAACTTCTGAGGTTGTGATGACTGAGATTGTTGTTGATTATTGACTTTCTTTTTTAGACTTTCTTCCTTTTCGAGTTCCAGACAAGTTTTAGCTTGAAGACACTTCCCAAGAAAATCTGGGTGATTAGAAACCACTTTTCTCTGTCCTTTTGGAGGCACTCAGAGTATTGGTATTCCACTTGAATGTTTTTCAACATTCGGTCCAGAGGCTCTGATTTCCAGAGATTCATTAGTGTATAGGAAAAGTGCATCCTTATTTTTGATTACCTCTGGAGCCTTTAAGTACTCTTGTGGCAAGAGATTTTCAAAATTTGAAATATATTTCTCTGAATTGTCAAAGAAATCATCCTCATCTTGATCGTCAGTTTCCCAGGGATAAGTAATAAACTCCAAATTGTCTTGGGTTTCGGAAAGATTTAAGTCAACAAAAGAACAAGGAAAGATCTCTGGATGGGTTTCAATGGAGTTTTGTTGAGCATCTATATGTTCAAGTTTAAAACACTCATCCAGAGTTGACAGAATTTCGTTTTGGAAAGTAAGTATTAGCTCCTCTTCTACTTGTATAGGTATAAATTCATCAGCTTATGGATTCAAATTTATATTAGTAAACGATCCAAACTTGAAAATATCACTCTTCTTTTGAAATAAATTTAGATCAACGTGAGTTGTTTTTTCAGAAGAGTATTTGATATTTTTGTATTTGTGTTTTCTAACACAATGACCATTTTCGTACTTTGATTTTTTGAAAACTGATTACTCGTATAAGATAGGAAAAACAGGCTTTTCTTCTTTACCTATACAAAACACAAATTCTAGAGTAGACCGGGTTTTACACGTGTAGGGGTCCAAATCCTTGAAACCAAGTCCGGTTTTCCCTACTTGTGTATTGATTTTATCATGCACTTTCTGAGCATCCAGATATTTTTTTAATCTGTAGCTCTTTGTTTTGAAGCTCTATGTGCAAAAATTCTCTTTCCTTTTGAAAAGAATTTTTAAGTGCTACAGAATTCAATCTGTCACTTTCTTTTTATCTTTGCCTTCCAGAAGTTTAATGAAGTTTTGTTTCTCTTCCTTGAGTTTGACTTCTGTTGTTTTCAAAAGTTTGGAAATCTTTTCATTTTCAACAGATATTTCCAGCTTTTCATCCGTTAGTATATCCATTTCTCTTTTGTAAATATCTCTCTGTCTTTGAATTGTAGAAAAAGTTTGTTCAAGATTTTTCCTCAATTTCTTTTCTATAATAAGCTTTTGTTTTAGATTTTCAAAATCATTGGCTAAAATCATTATGGTGTTTCGAGTTCAAAGGATTCAGATAGAGTACAAACCGGAGTTTCCGAAGGCTGATCTTCTTGTTAGGATCCAAAGAATCCTATGAATTTGGATCCTATGTTTGAAATGTTTTGTAAAGAAAAGATCTTCAGAATCTGAAGATGAGTAGTTCAGAAGTTCTAAACTAGTGCTAGAAAGATAAATAAAGTCATCTTCAGAAGTGCAAAATATATATTCAGAAGTTCTGAAGAAGTTCTGAATAGATTCTGAAGTGAAAATTCAGAAGTTCTAAAGACAATTCAAAAGTGGTTCTAAAGAGCAAAGTTCATAATTCTGAAGACAGTTCAGAAGTTCTGAAGAACTTCTGAATAGATGTTAGGTCTGAAATTATTGTATCCGAGATGACAATTATTGAAGACATGAAGGACCAAAAGTGCAAAGTCAACAAAGTCATTTATTAGGAAGGTTTAATATAAGGAAAAGATAATTATCTTTTAAATGGCAATTGTATAATGCCTAAAACACTTACCTTCCTTTTATAGATTAATTGTTTAATATAAATAAGAGTCTTAGGATATTCATTAAAAAGTGGAAAAAGGACAAGTCGATTCATTAGAGAGGGAGCTGAAACTGTGATATCATTGTAATCGATCATACATTCAAGAGATATACGACTACATAAGTTCTTTAACATCTTTATTGTCGTATTACTTTACTATTAACGTTTATCTGTCATTGTGCTTGTTCATCTGGGATCAACAAGTGATATCAGAGCCTAGGATCAAGAGTTTTTACGATTTTCTGAGCAAACCACGAAACAGAAGTTATTTTTTTCGATTTCTGCAAAATTCTGCTGTTCGTTGATTTTTTATCGAATCCCACTATTTCATGCTTTACCCGATAAAACACCATACTATTTTTTTGTCCACTACCTCATATCCGTTCAATTAATTTTTTTCGATCTCGTTATATGTTCCTATGTGTTTTTATCGACTGATTATATCTGTACTTTTCTCGATTTAAAGTTTATTCTGCTTATTGAATTTTTCTCGGGTCTACCTTCTGTTGATTAAATTTTTATCGATTCAACTGTTCAAATCATAATTTTTTATCGACTCCTATATAAAATATTTAAATCTATTTAGTTAAAATTACTTTAGTTTATTTTCTTTACTTTTGAATCTCTTTACATAAGAAAACTCAGGAACTCGTGACTCCTGCAGCTTTTCTTACTAAAGATTTCCTTAGTAAAATCATAAACTCTCGTAATCTTGATTTTTTTTGTAATTGAACGAATAAGAAACTCGAAAACCCAGACAGTCTTGTCCATAAAAAGACTAGTTCTTTTTAGTCAAGAAGCCTGTGTTTTTGTTTTCTGGTATTTCAATAACAGAAAACTCAGAATTAAAGTATTTGATTTTTAGTCGAGTCCTATTGAATCGAGAAGAAGTTTGATCGAGTGTTCAGTATTCGATAAAATTTTTAATCGAAATCTTTATCTGATCGAGTTATATAAAGTTATTATCGAGCCAATTTCATTCAACAATAATTTTTATCGAACCTCTCTCACTCGATAATACTTTATATCGAGCCAAGTTCATTCGACAAAACATTTATTATCGAGCCTCGTTCACTCGTTAACAATTTGTATCGAGCCTAATTCATTCGACAACATTTTTTTCGAGCCTCTTTCACTCGATAACAATTTATATCGAGCCTAATTCATTCGACAACATTTTTTTCGAGACTCTTTCACTCGATAACAATTTATATCGAGTCTCTCACACCCGACAAAAGTCCTTATCTTTCAGACCCATGTCGATAATTTTATTGTCGATCCTTTGTCTATCGATAAAAACCTACTGTTTCACGAGGCTACTCAGAAATTTTTAAAAACTCACTGATCGAGGTCAACTAGTAAGTACAATGACTACCCGTGAAGACATGGAACTTGGTTCAGACACAAAACCCCACGAGGTAAGTCTTTTAGACTATGATCAATTTATGAACCAAATGAATGACATGATGATAAAATAGCAAGAACTTCAATCTAAATTGAAAACCGAGAAACTCTTGGTTTCCAACTTATAAGCACGCTTAGAAAATAATCATAATCAATTGCTTCTTATGCAAACCGAACTTGTCAATTCTCAAAGTATAGCGCACAATCTCGAAACGGAGAAAATGGTTTTAAAAGAAGAAAATGATCTTTTTAGACAACAAATATCTGATATCACACTTCAACTTTAGGAGTGAGACTGCCGAATTTTCATCAAAGTTTGACTTTGTCAGTTTTCAAAGACAAGATCTATTAGATAAACTCAAAGATTTGGAGCTAAAGCTGTACAAACTTGGTCAAACTAAGCACACAATTCATTTAAACGCTCCAAAAGATTTATGTTCTAAAGCTAGATTAGGATTTGATAATCCAAAACATTTAGAAAAAGCCATCTACAATACTCCGACTATCTATAAATTTGAATATTTGAACCTCGGTCCAGATTACAAAATTCAGTTTATGAAGTTGGATTCCAACATCTAAGAAAGGGAAGATTTGAATAGGAAAAACAAAGATTTTCATCAAATTCCTTTCTGCTACCCTCATATAGTAGAAAAGGAATCTTCAGAAGCAACTCTTCCAAATGATTATTTTCCTTCTTATACTGACGAAGAACTTCAAACTAAAATTCCTGAAAATAAACCCTACATTCCCATTTTATTTTTAGAAAAGAAAATTATTCAACTTGAAAAAGTGTTGGAACATGAACGTTCTTCGTCAGAAAAGGAAAAAGAGGCATTTAATTTAAAAATTCAGAAATTGGAAAACGAGGCTTTACATTTAAACAACAATCACGAAAATGATTCTATTTCCAATATTTCTTCGTGTAAAGCTTTCGTTAGCAATTACTTAGATGATTGCGATGAATTGTTTAAATTAGATCCAAACTATATTCCTCCTAAACAAAAATGTTCCCATTATTCCGACCTAATTGATGATGACTTAGACTTTCTTGAGGAAATGTCTCGTTTTGACGAGTACGTTGATTCCTCATCAGTCCTTAAATCCACAGAACAGTTAGATGACATAAATGCCGATTTTGACTTCAATCCTACACTTCCAAATCATACAGAGTTTTTGGACAAAGGCAAAAAGCCAATCGAATCAGTTTTACTTCCAACGGATCCGAATGAGTGTTCCACAAGTCAAATGCATTACACTCATTCTAACCAAAAGGATCAAACTCACTTTTCCAAACCCATCAATTCTCATTATGTGAAAAATGCTAAACGTGGTTCAGCTTTTCGAACATTAAAGCAAGTTTGGGTTGAAAAAGGCAAAAAGTCATCATCTCGCAAAAACGACAACTCTTATTATTCAAAATTTCCTAATGTTAAAAGAACCAATCGAAATTTTCAATTTCCTTGCACGATTCGTTCTGTTAAACATTTAATTCATTTTTCTCGGTATTTTGTTGCTCGAATTGCGGTGTCAATGACTTTATGCAATTAAATTCTTTCTCTTATGATTATGGTTGTTTTCCTAACATGCATTCTTCTTACAACTCTCATTATGTCAATCAACGGTTTGATCATAAATGGTATGGTACATACAGTATCCCCACTTCCCCATTTGTTGCATCAAAAGCTAACCTCCGAGGACCCAACGAAGCTTGGGTACCAAAATCTTTTTAATATGTTTTGTAGGTATGTCATGTGTGTGCTAAATTCCGAATATTCACATCACATGAAAATCTTTCCAAAGGTTATGCTACAATTTGAGGGGAAGTACCACATTTTTACAATTTTTTATTTATTGTTTAGCTTCATAGTATCTCAGCTATGGACCTGCTCTTAACCCGTTTTACATTGCATTATGACTTCTGAATACATTAGTTCAGAATCGGACTTTAAAGTTTTAACTCTTTGTGTGTTAGGAATTAGAAGTTTCTATGGTCAATCCAAAGCCGGAAGAACCTACCCATGAAACACATCCCTAGGTTAGATATCCTGAAAGGGAATGATTAAAATAAAATTGAGTGCTTGTGAGATAAAAGAAAAATCTGAGGGTGTGACAAGACTTCAAAGAAAATTGGACTTCACCAAACCTAAACAGTTATCCGGGTAGCCACACAATCTATTCATTCTCGATTCCTTGGAGATGAATATTGAACTAGACATGGACCCAATGTTGATAACTTGTGTCACCCCACCCAACTACTCAAGTATCTCACAAAAGATATTTGTTTCATATATCACGAAGAATGCGCATATCTGCTATCTTTTCTTCAATCGGAAGATTAAGATATTAAAAAAGGAAGACACACCTCCGGTCTCCGAACTTCACATTCAATGCACATTGAGTCTGTGAAATATATTTTCACATTTTGAGCCTTAAAATTAGCATTTAATGCATAAATTCTTTCTACACATTGCACGAGTCTTTGTGATTCCTCAAGCATATCTTCGTGTTTATGCCGGAACAGTTTGGGAAGTTAGTTTTATAACTTACTTCTATGATAACTGGAAGTCCTATCAGTGTCAACCCGCTGCCAACACTGCATATAGGCCACTTAATTAAAATTTATTTTGATTAAGTGATAACAGTTGCTTCACATGCTTCTGTATGTTAGTTTTACACGCTTCATTAGTTAACTATTTTTTTTGTCTTTGGTTATTCATAATGATTCGGATTCTCCTTATCATTCTGAGGGGGAGAGATTGTATATCAGAGACACGACATCATGACATGAGAAAAGGAAGATGACAAATGTTGATTTGTTTTGAAGATAAAGACTGAATTAAATATGTTTTGTCGACTGCTGAAGATAAAGTTGAAGACTTATCGAGTGCTTAAGACCCGACAAAAATTTTCATTTCATCGATTCAACTTGACCCGAGATCATTTTCTGTTGAAGACTTATCGAGTGCTTAAGACCCGACATAAAGTTTCATCGACTCAACTTGGCCCGACATCAATTCTTGTCGAATCTACTTGGCCCAAGATTTTTTTTCATCGACATCACCTGACCCGACAAGTTTATATCCTACGACATCACGGCTCCTTCGATTTTTCCAATCATGTTAATGCTAAGGGGGAGCAACGGAGATTACAAGAGATCATTTTCGTAGGGGGAGAAAAAGATTCAAAAGAAAGATTTGTTGACAAAAGTTTCATGATCTTCAAATGAAGAGTGCTGATTTGTTGAATTGTAATCTCGAATACAAAGGGGGAGATTGTTAGGTCTGAAAGTTATTGTATCCGAGATGACAATTATTGAAGACATGAAGGACCAAAAGTGCAAAGTCAACAAAGTCATTTATTAGGAAGGTTTAATATAAGGAAAGGATAATTATCTTTTAAATAACAATTGTATAATGCCTAAAATACTTACCTTCATTTTATAGATTAATTGTTTAATATAAATAAGAGTCTTAGGCTATTCATTAAAAAGTGGAAAAAGGACAAGTCGATTCATTAGAGAGAGAGCTGAAACTGTGATATCATTGTAATCGATCATACATTCAAGAGATATACGACTATGTAAGTTCTTTAACATCTTTATTGTCGTATTACTTTACTATTAACGTTTATCTGTCATTGTGCTTGTTCATCTGGGATCAACAATAGAGTTTTTGATGACGTGTCTTAATGTCATTGGGCTGTGATTTAAATACATGTAACTGTAGCTTTACATTTGTAGTATATATAGAGAGTTTGTTAGTTAATTAGATGATGACACACCACATATGAGAGTCGTCTAAAGGTGTAAGTGTGTGTTTTCTATATTCAGTATATCAATAAAATGAGGATTCCTTGAGCAATCTATCAGATCTGTTGTAATATGGGCTTAACACTTTTGACTCATCTGCCTTAGCCATTCCACAAAACATGGCTTCATCTCCGCTTGACTCGTCATCCAGCCAAGTCTCCTTTTCAGCATAGTGAGCTCTTTCGACTATGTTGTACTTGTATTTGTTCTTGTAGTATAGTTTGTCTTTTTCAAGAGCACCTCTGTAGTCTTTGGAATAGTGACCTGGCTTTCCGCACTTGTAACACACATCCTTTTTCTTCTTCAGCTCTTCCTCTTTCTTTTCTGCTTCTGATTTTTCAGCTCTCTGGATATCCTGTCTTGGAGCATAAGTTTGAGTGCGACGATCAAATCTTCTGTTCCCTTGAAAAGATCTATTACCAAACTTTTTGGTGAATTGTTTAGTAATAAGTGCTAACAATTCTGCAAAAGATTTGATCTCATCATCATCAGAATCAGAAGCACCTTCTAGATTTGCTTCTGAAATGAATGCCTTGCTCTTTCCTTTCCTCTCAGTCTCTTTACTCCTTCTGCCCAACCCTCTAGACTCAGAGATTTGGGCCAGAGGTCCACCAATTGACGTATTCTTCTGAACAAATTCCTTTTCATGTGCCTGAAGAGTGTCAAATACATCGTGCAAAGACCACATTTCTAAGTCTTGGTTTGCTTGAAGAGACATGGAGAGATTAGACCATTCTGGATTTAGTCGTTTAAGAAATAGAACATTGTTGTCTTCCTTGGATCTGACTATATCACATCTCTTGCACAGATTTATCAGAGTGTTAAATCTGTGAAATGTCTGCTCCAGAGTCTCTTCTGGAATAGCTTGAAAACTATTATATTCGTTCAGAGCTTGAGCTCTTCTGTTTTTCTTCATTTTTGCTCCTCCTTCGAGAATATTTTCAAGCTGATCCCACAACTCTTTTGCAGTTTCACATGAATCCAGAGATTGGAAAATCTCATTTGGAATAGCCATAATCAGAAGACTCTTAGCCTTTTTGGCAATTTTCACCTTAGCCTTTTCTTCATCAGACCAATTTTCTTTAAGTTTTGGAACTTGACGAGCAGGAATTTCATCAATGTTTGCAGTAGCAGGAATTTCATCAGTGTTTGCAGTAGCAGGAATTTCATCAGTGTTTGCAGTAGCAGGAATTCTTGGAATGGTGGTCATTGGTATAAATGGACAATTCAGTACAGTAGGATAAAGTTCAACATTTAATCCTTCATAGAAATTGATCATGTGGATCTTCCATTGAGGATATTCATCAAGGATTAGAGTTGGAGGTTTGGTCAAGGATCTGGAGGTGTATATGGCGTTCATGTGTTGATTTGCCATTTTTTTTCAGAAAACATAGATTGGAAAAATGTAGGAAATACTGTTGAAATTTGGAACGAATAAATTTCAAATGATTTGGAACAAAACGATATTCTTACTGATTTTCAGATTTAAACTAAAATTACCACTGATTTAGAGAGGATTGTATGAAATTAACAAAATCTCGAAAAACAAGGTAGAATTGAAAACGGTAGTTTAAAAATGAAATTAACTGCTAGTAGAATAGGGATTTCTCCAAACTGGATGAGATCTAATAATCAATAGATTGATTATCAGGCTCTGATACCAATTGTTGGAACCCAAATCCCTTTCTTTACAAATCAATAGATCGTATGACCAAAGTATGAGCGGAAGCTATGTTGATCTATGACTAATACTGAACAGTAATAAAAACAGTAAGAACAGATTTGAAGAACAATTGAGAAATCGTATTAATAACCTGGAAATTAATTACAATACGTATGAATGAATAGCGCAATTTCTCTCCAAGATCGTCAACTATTACAGTGAAGAATGAATCTATTTATACTATTACAAAGTAAAAGTCAACGATCTAGCCTATCAGGATTTGACACGTCAGCTATACTTGTAACAGAATCAGTTACATACAGGGACGCTTGGAAAGTGTGATTGCCACGTCATCACAAGCGCCTGCGAGATAACAGTTAGAGTCCAGAGATTCTTCAAGTCTCTGGGCGCCTCTAAGATGACTTAAGTCAGAAGATGAGCTTTTGACTTAACTTCTGATCTTCGATACTTGTAATATTCTGGTTCATACATTTCACATAATGAAGTCTAACAGATAGCCTTGAAACCACAATATGCTAGACTTGCATTGGTCATTCCTGGTAGGAAGAACCCCGGTCAAAACTTAGATGTGTTTCTTAGCCCGCTAATAGACGATCTAAAGATGTTGTATACGGTGGGAGTTCTTACATGTGATGCTTATCGTAAGAATAACTTCGTGATGAGGGCTATACTACTATGGACCGTAAGTGACTTCCCTGCCTATGCAATGTTGTCTGGTTGGAGCACGCACGACAAGTTAGCATGCCCGTGCTATATGGGCACAGTGGATTCATTCCAGTTGAAAATTTGAGGGAAACCATGTTGATTTGATTGTCATCGGAGATGGTTACCTACAACACATCTCTTCCGCCGTGATCAAAATCTATTTACCAAAGGTAAGAGGGTACCAGGGTCAGTCGGTACACCACCCGATTTAACATGTGAACAAATCTATGAGCAGGTCCGTCACTATCCAACTGTTTACGAGGGTTCCCCGTTCCGATCGAAAAATAGAAAAATTAGCGGGTTTGGTACCACTCATAATTGGGTAAAGAAAAGCATCTTTTGGGAGTTGCCATATTGGAAGATGTTGCTAATCCGGCACAACATGGATGTCATGCATATCGAGAAGAACGTATTTGAGAATCTCTTTAATACCGTCATGGACACGTTGAAAACAAAAGACAATGTAAAGGCAAGGAGGGATGTAGAGTTGTATTGCGATCGACAGGACTTACACATTCGTAAGGAGCGCAATAAGGTAGTGAAACCAAAGTCGTCGTACAGTTTGAGCAAACAATAGTTAAAATAAGTGTGTGAATGGTTGAAGAAGTTGAAGTTCCCGGACGGTTATGCTTTGAATATAGGGGGGTGAGTAAACCTTGAAGACTACAACTTTTATAGCTTCAAGAGTCATGATCGTCATGTGTTTATGCAACAATTGCTACCTATTGCCTTACGAGGGATGATAGCGACTCCGATATGGGATGCAATAACGGAGTTGTGCACATTCTTTAGTGTAATATACTCAAGGGTGCTACGCACAGAAGACTTGATTCCGTTGCAAAAAATATTGTTCAAACAATTTGCAAGTTGGAAAAGGTCTTCCCCCAGGTTGGTTTGATTCTATGGAACACCTAGTTATACATTTGACACGTGAAGCCATAAACGGTGGCCCGGTCCAATATAGGTGGATATATCTTATTTGAGGTAAATGAACATTCTCTACACTTGACATTCGTTTATGTTCATCTGTCATTTCTTTTCTAACACATAAATATTGCGTTTATATTTAGGACGTTTGTGTCATTGAAGAAAACCGTTAGAAACAAAGAAAAAGTGGAGGGGTCTATCGTTGAGTCCTAGAGCTAATGCAACCGTTAGAAACAAGGTTTTGTACTTGGTTCCTAAACCATGTGAGTATATATACCAACATATGAAATTTACACGTGAATTTACCAATAAATGTGTTTAATTACCTATGTTGTTTTATAGGTCATAGAGAATTCATGTGAATCAAATGAACAACTGCAACATCTAGCACGACGACCATCCCAATATGCACGGTCATATAAAGGATATTTCGTCAATGGTTACAAGTTTCATACGGTAAACCATGCTGTTGGTCGGGTCACACATAATAGCGGTGTATATGTGAGCGGTACTAATTACGACGACTCCGAGTTAGAGGGGGACTATTACAGATTGTTGGAGGACGTGTTAGAGGTGGATTATTTCGGTCCAGGCCATAACGTTGCGGTGTTGTTCAAATGTACATGGTTTGATACTCTTGGTGGAGTTAGAGTTGACCGTAAACATGGGTTGGTCGATATTAAACACAAATCCAGATTAAGATCCGATGACCCTTTCGTCCTAGCATCACAAGCCGAGCAAGTGTATTACACACCGTATCCTTTAGTCGCAAGGGATTTGAAGGATTGGTGGGTGGTAGTCAAGACAAAGCCTCGTGGAATATATGTAGTTGCAGAATCTACTAAGGTGTTGACAACGATGATGATGATCATGATGATGATGAAAAATTCTTCAAATCAATGAACGAGTAACTTCTACAACGTCCACTGAACCAAATGAGGACCTTAATTTAGTCTATCTTGTAACCGGGGAGGTCACATTCGTAGCCACACATTCCGATTATGTTGTACCGGATGAAGCTAGCAAGCAGGAAGATGTATCAAAAAATGAAGCTAGTGAGGACGAGGAAGAATTTGAAGACACAAACGATGATTCAGATAACAAAGATGCATATATTTTATCTGATCATTCTTCTGTGACTAGTTTCGTAGAACCCATTATTTATGTATGTATATCTATCTTAGTGTATGTATATCTGTCTTTGTGTATGTATATCTTCTATCTTTGTGTATGTATATTGGTCTGTGTGTATCTATATCGGTCTTTGTGTACGTATATATGTCTTTGTGTATGTATATGTAACTTTAAACCGTATTCTGATTTCAGATGGTGGGAAAAGGTCAGAACAACAAAGGGAAGGGGTAATTAGAAAATTGTTCAGTCGCGAAAGTGGCAACTCATCCGGGAGTCAACAACCGACACCCGCGAGTCCACAGAGCACACCCGCGAGTCCACAGAGCACACCCGAGGGGCTGGAGCATATACAAGATAATGAGGATGATCAGTTGGATGCAGAGCTCGATATAGATGAGACCCCGGCACTACAGTCGAGACGACGAGGCGCCGCCGTTCTACGTGAGGTTCCAAATAATCTCGATAGCCGACGGGTGATCCACCTTGAGAGTGGCCGGTAAGTAGCTAGTTGCGGTTAAGGTTTTAACATATGACAAACTTATATATACTAATGTATTTTTGTGTTGTACATTTTGAAATTGTGAAGTTTTGAAGAAAACGAGGCTATTCGTGACGTGACTGCAATATGGAAGTCGAAGTCCATGTTCAATGGTCTGAGGGCTCATTTTTCGCAGATCCCTCATCGGTTCTCGTTGACATGTTCGGGGAGTTTAAGGTTAGTAGAAAAGTCTATACAAACTATTTGTTGTAATTTTATAACTTAACATAAACAATGATCAATATGCAGGCTCGATACTGGTGGCCAGACGAGAGTGATGAAACCCTGTTCCTAGCCTTTTGTGATCACTTACAATCCCAATATGCTGAACAAGATGAGAGAGCTTCGTTTACGGCAGCGAAGCTGGCAGAGAAAGCCGATGGGATACCGTAGGATCAGCAAGACTATGAGCGGATCCGGCCATTCAATCCAGACTGGATGGACGGAACCTTATGGAACCAAATGATAGACCAGGTATGTAGGATTTTTTTTGTTACGGGTTCGTTTAAGTTTGTATGTTGATTTTTATCTTTTATGTTTTAATAGGTCTTGACCGATGTGGTATTTCAGCGTCAATTCGCGGCCAATAGCCAATCGTGCGCGGTCAACGGCCCTTAGGCATACTGGAGGTTCAGTTAGCACGGTTATGCATCAGGTACGGATGGTATTGATCATTCATCTACTACATTAAAAGTATATAATTTATTATGAATTTTTGTCTACTAACAACTGATGTCGTATATATACTGCATGTAGAGAGAAGAATGGAACCGTGAGCCCCTCATTAGTGAGGTATTTGACCGGACACACTGCACGAACAGGAAGCTAGTTCCGGGTGCAACCGGACCTCCCACGGATCCGCCTATATATCTTGATCATCATTACGAAGAGTGGTCGGTAAGTTTAGTTTTTACACAAGATTTAATTTGTTATTTAGAATTGACTTGTTTTATAGGATAAAGTTGTAATTAGTTTGGGCTGCCGTTGTTGGGCTGACGATAGGTGTAAATTAGTTAAAAGTATGTAATGGATATGTTCCAATTATAGTAGTTATGCTACCGAAATGTCTATAAGTTTTTATTAGGTAACACATTTTTATTTTGGTGTTTGTAGACGTTGTTCCGCGATAGGAGACAAGAGGAATACCCGGATGTTGATCCAATGATCCTTACTCCGGAGATACAGGGTCAGTTGTGGGAAAAGGCTGTCAGAGGTCGGAAAAAAAATCGTGTGCCCGGGTTCAATAACGTGGCAGATTTCATGAATTTGACCGGTTAACCTCGTCATAGTTGTTCAAACACCCCTTCGGAGGTATGTGTAATATGGGTGTAATACATGCATGCATTAATTATGTTTTTATTAATTGGCACTTAACATTGTTGTTTGTTAAATGTGAATTCATTTCAGTTGGACTCTTTGAGAGCAACGTTGGAGGCAGAGCGGGAACAGATACAGTTAGAGCGGGAGGAAGAAGCGAAGTAGAGACAGATAGAACGGGATGAAGAAGCGGAGCGGTGGCGGAAGTACGAAGAAGAAAGGCAACAACAAGAGGCCACGAGACAACAGTTTGAGGCCTTCATGGAGCAGTTCCAGAATCTGGACCAGATGTAGGCCTTCATGCAACTGTTTCATAATCAGAATCAGAACCAGAACCCTCCTAAATAGATACAATTACGTTGCTTTATTAATTATGTAATTTTGTAGATTTAAAATTGTTTTGTTTGTTAAAAACAGTTTCGTTTGTTTATAAACTGCTTTGTTCAAAACCGTGTGGTAAATTCTGGGTACAAAAATGTATAGGAAATTTGATTTTTAAATTATTATTTTTTCGGGAAAACACCATTTCCGACGGATTTTCGACAGAATTTCCGTCGGAAATGGTTTCTAAAATCCGTCTGAAAGCTTACTAAATCCGTCAGAAATGGTATCCGTTGAAAATGTTACTAAATCCGTCGCAAAGTATCCGTCGGAAATCCGTCGGAAATAGTATCGGTCGGAAAATCTTTCCGTCGGAATACCTTTACCGATGGAAAAGCCCATTCCATCATAAATCCATCAGAAATGGTATCCGTCGGAAATCTGTCGAAAAAATCCGTCGGAAAAGGCTTTACCGACGAGGCAGTTTCCTACGGATCCAGCCGTCAGAAAAGGCCCCCTTTTTTGTAGTGTCACTAGTACAAAAATGGATATTTGTGACGTTTTTTAAATAATAGATTTGTAACGATTTGATAAAAAGCCGTTACAAAAAGTCACAGAAAAAGTTAGACAATTATTTAGTGATAGTTTCTATAGAAAAACGTTACCATTTCCAAAAACCTAGAAACATAAAGCAACATTTTAGATAAAAACATTAATAAACGGTCCCATATGGTAACATTTAGGACGGTTTTGAAAAACCATTGCTTTATGTTGTGACGAGTTTAAAAACCGTTACCATATAGGACCCTTTAGTAATGGTTTTTGTCTAAATCGTTGCTTTATGCTTACCAAATCTAATATATATATATATATACATAAATATGGGCTAAATCAAATAAAAACCACAAAAATGTTACAAACTCGTAAAACCGATATATTAATAAAAAATTTCCTAATTTATTTTCATCAAATGCTAGGATTTAAGATATTATTTCACATATATTTGTTTCATCATGTGAAAGTTTCACATTTATTTGTTTCACCATATAAATATTTTTTATGCATATTTTTCGTTTCACCAGGTGAATCAAATATATTTTTTCACATGTAATTATTTCAAAAGATGAACACAAACATATGTGAAACAATATCTTAAATTATAGATTTTGATAGAAAAAAAATAATGTAAAAAATTATTTTTATATCGTTTTTCACAAGTTTTTAACTTTTTGGTGGTTTTCATTTTATTGTCACCCTATTTGAACCTAAATTTGAGTTCTGGTTTGTAACCCAAATTTGAGTTCTCATTTGAACCCGTCTATATATATAAACAAGAACACCCCAATTTTACGAGAACGCGAGAACACCATTTTACTATAGAAAATCACATGTGATACTATTATTCCGTCTCATAGAATAGACATGTGATAGTAAATCAGAGACGTGGACGACTTTTGACACTATCTATGTTGCGGGCCAAGTCACCCTTACACCACTAAGCCCTGTCACATGTATTATCACATGTGATAAGGATGTTCTTGATGTGATAGTATAATCCATCAAGACCATCACATGTGATACTAAATCATAGACGCAGACGATCTTTAACGAGGCCTAGCTAAGACGTAGGGCATGTCGTCCGCATTATCATCATGTCTCTGCATGTGTATTATCACATGTGATAAGGGTGTTATCGTGTTCTCGTAAAATCTAGGTGTTCTCGTTTGAACCTCCATATATATATATATATATATATATAGGAGGATCAGACGAGAACCACCCCTCTTTAAAAGAATAAAGGAACTCTCTTAGGACTACATATGATGTGGGTCCCATACAATAAAAAAATCATATCTGACTCAATGGGACCCACCATTGAATTAGATATGATTTTTTTGTGGGACCCACATCATATGTGGTCCTAAGAATGTTCCTTTGAATATACAAAATTCTCATTTGAACCTCTCCATATATATATATATATATATATATATGTTAGGTCTGAAAATATTGTATCCGAGATGACAACTATTGAAGATGTGAAGGGCTAAAGTGTAAAGTCAACAAAGTCATTAATTAGGAAAGGTTTAATGTTTAAATATAAGGAAAAATTCTATTTTGTAAATAAGGCAAGTGTATAATGTCTTAATCTTTACTTTCCTTATACTGTATTTCCTATGCATATAAATACAAGGTTAAAGCTAGCATTAGGAACTAGATCATTAATTCTTTTCATTCTAGAGAGAGAGCTTATTAGAGAAATCCATGTAACCGTGAATCCTTACAAGTTAGATATATGACTTATTGAAGTTATTCATCTTGTTCTTTGTGTTCTTGCTGATTTATACACCGTTACCTGATAATCTGGGATCCACAATTGGTATCAGAGCCTCACTATCATAGTTTTGATCTGATTCATGTTGAATTCGGAAACTAAAAGGTACAAATCTCGATTTACTCTTTTGTCCAAAAACTTATCGATCCAAGCTTTCATAGCCTGGATCGACAAGAATTTTTATCGCTTCCTCAATTATCGATAAGAAGTTTTTATCGCATCCTATTATATCGATAAGAATTTTATATTGCACCCTCATATTTTGATAAGTTTTTTATCGCATCTTGTTATATCGACAATATTTTATATCGCGCCTTTCTTATCGACAAGTTTCTTTTCATTCGAATTTTTTTTCTTAATTATTTTAGTTTAATCCGTAGTACTTTTACTTTACTTTTATTAGAAAACTCATGGTCACTGACTTCTGCAGCGTTTCTGGTTTAAGGATTCTCAAGTACACGCCTTAAACTTTAGTAATTCATTTTTTACTTTATTTTGATCTTTTTGGGGACTCGGGAACTTACATCTTCTCTTCCATAAAAAGACTTGTTCGTTTTTTGTCGATGAAGGCTTCGTTCTTGCTCTTCAATATTTCAAAATAAAGATAAAACGGATTATTCAATATCTTGTTTTTATCGCGTCCTTTTGACCCGATAAAAATTCTTGTCGCCTCTTTATAAAGCCGATATAAGATCTTGTCGGCTTCTCATTACCCGATATAAAAACTTATCGACTACTTAATACCCGATATAAAATCTTCTCGATCATCTTTAAACCGATAAGTTTTCTTGTCGAGTCAACTTAACCCGATATAAATTCTTATCGCATTCGTTATAGTCGACATCTTTTCTGTCAAATCGAGATATTTTATTTTATTTAAAGAACTCTTAGATTTTTTTCAAAACTCACCGATCAACGATCACTTTATCAGGTAACTAGTACTTAATTTTTTTTCTCAAAATCAATTTTTTGATCTCAATGCTGAAATTGAAAGATTTGAAACAAGACACACGAATAATATGAAAGTGCTTGATGAACTTTTATGGGAACATGTTGACCTCAAATCTAAGTTTCATAACTCAGAACAAACAAGAAAAGATTTGAAAAATAAAAACGAGTTTTTACAAAATCAACTCACCGAGCTTTCTAGAAATACAAATCATACCGTTTATGAAGACTTTTGCAAAAAGAAAAATCTTGAGTTGATAAAAATAAATTTTGATCTGAAAACCAAAATTTCTAAGTTTGAAAAACTTATAGATTCTGAGACTTATAGCGTTGTTCTTTCAAGAAAAATAATTGAATTTGTGGAACTTGAGAAAGAAAAGAAATTAACTTCTGATGACAAACACAAATTTGAATCTGCACGAATAGATTTTGAAAGAAAAATTAACACTTGTGAATTGACCATTCAAAAACTTTCTAAACAAGTGTCAGACTTTGACCAGATTGTAATTTTAAAAAGAAAATCTTCTGAAACAAAATGTTTGGAACTTTCGAAACAAATTTTCGAACTTCAGAAACATTTAAAAGATGAAAGAAAAGTGTTTGAGACTAATAAAACGAATTTCATCAAGAAAGGTACTTTGATCATTACTAAAAACAAATATTTGGAAAAAGATTTTGAAAAAGAGAAGAAAGTTTTTAAGGAGAAAATTGATAAACATTCAAATAAATTATCTGTTTTAGAAACAAATCTTATGAATGAAAAGAAAATGAGATCTGAATTTCAAACAAAATATGATTTGATTATAGAAGAAAGAAATAATCTCTTGTATAAAATTAAAGAACTTGAAGGTTATACAACTGTTTCAAGTTCAATTCATAAGATGAATCTTTTTTCTACCATAAACGTCTGTATGAATAACTCGTCTTTAAGTGTGAAATCAAACAGTTATTCTAACAGCTCTAAATCATATAGTTCTCCAACTTTTCTGACTCATAATTCTACTTTCTCTCACAATGATTTTGTTGCTAAAATCGGTAATTTCAAAAAGTTTAAAATGGTTTGGAAAAAAAAGTCAACTACAGATGATAGTGTTGGAAACATGTCACGTACATCTCCTGTAGTTGATGCAAAATCATTTGTTTCCAAGACTGCTTTACCTTATTTTGTCAAATCAATCAATCGGCAAATCAGTCTAAGCGCCACAAATCTTTGTTGTTCTACTTGTGGAACAAATGATTTTGTCGATCAAAGGTACGTTCATAAATGGTATGGTACTTACAGTATCCCCACTTCCCCATTATCTAAAGCTAACATCCGAGGACCCAACAAAGCTTGGATACCAAAATCTTTTTAAATTGTTTTGTAGGTACGTCATTTGTGTTCTAAATTCTGAATATTCACATCACATGACAATCTTTCAAAAAGGTATGCTACATTTGAGGGTGAGTACCACATTTTTACCATTTATTTAGCTTCATAGTACATCAGCTATGAACCTGCTCTTAAATTTTGGCTTCTCAATATCTCAGTTCAGAACCCGTTTTACATTGCATTACGACTTCTGAACACATCAGTTTAGAACTCGGACTTTAATGTTTTAACTCTTTGTGTGTGATAGGATTTAGATGTTTCAGTGGTCAATCTAGAGCCGGAAGGACCTACCCATGAACCACACCCCTATGATAGATATTTTGAAAGGGTATAAAATTGAGTGCTTGTGAGATAAAAGAAAAAGTGAGGGCGTGACAGGACTTAAAAGAAAATTGGTCATTACCAAACCTAAACAGTTATCCGGGTAGCCACACAATCTATTCATTCTCGGTTCTTTGGAGATGAATATTGAAATAGACATGGACCCAGTGTCGATAACTCGTGTCACTTCACTCGGCAGATTAAGATATTGAAAAAGGAAGACACACCTCCGGCCTCCAAACTTCACATTCAATGCACATTGAGTCTGTGAAATGTCTTTTCACATCTCGAGCCTTAAAAATAGCATTCAATACTTAATTCTTTCTACATATTGCACGAGTCTTTGTGATTCCACAAACATATCTTTGTGTTTATGCCGGAACAGTTTGAGAAGTTAGTTTTATAACTTACTTCTATGATAACTGGAAGTCTTATCAGAGATTTATCATTGCCAACTCTGAAGATAGTTGCTACACGTGCTTCTGTATGCCCTTTACCCATTGACCCACGAAGATATTTGCTCACTTCCGCTTATTGTCTTTGATCGTTCATAATGCTTCAGATTCTCCTTATCATTCTGAGGGGGAGAAAAAGTATCGAAGACAAATGCCCATTATGAGGGAGAAAAGTCATCATCAAAGGCACATACGAAGAAGGAAACGAGAAAAGTAATCACACCATCGCATCATTATGAACTTGGAAGAAATCAGGATCTTTTCTCGTCTCCACTTAGCCTGACATCATTCTTTATAGCATCTGCTCAAAAACATCAATGCCTAACCCGATATCACAATGCATAGATCCAACAATCTTTTGTCTTTTTCATCAAAACGACAAAGTTCTACTCGAAGAAAGATTTTACCCTACGACATCACGACTCCTTCAAGATTCTTTTCGTGAACTACATGCTAGTGTTAAGGAGGAGCTACGAAGCTTATCAAATGATCATATTCGTAGGGTGAGCAAAAGAATTCAAGATAGTGATTTGTTGACAAAATTTCATCGTCTTCAAAAGTGTTGATTTGCTGAAGTGTAATCTCGAATACAAAGGGGGAGATTGTTAGGTCTGAAAATATTGTATCTGAGATAACAACTATTGAAGACGTGAAGGGCTAAAGTGTAAAGTCAACAAAGTCATTAATTAGGAAAGGTTTAATGTTTAAATATAAGGAAACATTCTATTTTGTAAATAAGGCAAGTGTATAATGCCTTAATCTTTACTTTCCTTATACCGTATTTCTTATGCATATAAATACAAGGTTAAAGCTAGCATTAGAAACTAGATCATTAATTTTTATCATTCTAGAGATAGAGCTTATTAGAGAAATCCATGTAACCGTGAATCCTTACAAGTTAGATATATCACTTATTGAAGTTATTCATCTTGTTCTTTGTGTTCTTGCTGATTTATACATCGTTACCTGATTTACTGGGAACCACAATATATATAGGGGAGGGGTTCAAATGAGAACTCAAATTTGGTTGTGAACGTGAGGACAAATGAGAGCGCGACACATGTCATATTCAGACTGAATAATCAAAGACAATATTCAGTCTGAATAATGCTACATTCGGACTGAATGCAGTATTATTCAGACTGAATAATACTATATTTAGTCTGAATATTTCTTTGACTATTCAGTCTGAATAATCTACATTCAGACATGTCTCACGCTCATTTGTCCTCACATTCACAACCAAATTTGAGTTCGCATTTGAACTTTCCTCTCTCTCTCTCTCTCTCTCTCTCTATATATATATATATATATATATAGGGAAGGGTTCAAATGAGAACACACCCAATTTAAAGGAACAAAGAGACTCATTTGGGACCACATATGATGTGGGTCCCACCAATAAAAAATCATATCTGATTCAATGAGGCCACCATTGAAAATCAGATATGATTTTTTATTGGTGGGACCCACATCATATGTCATCTCAAATGAGTCTCTTTGTTCCTTTAAATTTACAAAGTTCCCATTTAGACTGAATAATGAAGGTCATTCGGTATGAATAACGAAAGTGAAGTTCATACATTATTCAGTATGAATAACACTCATGATTTAAAGGAACAAAGGAACACTTTGTGGACCACATATGATGTAGGTCCCACATAATATTAAATCATATCAGATATGATTTCATATTATGTGGGACCCACATCATATGTGATCCACAAGGTGTTCCTTAGGTCCTTTAAATTTAAAAAGTTCTCATTTGAACCTCCTTCTCTCTCTCTCTCTCTCTCTATATATATATATATATAGCAATGTTTATTTAAAAACCATTTCAAAAAATCATCAAGTTCTACGGCAACGGTTTTTTAAAAAATTACGTCACCATATGTCATGTTTTGGTAACGGTATTAAAACATTTATATCATCGTATCTCAAGTTACATTGACGGTTTTGAATAATTTACATCACTAATGTCATGCTATGGTGACGGTTTTGAGTACGTTACCATATGTCATTCTATGGTAACATTTTTGAAAAATAAATGTCACCAGATGTCATATTATGGTGACGGTTTAAATTATATATCACAACGCCGACGATTTTGTATAATAAATGTCATCATATATCATGCTAAGGTGACGGTTTTGAAAAATAAATGTTACCGCATATCAAGTTACGCTTTCTGTTTCGAAGAATTTACATCACCATATATCATGCTACGATGAAGGTTAGAAAAATAATTGTCACTGTACATCATGCTATAATGACATATTGAAAATAAACGTTATTGTATGTTATGCCATGGTGACAGTTTTGAAAAAAAAAGTCACCTATATCATGCTATGGTGACATTTTCGAGTTATAAACGTAGGCGTATGTCATGTTAAGGTGATGTTTTTGAATCATAAACGTCATTGTATATCATCCTATGGTGACGTTTTGAAAGATAAACATCACCATGTGTCAAGCTACTGTGATGGTTTTAAAACAAAAATATCACTGCATGTCATGCTACGGTAACTCTGTTGAATGATAAATGCCACGCTATGTAATGTTACGGTGACGGTTTTAAATGATAACGTCACTGTATGTCATTTCACAATGATGGTTTTGATAAAGTTACGTCACCGTATGTCATGATGTGGTCACGGTCTTGAGAAACTTATGTCATTGTATGTATTTCTAAGGTGATGTTTTTGAATAATAAACGTCATTTTATGTCATTCTAAGATGACAATTTTGAATAATAAACGTCCTTGTATGTCATATTACGGTGACGATGTTGAATGATAAACCTCACGGCATACGATGTTACCATGACTGTTTTGAATGATAAATGTCAACGTATATCATTTTACAGTACAATTATGATAAATTGACATCACTGAATGATGTGTTGACGGTTTTGAGAAATTTACATCACCCTATGTCCGAATATGATGATGTTTTTGAATAATAAACATGTATTATATGTCATGCTAAGATAATGATTTTGGAATAATAAACATCATTGTGTGTCATACTACGGTGGCGGTTCTAAAAAATAAATGTCATCATATGTCATGATACGGTGACGGTTTATAAAAATAAACGTCAAATATGTCATACTATGTTGGCGCTATTGAATGATAATGTTACTTTATGTAATGTTACAGTGATGGTTTTAAATGATAAATGTCACTATATATCATTTTATAGTGACAATTTTTGACAATGTTACTGTAGAAAGTAAGAAATAAAATGTGAATAACACTCACATTTATATAGAATTGATTAATCATTATGGGTAATTAAAAAGCATACATCTAACTTTTTATTCATCTCTCGTCATTAAAAAACACTATATTAATAATGTTCCAAAAAACATATTGATAAAATCAACATATATTAAAAAAAATCTATATTATCTTAAATATTGAAAGAAAATATAAAATAAATCGTTAAATTGGCACTAAATAACCAAAGTTATTAACTCTTCCAAAAAGGGTTTCGGATTTATTTATTCAAAATTAAGTTTATGTTTTTGTTTCTTCAAAAAATTGGGATTTATTTGTTCTGAAAAAGTTCAAAAATTTATATGATGAAAAAATTTAGAAAATAAATTAGGGATTTGTTTTCAAAAAAAATCAAGGACTTAATTATTCAAAATAAAATAGTTTTTTTTCTTTGGGGGGGGGGGGGGGGGGGGGCTTTTCAAATAAATTGTCACATTAACCTGTTTTTACATGTTACAAAGATATATTTAACCGGTTTTAGATAGTTTTATCATTCTAAAAAATAGTTTAAGAACTTAATCATTCAAAATGAGATAATTTGTTGGTGGTTTTTTAAACTTTTCCCCTTTTTTAAAATATAAAATTTAAAATTAAAATCTCTAAGAAAATTACATTCAACTCCAACAACTACTCTATTTTAAAATTTTCAGCATTAATTATATTATTAAAATATTTTATAGATTTATTATCCCAATGCACTTTTAGAAAAATTATATAAAAATAATATCTCTCTATAAAGTTAAGTTCTAGAGATCTCTACTTTGTAGCATACATTATAACATAGTTGTTAGAGATGGTCTAAATCTTTATACCCGAAACTCTAAAAAAAGTCAAATAAAGTGTTGCTTGTTCATGATGGCTACAAATAGATATAAAAAATGGAGACACAAACAAAATTAAAAAAATGTAGGAACTCAGATCCTCTAAATCTCAATTAATTGATGCAAATAGATGAATAAGAGCTGTGAGCGGAAGCAATTAATAAGAACCAATTAAACTAGACAATTAATGAACTACGTAATGATTAGTAAACAAATCACCAACTGGAATTGAGAATTGGCGTAATCATCATCTGTATTGAATAAGCTTTGAGAATGGAGCTACACCAAGAACACACATCAAATGTATGAGAAAATATCTCTCAAAAGCTTACAAATCTCTCAAGTACAATTAGATATGAATATGTTCAAGTGCATACTGAAATCCAAAACAACTTTCCTATTTATAGTCTTTAGATGGAAATTAAAAACATCTATCGATAGGAACATGGTGTAATATGGCCATTTATACTAGAGAGTGTCATTGGAGAACACTTAGTGAAATCCGAGAAGTCTTCGACCAGAGGCACTGCATGTACTATGCAGAGGCACTATATGTATAGTGCATAGGCTCTACATCTGAAGCTGTGAGCTCTGCACCCGCTTGAGTTTGACCTCGACACGTTCAGGAACTAACCTAAGGGCAGGTTGAACGATCAAGATGGATTAGGATGCTAAAAGACTAGTGTTTAAAAAAGTGTTTTTCTGTGTAATTATATAAATATGTTAATCGTATGAAATTCCCTCAAATCTGGAAAGAGCGACTAATTTAAAATGTCATCAATGCAACAAATAAGGAATAAATCCTTCTCTTATAAACCAATACTTGAAATTCCTCAAATAATAATTCTACAAAAACATCTACTGAGATAGGTCAAGTCTTCTACTAAGACATGATTAAAGTCAGGTGTTACTAAACCCAAAAGAGTCGTTATCTCCGAAAGCGGAAAACATCAACAAAGCTAGATCTTTAACGTGCTACTCCCTAGCACTCAAGTCTACACGTGTCGCTAGTACCAACCCCAACGATAACCTGATGCACATGCCGACAAAGAAAAAGGGTTAGGCTTAACGCCTAGTAAGCTCAAGAGTTTATAACATATTTATAATTGATTTGAAACCAAAAGATTTGCTTGATAAAATATAATCTCAAAGGAAATAACTTTATTATAAAAGAAACATCTTTCCCAATTCAATATTTCCATAATAAAAAGCTTTAGACCAAAATGGCATTAGAAGTGAAAGTTTTAACTAGACATACTCATTTAACATGATACCAAATCCAATACTCACACAATCATGAATAAGTTTATAAACGTAAAGATAGAAACATAATTTTAACCAAGTTTTATAAACCGTTAACTCACGCGTACTTTTAAAAGGGATAGAAATATCCGAAGTTACGTAAGAGACCCGATCATACCATCTTTGGTGACAGACACAAAGTAAGTCACTACTCGATGTTGCCTTAACAAAGGAACCAATGGCAATTGGGGACAACCAATTAATGTAATAACATCTAAAGCCTCCGATGATTCCAACGAAAGCCCGTGCAAGGAATCAATGGCATTTGGTAACAACCAATTAATGTAATAACATCTAAAGCATCCGATGACCCTAATTCGGCACGTACGTAAGAGTCAATGACAACTGGTGACTAATATAATAATATCTAAAGCCTCCGATGACTCGAACGAATACATAAAGGGGACAATAATTTCGAAATAAAACAGACTAAATGCCTATGGATCCATTACATTCTAGTCTATAAATCAAATACGTCAAGCAAGACATATTGATAATTTCCCAACACCAATTCTTTGCTCAAATATATTATTTCCCGATAGTCGATTATTTCTCAAAGTTAGGAAATCATAACGTTACCCGACGCTACGCGAATGACTAACGCACCTGAAACATATCGTCATTTAAATCGGACAAATGTCCATGAGACTCATTTTAGTCAAACCGAACAAAAACTCTATAACTCAACACTTATGCGATTACTCAAAACATTTGTTGAGACACGCCATTTTCCAAATGAAATCGTATTCATATATTTCCAAATATTCATATATTTCCAAATGTCTCATAATGCAATAACATGTATTTTCCGACGATTTATAAATCAAATACTTCAAAGAGGCAATTACGACCAAATGATTTTCATTTAAAAGGTAATGCACTCAAACAACCCACACTTATACTTTATTTGTCAAAATGTCTAGAATCCAAGTATAAGCCTTTTACATGATTTATAAACCTTTTTATACCAAATATGCAAACACACCCAAATACTCACACATTTGATAAATAACAAGTAAAACATGTTAATACTTTAAAATAGACATTTTTGGCATGTACAAAGTTTTCACAAAGTATCTTGAACTCACCTTGCTATTTATGGCTAGATCTATGGTTTACCCCAAACTTGAGCTTCCTTAAATGAAATCTTTATATCCATCAAGATCTCGCACTAGAACTTCCATCTACAAAAACAACAAACCTACAATACACTAATATTAACCCTAAAAATTGATCTAAAACTAAAACCCTAAATATTATAAGTGGGTTCATCAAAATCTTACCTCAAGAGGTCATATGAAGATTCCAACCAAAATTCTTGAAACTATTAGGTTAGATCTTCCAAAAATGTTCCACTACTTATCTCAAATCGGGTCTTGGATGAAAGGAGAAGGAGATGATGGATGGTGGGTTTTCTAGGGATAGAAAAGTGTGTGGAAAAGTATTTTGGGAAGATAGAAAACAAATGGGGAGGAGAGGATAGGTGCAGCAAAAGAAAGAAAGAAGAAAGAAACAGTAAAAGAAAGAAAGAAGGAAGAAATAGAAGAAGTCGACGATGGGGTGGACCAAAACGCTGACATCACAATCCACTACTCTCCACTAAACTTGTATTAAGATTAATCACAAACATCCCCTATATTTTTTAATAATTTGACAAGACACCACCCTATAAAATATTAAAACAATATATACACAAGTATATATACATGTAACTGTGTAACTATATATCTATATATTTGTATCTCTCTCTCTTTCTATATATATATATACATAAAAGTACATACATATATATTTATTTATCTATATATAAATACATAAATATAATATATCTTAAAGACTTAAACCAAACAGGGCTTGCGTTAGATATTTTTTTCCTTACCGAAATTTTCGAGTGTTACAGTCTTTAGATGGAAATTCAAAACATCTACCAATAGGAACATGGTGTAATATGGCCAGATGTGCTAGAGAGTGTCATTGGAGAACACTTAGTGAAATCTGATAAGTCTTCGACCAGAGGCTCTGATGTACTATGCAGAGGCACTATATTTATAGTGCATAGGCTCTACATCTGAAGCTGCGAGCTTTGCACCCGCTTGAGTTTGACCTCGACACATTCAGGAACTAACCCAAGGGAAGGTTGAACGATTAAGATGGATTAGGATGCTAAAAGACTAGTGTTTAAAACAACATTTTGTTGTGTAATTATATAAATATGTTAATCGTATGAAATTCTGATGGTTGTAATGTTATCTTTTGGGAGTTCCATTAGAGCTTTTTACTTTAAATGGTAGACTTTTGATATGTTTTCGGTTGTGATACGCCTCATCTTAAGTCTCGGGCTCTGCATCCAAGCTCTGTTTCCCTGTGACCATATAGACTTGATTTCTTTTCACATATACTTTCTACAGGATTGATTTTTTTACAATCTCCCCCAAGAATCATGCACAAAGTAAAAGATATTAACTACAAAGCAAGAGGCCAACATGGTCCTTTGTAAAAATATTTTCTTTAACTAAAGATCCTTCAAAATCATGAACTTTCTAAAGCACGAAAGTCCACCAACCTTGTCATGTGATTGATCATTGTTTGCCCACACTCTTTTGGTATCTTTCCTGACTTGCACCTCTTATCAATCTCGAAAGACAACCACTTCAGAGTTGTAGTTGAGTATTTGTTTCTCTCTAACACTTTGGAAAATCTCTTCTGACCAACTTCATTTCTGTACACAAATCCCATCAATAGATCATCAAGAATTATTCTTGGTGGAATCTTCTTCATGTTATCGAGTTCTTCATCTGGTTCAGTAACTGAGAGTTGATCAACACCTATCTCCACAACAATTTGAATGTCTACTCTGCTTCTATTTCGAATCAACTCCTTCATCGTTTCATGAATTACAATGTTCGCAGTCGCATAATTGATTCCTCTGTCTCTCATTTTATTTGTATAATTGTACAAGGTTAGAAGATCATAGGAATTCAGATTGAGAAAATATGTGAATTTGGAAGCGTCCTTAATCTCTTTCCATAGTATACTCTGAGTAGATGATCTACTTATGAACGAATGTTCTTTTGGTGATCTCAAGAACTTGCTTGATGCGAACATTAGAGAATAATTCATGTTGAGGCAGAGCAGTTGACTTCAGAAATCTTTGTCTGGTATTCTCTTGTACCCCTAAATGATGATTGAAGACCATGTCTACTCGCTCATCTTTGTCTTTATAGAGGTAAAAGTAGACACTCTCATTGAAAGTTAACTCCCTCTCTATTGGTTTTGAAATTGGTCTTCTCATGGCGTATAAAGCGATAAGATTATGAAGTATAAAGCGATAAGAACACACAAAATAATGATTATGAAGTATAAAGCGATAAGAACACATAGAATAATGAAGCTTCGTAATCGTATATCTCACTTGTACGATTACAATGTTAATATGACAGTATTTCAGCTCTATGGTAATCGACTTCTACCACACTATATAATGAATAGCCTAAGACTCCTATTTATATGTATAGGAAATACGGTATAAGGAAATAGTAGAATAAGGCATTGTACACTTGCCTTTTCTTATAAAGCATTACTTTCCTTATTTTAAACATTAAATCTTTCCTAATTAAAGACTTTGCTAACTTTTCACTTTAGCCCTTCACGTCTTCAATAGTTGTCATCTCGGATACAATATTTTCAGACCTAACAATCTCCCCCTTTGTATTCGATATTACAATTCAGCAAATCAGCACTCTTTTGAAGACGGTGAAACTTTTGTCAACAAATCTTTCTTCTTAAATCTTTTGCTCCTCCTATGAAAAAGATCTCTTGTAAGCTCCGAAGCTCCCCCTTAACATTAGCATGATTGGGAAAATCGAAGGAGCCACGATGTCGTAGGGTATTTTCCTTTATTCAAAACTTTGTCGGGTCAACCATTTCGATAAGCTCAGATGTGGCTTAAAAAAATATCGGGTCAACATAAAAATATCTCGGGCCAAGATGAGTCGATGAAAATTTATGTTGGGTCTTAAGCACTCGATAAGTCTTCAACTTTATCTTCAGCAGTCGACAAAATCATTTTGATTTAACACATTTTCTTCAAAAATCAAGTAAGGAAACTCGACAAAATCAGTCTTCAACAAATCAGCATTTGTCATCTTCCTTTTCTCCCAAATAAGCATGTAAGCATGTCGTGTCTTTGATATACAATCTCTCCCCATCAGAATGATAAGGAGAATCCGAATCATTATGAATAACCAAAGACAAAAAAAAATTGTTAACTAATGAAGCGTGTAAAAACTAACATACAGAAGCACGTGAAGCAACTGTTATCACTTAATCAAAATAAATTCAATTGAAGTGGCCTATATTCAAAGTTGGCAATGATGAATTCTGACTTCCAGTTATCATTTGAAGTAAGTTAGAAAACTAACTTCTCAAACCGTTCCGGCATTAACACGAAATTATACTTGTTGAATCACAAAGATTCGTGCAATGTGTCAAAGAAATATTTGTATATATTTTGGCTCAAAAATAGACTCGATTGTGCACAGAATATGAAGTTCGGAGACTGGAGGTGTGTCTTTCTTTTTCAATATCTTAATCTTCCGAGTGAAGAAAAGATAGCAGATATGCTCATTCTCCGTGATATATGAAACAAATATCTTTTCTAAGATACTTGAGTAGTTGTATGGGGTGACACAAGTTATAGACATTGGGTCCATGTCTATTTCAATATTCATCTCCAAAGAATTGATAATGAATAGATTATGTGGCTACCCAGATAACTGTTTAGGTTTGGTGAAGACCAATTATTTTCTTCGAAGCCTTGTCACACTCTCACATTTTCTTTTATCTCACAGGCACTCAATTTTATTTTAACCATTCCCTTTCAGGATATCTAACCTAGGGATGTGTTTCATGGGTAGGTCCTTCCGGCTTTGGATTGACCATAGAAACTTCTAATTCCTATCACACACAAGGAGTCAAAACATGGAAGTACGAGTTCTAAACTGATGTATTCAGAAGTCGTAATGTTAAGAGCAGGTTCATAGCTGAGATACTATGAAGCTAACTAAATGGTAAAAATGTGGTACTCTCCCTCAAATGTAGCAAAACCTTTTGAAAGATCGTCATGTGATGTGAATATTCGGAGTTCTGACCATACATGACGTACCTACAAAACAGATTAAATAGATTTTGGTACCCAAGCTTTGTTGGGTCCTCGGAGGTTAGCTTTAGATGCAATAAATGGGGAAGTGGGGATACTGTAAGTACCATACCATTTATGAATGAAATTTTGATTGACAAAATCATTTGTTCCACATGTAGAACAACAAATCTTTGTGGCACTTAGACTAATTAGCTGATTGATAGATTTGACAAAATAAGGCAAATTAGTCTTGGAAACAAATGATTTTTCATCAACTACAGGAGATGTATGTGGCATGTTTCTAACACTATCATCTGTAGTTGATTTCTTTCTCCAAACCATCTTAAACTTCTTGAAATTTCTGGATTTAGCAGCAAAATCATTATGAAACTGTTTAGATTTATGAGTTCGAAAAGCTGAAACATGAATAAAACCACGTTTAGCATTTTTCACATAATGAGAATTGATGGGTTTGGAAAAGTGAGTTTGATCCTTTTGGTTAGAAAACAAATTGCTTGTAGAGCACTCATTCTTAACTGCTGGAGTGAAAGCAGATTCCATTGGTTTCTTCCCTTTATCTGAAAATTCCTTATGACTTGGAAGAATTGGATTGAAGTCAAAGTCAGCATTTAAATCGTTTAAACATTCGTTGTTGTCAAGTAAAGAAAGATTAGAATTTGTATCCGAAAAAATCTTTGTCTCAAGGTCATCTAATTCCTTATCTATTTATTCTTGTGAGAGAGAACATTTTTGTTTTGGAGGACAGTAGTTAGGATCAATCGGGAAGTATGAAAAATCACAATCATCGAAATATGAGCTGACAAAGGCTTTACAAGAAGAGATATTTGAAGTTGTGTCAACTTCGGGGTTTTGAGTTTGTAAAGCTTTGTTCTCTAAAGTTTGAATTTTAGCGATTAATGCCTCTTTTTCCTTGTCCGACGAAGAACGTTCGATTTCCAACATATTTTCAAGTTGAACAATTTGATTTTCTAAAAATAGAGTGAATGTAGGATTTACATTCAGGAATTTTATTTTGAAGTTCTTCGTCAGAATATGAGGGAAAATAGTCATTCAGAAGAGTTGCTTTTGAAGATTCCTCTTCTACTATTCGCGGATAGCAGAAAGGAATTTGATGAAAATTCTTGTTTTGTCTTTTCCAATCTTCCCTTTCTTCGACGTTGGACTCCGACTTCATAAATGAATTTTGTAATCTGGACCAAGGTTCAGATATTCGAATTTATAGATAGTCGGAGTATTGTAGATGGCCTTTTCTAAATGTTTCGGATTATCAAATCCTAATCCAGCTTTTGAACTTAACTCTTTTGGAATGTTTAAATGAATTTGTGTGCTTCGTTTGACCAATTTTATACAGTTTTAATTCCAAATCTTTGAGTTTTTCCAAAAGGTCTTGTCTTTGAAAACTCACAAATTCATATTTTGATGAAAATCTTCGGTCTCCCTTTTAGATTGGTTAAATTGAAGTGTGAGATTCGAGATTTGTTGTTTTAAAAGAATGTTTTCTTCTTGAAAAGCAGTTTTCTCCTTTTGATGATTTTGTGCAATACTTTGAGATGTTGCAAGTTCAGTTTGGTAAATTAGCAATTGATTATGATTATTTTCTAAGGGAGCCTCTAATTTGGAAACCAAGAGTTTCTCGGTATTCAATTTAGATTGTAATTCTTGCAATTGTATCATCATGTCATTCATAAACTGATCATAATTCGAGAGACTTACCTCTGGGGGTTTTGTGTCTGAACCAATTTCCATTGCTTCGCGATTGGTCATTGTACTTGGCTTGATGATCTCGATCAGCGAGTTTTTGGCAATTTTCTGAGTTGTTTTTGTGAAACGGAAAGTTTTCTCGATTGACTAGGGGTCGACAAAACTTTTTATCGGGTTGGGCTTTGATGACAAGAGTTTTTGTCGGGCGTTTGAGGCTTGGTAAATATTATTGTCGGGTGTAGGGGACTCGATAAACCTTCTAAGGAAAATTTGATTCGATAAGAAGAGGTTTATCGATCACAAGGGACTCGATAACTTCGAGTTTCTCGATTAAGTAAGATTCGACAAAAAAAATTGACTCGATAAAACAATGAATCGAAAAAAAAATTATATCGATTATTGTTGACCCGATTAATAAATTTTGTCGATTTGTAAAAACTCGATAAAAATTCAAAAATACTTAATCCGAATTTTCTTAACTGATAAACCAGAAACCAAGAACACAGGGTTCTGGACTAAAAAGAACAAGTCTTTTTATGGACAAGAATATCTAAGTTCTCGAATTTCTTATTTGTTCAGTCAAGAATAAAAGACAAAATTACTAGAGTTTATGATTTTTACTTAAGAATTCTTTAGTAAGAAAAGCTGCAAGAGGACACTAGTTCCTGATTTTTCTTATGTAAAGAGTTTCGAAAGTAATCAAGATAAACTAGAATAATTTTAATCAAAACCGATTAAATAATTTAAATGAAAATCAAGTTTAACTTAATATGGATCGACAAAAAATTTAAGCGCATGAAGTATGGATCGACAAAAATTTAAGCGAAAGAAGTATGGATCGACAAAAAATCAAGTTTATCAAAATAAGACTTTTTATCGGGTAAAGCTTATGAAGTATGGATCGAGGAAAACAGATCTTTAAAAAATTATGAGTTTTTATCGGGTAAAGCTAAAATAGTTTGAATCGATAAAAACTCAAAAATGCATAAATCAAAATTTTACCTTCTGTTTCGTAAATAACTTCAGAAAATCAGAAAAACTCAGATCCTCTGCTCTGATACCACTTGTAGATCCCAGATTATGCAAGCACAATGATTATGAAGTATAAAGCGATAAGAACACACAGAATAATGAAGCTTCGTAGTCGTATATCTCACTTGTACGATTACAATGTTAATATGACAGTATTTCAGCTCTATGGTAATCGACTTCTACCACACTATATAATGAATAGCCTAAGACTCCTATTTATATGTATAGGAAATACGGTATAAGGAAATAGTAGAATAAGGCATTATACACTCGTTTTTTCTTACAAAAAATACTTTCCTTATTTTAAACATTAAATCTTTCCTAATTAAAGACTTTGTTAATTTTTCACTTTAGCCCTTCACGTCTTCAATAGTTGTCATCTCGGATACAATATTTTTAGACCTAACATCGTTGTCTGGTATTCTCTTGTACCCCTAAATTATGATTGAAGACCATGTCTACTCACTCATCTTTGTTTTTATAGAGGTAGAAGTAGACACTCTCATTGATTAACTCCCTCTCTATTGGTTTTGAAATTGGTCTTCTCATGGCGTCTATCCGATCAGTTATCTCTTTGAGTTTGTCGAGTTATGGTTGGGATGGCCAGAGGTAGATGGAAGTTGGGAAGAAGATACAAAGACAGATATAGAATGTATTGTTGTTGAAGGGTTAAGTACAAAGATAGATTATGGAGTAGGTACAGAGAGGTATGGTGGATTGGGTACAGAGAGGTATGGTGGATTGGGTACAGAGGTGGTTGCCGCAAATGTACAGATGGCTGATTTTCTTCTTCTTGTCAAAGGCACCTTAACAGTAGATAAGATATCCTCTCTTGCAACATTTATCCTTACAGGGTTCTCTTTTGTATTTACCCCCAAAGGGTACTCTTCTGTATCTGATGACGAGGAGAGGTAGTCTTCTGTAGATGGAGGTAACAATTTTTCACTTTCTTCGTCTTGGCAAAAGAGAGATGCAATTGCAGATTCCTTTGGTTGAGATGTGGAGGCTTCCTCGTTCAGAGAAGTCATGTTTAGAGGCATTATTAGGATTGCATAGCTAGGTACAGAGGATGAAGGTTGATTCTCCCCCTTTTGGCAATCTTGAGGGCCAGACGCATCTGGGTCCTTTTGATCATTGAATCGAACTTTCTTTGACTTTGTCTCCTTGCAGGATGAGGCAGAGGCCATTCTATTTTTCTTCTTTAAGAGCATGTCTGATGGGGCATCATTTTCACCTTTTCTTCGAACATGGCCACAATATCCTCTGCAGCCAATGTTGCCTTACTAATTTGCACATCTGCACGAAACTTGAACATTGCAGTGAACTTCTTCATGGTGGCCGCTACATTGTTGGCTTTGTTGTTGAAGTCGGATGTGAAATATGAGACCTCTTGCCTCAATTTATCACCATCTTTGCCATCTCTGACCTTGAGACATAATCCTCGGGTACGAGGTGGTTGGTACCATAGAGCTCTCATTCATATCTCGCATCTTATCTGCAAACTTGGTGAAAAGTTCAATGCGTATAGAGGGTTGGGTTGGTTGAACTTGTTGTGCTTTGAGCAGAAATTCAATCCTCTATATGGCAGTTGTAGAGGCATTCATCTGATTCTATATGGGCTCAAGAGTCTTAGAATTGGTTGCTCTCAATTTCATGGAGTTATCAAGTTAGGTGGCAGTCGACCAAGTTTTAGTTTTCAAACTGGTAATGGATGCTTGAATATCACCCAAAACAGATGCATAAGTTGATGACTCTGCATTCATAATTGTAAGTTTTAACTCATTCAAGGAGTTCTGAATAGAGGTGGCGAAGAGTTGGAACTCGTTCTTCGTGACATACTCAAGAGGTGGTAACATTTGGCTCAACACATGGGCCAAATTGAGGCCTTGTTCCTAAGTCACCTTCATTCAATCATGTTTCAACATTGAGCTTAGAAGGACTTCGGTCTGATCCGTGTACCTCTTCATTAGAAGAGTAGACTACAAACCTTCTATTGGCACAATACATACCCTCTAATTCAAAGTCAAAGGTTGATCATGGCCAAGTGAACTCAGAAGCTTGTCAATAGCCTTAGAGGTAAGTGCGCCTAGAACTTTTTTTAACTAACCTGGATATTCAACCCGCTATGCGAGCCGACTAATCCAGGGTGACCACACGCTTTGCGGGCAGCCCGGAGTCACCGCATTTGAACCTCGATGGCCACAAGGGTATTTTTCTTCCTTCCTGGATTCGAACCTGTGACCTCCAGGTTCTTTTGACCTTTGGAGCACAAGCTCAAACCAGTGCGCCTAGAACTGGCTCTGAACAAGTTTGGGGAATAACATCTAGTGCAGAGGAAACACTTTCCTCTGTAGGGATTTATGGCGTATCATGGGGAGACATGATACTTATATCTTCAATAGTATTATCTTTTTGAGAGGATAATCCAAGATGTTGGACTTCCCTTTGATTGTGCAGACCAGAGTCGAATTCGAGCTCTGGTTGGTTAAGGTTCGAGGAGTGCACCTCTGGTTCAATAGTTCGTGTTGCTCGACCAGCTGAACTAGATTTTTCGCATGCACTAGGGGTTGGCGAGGTGAAATAGATATGTGTGCCTTTGGCGTCTCTCTCTCTCTCTCTCTATTCTCTTGCTAAACTATCCTCTTCCTCCTCGTCTTCCTCAAAAAACTCATAATCAATCTCCATATTTCCTATGCGTAAGGGCGGTTTCAATCTCTAATTGATGAGATTAGACCACGCGTCTGTAGGTTCTCTTAATTATCTTAGTCTTAATATATGTCTGGAGCTTGGTCGACAGGGGTCGTTCATTTGGATATTTGTCCTACGAGGTGGTTGGCTTGTATTGGTGAAAAGTGGGATAAGTCATCTTGGGCTCGGTAGTACATGGAATTCCTTGCTCTTCAATAGCAGGTTTCATCAACAATAGGAGGAATCGTGGAAAAATAGTGATGGACATGGTTTCCCTTGGCATTCTCAATTACCTTTTTGGTCACAGCTGCTAAGAATTCAGTAAATAGGATCAAGGAGTGGTTTAGGGGAAGACCATAGTACAATCCATAAAGAAGTTGCAACATATTTGTGTTGCACGTATCAATGCTGCCTATCTTTCTAGTTAGGGTTCTATTCATGATGGTGAACATCATATTCCACGATGGAGGTAAGAATTAACGAAGGAATTGAGAGGGATAGGTGACGGATTTGTGGTAGCCTATGAACTTGAGAAACTTGACGATTTCTTCGCCGGAGGGGAGTAGGGAATATGCCTTCAGCTTTAGGTTAGTCTTAGTGGGTAGTTGAAAGACCAAGGAGAATAACGATCTGGAAATCCTTATCACACTTTTGTTTCATCTCAGGAACATAGAAATGGCCTACAGCTCCATTCCTTTCTTCAATAAATGTACAATTCTTCCAGTATTCTTGAACATATTTCTCAGGGATGGTATCTTCGTGGTTCGTCATTGCACCATTCAGATAATGGCGAGCAAGCATATCGATAACTGGATGAAACTCAGTTGAGAAGTTCTCAAGTGTCAAATCAGCAGCGTGATTGTTAGGTCTCGTCGGAAGGGGAATGATGGCACAACTTGTTCCTTCTCCATAGAGCATTTGGATCGTTTGGTTTGATAGTTGTGGGATTCCGATTTTTGAGATATGATGACAGGGATGATGAACAATGATGATTGCAGGTTTTTGCCTCTAAAAGCTCGAGTGTTCTTGAGAGGATTATGAAAGCGTAAAAAAGAATTTAGGGCTCAAATTAGCAATTTATATTTGAATTTTGTGGGTACTCGAGTGCAAAAAGTAACCCAAACGACTGAAACACGTGTTGTTGAAACGGTTTAGCGCTAGTCCTGTAAGAAGATGATACGTGGTCTGACTTTCTCAGAGAAAATGAGCGCGAAGCAACGTCACAACCTACGTTCATAGGGTTTCTAAAAATAATAGGACTATTACTTTCAAAAATAACCAGTACCTTCCAATTTAAGCCCTAAACACAAGTGTGAGTGGTATAGAGGAGAACATGTACAGAACAAGAACTTTGGATACAGAAGGGGGTTCCTCTAACCATGTGATTAAACCTTGTATTTACCTAAGTATTTAAAATCCATGCTCTGGTTCGAAATATTATAAGATTAGTGATGTTAATGGCTACTATTTTATAAGACGTATAGAATGTTTAAGTCTACAGGTGTTACAATATGTTTACACAGCAATTTTGGATGTTTCAATAAAAAATTTACGACGCTTTTTAAACAAACTATCGTATTAAATATTTTACAGGACAATTTTGATAAGTATCTTATAAACTCATCTTTTTATAGGATACTTGTGTTTATATGACACTTCTTCTTATAGCATCGTATAAAATAACTAACAGAATATTTTATTTTAATACCATTTTAAATAAATTGTTAAAATGCTTAAAAGTGTCCCATAAACTATTGTAATACTTTTAGACATGACACTTTATGATTTGGTATTATAAACTTAAATCTTATAAAGTATTTTATTAGGACACTACTCATTTTAGGTGTCCTGTATAACCAACTTTATAGTAATGACATGTACTACGGGTGCTCAAAATTTAACCAACCTGATCAACCCAACTCAATCCAACGCAAAATAACTCAATCCGAAGTAACCTGATGTCTAATCGAGTTGTAAAATCTTCAAACTGTAAGGTTGATATTGGGTTTCTTTTATGTGAACCCAGCCCAACTCGATGACCCCGATATCCTTTTATTTCTTGGATTTAATATGATTGTTGAGTCTCTACTAATATAGACGTTAAATAATTAGCCATCACGTCCCTCTTCATATACATATATTTTCAATCTATTCTCCATCTATATATAACTTTTTTACATATATCTTCGTAATTGTGAACACACACACATATGTGATTGAAAAAATTAATTAAATATAATGTAATTTACATTTAAGAAGCATGAATTAGTTGTACCAAACGGTTGATGATGAAAGAGAAATTATGAGTAGACTAAAGAAAATAACATATTCAATGTTAGAATAATATTTTGATGTACCAAAGTATCAACCTGACCAACCCATATGGGTTGGGTTGTATTACACTTTGAAACAAAATTGAGTTTGGGTTGAGATTTTTGCAAACCATAAGCATTGGATTATATTGTCTAAATGCTTTCAACCCGATAACCTAATCCATAAACACCACATGTACACATGGGCAGACCTACTAAGGACCGAGCGGGATCCCGTGCACCTGCCCACTTGATTACAGTAAGGAAAAAAATGTAGCATCTTGAAGATGTACCCGTTTGATTTTGAAGGATTTTTTTGAATCTTTTTAAACAGAACATGTAACATAAAAAAGCAGTTGGCGTAATGGCTTTTATGGACGAGATAAAGCTCTTTCTAGAGGAGATCTGGGTTTGATCCGAACCCTCATCACATGTTTTTTTTTGGTAACCCTCTATCAACTTTAGTATGGAGCACGGAGGGAGTGAAGGACCAATAGTGTAAATAAATTCATTAGTTATAATGCTAGGCATTTATGTTTACATGATGTATTTGTTTTGAGATTTTAGATTAGAATTTACCAAAAAAAACTGAATTCAACCAAAAGTTTTCTTGAAATCAATCAACAGTAGATAAAAATCCTCTTAAAATCAACCCAAACAAAAAACAAAATGTTGTCCCTCGGAATCAACCAAACAATTTAAAAAATATCTTAAAATCAACAAAAAGAAACTCAAAAAATCCACAAAGTGCGGAATTTGACTAAAAACTTCTCGAGCGGCTTTTGCCGGCATATGATCCAATTTAAAGGTATACCGGTTCAATCAAAATTCCAGGTCGACTCAACCAAAATTTAAGGTCTACTACTTATGTACTATAAAATAAAATAAAAGTGAATTTAAACTATTTGTGAGTGTGATATTTGCATGAGTAGAAAAGTCCAATGGTCCGAAAGGCTTTTTTTTTTTTTTTTTTTTTTTCTGGAAAAAGGTAAAATGGTCCGAAAGGTTGATGACAAAGAAAAAGCTATAAATGTTCCCCGACACCCTCCACCTGGAGTAGGTACGACACCTGTTCTCTTGGTTATCCATTTTTCCTCTTCCCAAAATGCCCTTTATTATTAATACAATTTTCTTTAAAAATACCTCGTAATAGCAAAATTGTGTTTATAAAATGTTTAAGGGTTTTAATAACATAATTTAAAATACTATAATTCATATGGCCAAACAAAAAATTATAATTTTCAAAAGTGATAGAATGGATTTATATTCTTTTAGATGTTTCAAAAAAAAAATTTAGGATGTTTTTCAAATTAAATGACGTATTAGTTATATTATATTACAGCTTTTAAAAAGTGTTTTAAGTTTATATTTTTATAACACTTGTGTTATCACGCATGTCAATTTTCTTGTTCGTTTTAGACGTATTTGATGTCAGGTTTAGATCACGTAATTATAAAAATTATTATCTAATTTTGTATGTTGATTAAAATAACCACTATATTTTGTATAATGTCCTTAAATAATGATTCTATGAAATCTGAATATAACATGATTTTATAAATATTCTCTAAAACATATGGATAGTATTATAAAAGGGGAGTGCTAATGGCACCCCTTTAATAGGAGACTGTACGGAATTTTATGTACTATAAAAGGGTTTTGATGTAGATAGGTGTAAAATGGAATTCACTTTTTAAGGGTGCTATTCATAATAACTAGGGTGCCATTAACCTCATATTATATCATGAATATATATATATATATATATATATATATAGAGAGAGAGAGAGAGAGAGAGAGAGAGAGAGTTACAAACAAATAGAAATCGGAAATATTTTAAAAATATGAGAAGTAACATTTATTAGATAGTTATGACGAATAATCTTAAATAATCATCAATGTCATTTCGTCATGAACATATGATTATTTCGTCATGAATGATATGTATTTTAATTATTTATGCATTTTTATCGTGAATCTCATGTTTTTACGATAAAAATTAAGCATTTTTTATGATGAATAATATTTGTTATTAACATTTATTACAACATCCGAATAGTATTTATTATTCAATGTTATTCATCACATATTATGCGCAAGCTATTGATCTCAAATTTTCAAGACATATATAATCTTAATTTAAAATTATAGCATGTTTATTTGCAATTTAATAAAACTTACAACTTATTCAATAAGTTATATATGATTGTTTGATAGTAACTTAATAATAGATAAAGTTTATGCAACAAACTTATAATATAATAGGGCTGAAGCTTTATCAAAAAGCTAAGTTTTTTCTTCAAACATATAAGTAAATAACATGTACATTTTCTTCTTTGAAAAAAATTCTCTCAAACAAAAACTTTTTCAATTTAATTCATATAGACAACTTTATCTTTACAGAACTCAATAAAAAACAACCAAACTACCATTGGGTTGTTTGTTTACTTCTTAATAGTTTCATTAAGAGACAACATCTGAATTGGTAAGATGTGAATCTTGTTTAACAAAAATAAAAGTTTCTCTCTTAATTATTTTAGAACCCTCTGAATGATTTTGTATATTGGGTATCTCTAAACCATTCAGAACCCTAATTTCATTCTAAACAATTACCAAAACAATTATATTTTAATTTATACTATATAATAAGAACATCTTAATCATTCTAATCAATTAATCATCATGTATCAAACCATTCAGCAACTAACAAATAATAGAAACTTAATCAATTAATCATCATGAATCAAACAATTCAGCAACTACCAAATAATAGAAACTTAATCAATTAATCATCATGAATCAAACCATTCATCAACTACCAAATAATAGCAACTTTATGTTGTTAATTTATCATCCATGTTATAGTATAATATAATATAAACATTAGAGGTATATGTTTGTCTTGTATTGTGTAAAGTTAATTCCAAGAAGTAAATTCCACCAACCCATGCATATGATGCATTAATTATATATCTATCTCTATATATATATATATACACACACACACATTAATGCATCTAACCTTCCCTTCCCTTCCCTTCCCTTCCTTCAATTCCCTTTTCTTTTTATTAATAATTATCCCTTAAACAAATTAAGTGCGATTCAATCTTATGGAGGAGGAAGTTGTGTACGATATTGGATACGGTTATGGTAACCCTTGTAGGTATTTACACCATCTTTTAACAAGCTTTTTAAGGTGCTTTGGATTACAAGAGAATCATCAACAACAACTAGGAAAACAAAGAATTAGTGGTGGTGGTGGTTTAGATGATGGTGGTGGTGGTGGTGGTGGTGGTGGTGGTGGTGGAGATGGTGGTGGTTTAGATGATGGTGGTGGTGGTGGCGGCGGCGGCAGCGGTGGCAGCGGTGGTGGTGAAGAGGTGGAGGGTCCACCGCTTCCTTCTTCAACATCACCTTCAACCGATCCACCGGCAATGAATCCTACCGATGAACCTGTTTCCACAGCTGTAAGTAATCCTTTTTTTTAGTAACGGTTGTTTTTGTATTTATTATCATTATGTTTCTTTAATTTTATTTTACTGTTTTAGCATTTAACCTTTTTTTTGTAAAACTCAATTACAATTTTTTTAACTTTAAAAATATCTAGTCGGTGAGTTATTTTTTTTGGGATTAAAGGTGTGTCTTGGATTGCTTATTTAAAACAACTTAGGTTTTTTGTAAAGGTATTTATTAATTTATGTGGTATCAAATTCGAGTCTTATAAAAAAATATTTGGATTTTTATGACGGTAGCAAAAGCTAATAAGATGGTAAGTTTTTTTTTTAGTGTGTGACAAATTTTGCTTATACATGTAAAACCTATTTATTACCTGTACTACACTGAAATAAGTTAGAAAATAGTAACTTATAAAAAAAATTATTAATAAGTATTTTTTTCCATTCAAACACTAAAAACTCATTATTAGTATCATACTGAAAGAAGTTAATAAACATTTTAAATAATCAATCCTAAACACCTTTTAAAAATGTATGTAACTAATTTTTAGAAGTTTGATGATTTACATATTTTAAAAAATATATTCATTGACTTTGATCATTTAAAATAAAAATGTTTTTTTGATTTATATATCAAATAAGAATCTCTCTGCTTTTTCTAGACTTTTCTCTGATACTTATTACTTCTGAAAGAAAAATATTCATAGTAAAAATATGTCAGTTTTTGTGTATAGGTATGTGTATATATGTACTGCCATTTATTATATTAATAGATTAAAGATATTGATTTTGATATGTAATATTTTAATTTAGGTTTATTAAGATACTTTAAAAGTATGAAAATTTATTTTAGTTCATGTGAAATGAAAATTTTGTGTTTGTTTTTCAAAAATTGGTTGTTCAAACTTCAAAATTACAAACTTTCTCATTTATAAAATTCAATTTGGGTTTCTTGTTAATATTTCAGAATTGCAAATATATATTTGTTTCCGTCTAAACAACATTTTTTCTCTATTTTATATAAATGCAGTGTTTTCTCCTTTTGGGTAACATCTTCAACAAATTTTATAAAATGAAAAAAGTTGGAGATTTTGGACAAAATGTTGCTTCAATTAGAATTCTTTTTAATGGAATAAATGGATATTTTAGGAAAAAGAATTTATTACAACAAACTAAAATGGAGAAAGTAAATGCTCTAATTATTTATATTCTTATCCTTATTATTAGAAACTTAATTTATTTTTATACATTTGAGATCAACAGTGAAGTAACCATTTTTTTTGTTATTTATCAGCTGTTCTGCTTTGATTTTGAATAATCAAGTTTATCTAGCAAAATTGTAGTTACTTCGTCGTATGTTAAAAGCGTCTAAATATCCTTAATGCTATATAAACTGTAACTTAATAGAATTAAATAAAAATGCTATCTATCTTAAAAGGGTTTACAATATGTTTATTGGACATTTTTTGGCGTGTTAACAAATTTTTCAAAATAAAACGTAGTATTATTTATTTTAGACGATATCACTTAAAAAAGTGTCCTACAAACACAATCTAAAAACGTCCTAAAAACACCACTTTTTTAAAATTGTTATTACATAAAATAGTTAATACAACACTTTATTTTAAAAGTATCTTAAATAACTTGTTAAAACCCAAGAAAAAACGTTCTATAATAATTTGTAACACTTTTAGGTAAAAACACCTTATAATGTGGTTCTTTAAGTTTTATAAAATAGTCTATTAAGACACTTACATATTTTAGGCATCTTATAAACCTAGTTTTATTTTGTACTGTAAAAATTGAGTATTTATGATTTATGAATATGGTACACAGGGAGTTACAAGAAGACGCCCTCCGCCAAAGGGTCCGATTAGCTCCGGAGGTTCCGGTCAAACCAATTAATTCAACACCTCTCTTTCTCTATTCGTGTTTATTTATTGTTCTTTTTTATCGTATGAAATGTTGATTTTTATTGTATTCTAATTACCCTCTAAGTCATTTAGTTTGCGATCGTTGCTAACAAATATCTTTTTATTTATATATCTAATTTCTCAAAAACAGCTTATTTTTTCAATTTCGTTCTTATTTAGAAATATTTTATATATTTGATATACAGTCAACAATAATACCATATAAGGTTTCACAAAAATTCATCCGATTCTTACCTGTTTAATCAGAACTGACTAACCATAGTGGCTATCCAATTTTAATTGAATTCGATCAAGTAGGTTCTTGGATGATGGTTCAGGATCCTTTAATACCGAACTGATCCAATCCAATTACCATCCAATTATCATCTACTATCATCAAATTAATAAATAAATATAAATAATCATACTTTATGATAGGCGTAGGATCGTGTGAGAAGTGGATCTGAACCATCAATCACTTTTAATCTCATTGATATAGTGCATCTAGATGCATCTTATCTCGGTACATCTCATCCTAAAGCGTTCATTTCTCATTCAACAGTGAATAACCATTTCTCACACTTCTCACCATATATGACACTTCTCACTGGAACTCAACCCTTTTATGATATTGTTTTTGATGATAATTGTATAAAATCTTTTTTTTAAATCTGAAAATATATGAATAATAGTAGATTAATTAGTTGAAAATTGGCTCAAAATATTAGATTGACCCAACGTATAACCAGTAGATCTACTCATCCATTGGATTGGATTGAATCAGTTGTCCAATGTAATCTGATCGGATGACGAGATCCAACATCCATTCGATTATTGGATCGGATCAAATCTACCTAACAGGATAGTATCACGTAAGTGTTTAATACTCCCATTTCCATGGATATAACAATTTCTCAAAATTTTGCAAACCAAGCCAAATCATGAGTTTCATATCCCGAAGTATCATTCATATGCCAAGAACTCACTTTTACAGCATATCGAAAGAAACCAAACCTTCATCTTGTAAAAAGGGCAAGATTCAAAATGGCTTGAGGCGTGGCGTGGCGGCAAAGTCAAACCTCAAGTCTTATGAGTCACGGCGAGGCCATGGCGTTTTCAAGGCGTAACTTATGGCGGCGAATCTTTATTCCATATAAATTATTATACATGTAAACAAATATTTCTACTATTACTTAATGATTCAATGATATCAAGTGATTTAAATTAGGTTATACATTAGAAATTAACAAATAAGATATTAAAAGAGTAAGAAAAATCAAATATTGCTTTGTAAAAACCGCGCACTAGGTTATGGCGTGCCACAAGCATAACGTGGCGTGAAACACAAGTCTTAAACTCTGGCGCACCACGACGACAGTTGCGGCGAACTTTTTTGGACACTGAAAAAGGGTATAAACCCTTAAATCTCTCAAAATACTGAAAATTGTTCCAAATCCATCCATATGTATAATACATTAAGAGGGATGTTTAGAAGACTAAAATATAAACATTTTGACACATAAAAGTTTAGAAAACACTAAGATGAACTCAAAAAACTAGGTTTTGAAGAAAACCTAGAAACCAAGCAAAATGGCGAGAAAGATGAGAAAATCTTGAATCACTGTCTCAAACTCTTTGAATTCCGAAGTTTAGATGCTCTTAAATGCTCCTTTTAATACTTTTAAAGGCTCAAAACTGGATCTAACATCTCCTAACCAACATAAATGTATAGAGAGAGAGAGAGATGGAGGGAGAGAGAGAGGAAGAAAGTTGAGAAAAATGGCCAAAAAAACACTAAAATCGTGTTTAAAAAGAATGAGGACCATCCCTGCAACCACACCCGCCACCCAGGGTCATGGCGTTGGCCGCTCACGTCCACTTTCTACACACGGATTATCTGAGCCACACGCTTCCCTTGCTAGCTAGGTCGCGAGTCTAGTTGTGGGGTCTACTGTATCACTTGACCACAACACAATGGGTTACGCGATCCTAACCGCGACATTGAGTCACGGGCCAGGTCGTGGTGACTCGATTTTAGCCCAATTTTGTTCTTTTTCTAGGGGTTTCCTCGCCTAAGTTCTCCAAAAACATAATATTACACAAATAACCTCAAAATGGAAATATTTCTAATGTCAAAACATACATTTTGACCCACAATAAGAAATTTTAAAAACTCATCTGTTACACACCCCTAATACTATATGACGTATGTCAAATCCAACGTAGTAAATAGTAATATGTTTAAACACGGTTTGGAGTATGATAGGGCGTAAGATAATAAGAGTGAAACTAACAAATAAAAAATGTATTATGTCAAGGCTTTGTTGTACTATTCTCACGTTTCTTACAAAGTTTCAATTAGACCCTTCAACTATAAAAACATCAAAAGCATCCACCAAATGCTTTAGTTGTCTTTTTTTACGTCGGATTGTGTACAGGTCGGGTTGGCCGATAATATAAGAAAGCAATCAGATCTCAGAGATGGAAATCAAGGGCCGAAATGCAATTTCCGATTAGGTAAAACCCACGACTTTTGGTTGGTCGTTTGTCATGTGTGTTAGGATTGGATGTTTTTTTTTTCTTTTAAAGTTTTATCGACAAATAACAAGCTCAAACCAAAGAACATGTAATGAAACCCCAAAAAGTGAAGAGAACACACCACACTCTTAGAGGCCGTTTACCAAAACTTATCCGAGTAAGCATCTTACCAAGTTCATTAACCTTACTGGATGAATATAATAATGACCAAGAATCTTACCCAATAAGAGCGAGACAATGACCAAGAGTTTTACCCGGTAAGTGAGGGGGACAACTCTTATCACGGTAAACGCTTACCGGGTAAATTATTGCATACAATGACGTTTTTACTCGGTAAGTAAATCATAAGTGTTGGATTTTACCCACTTATTAGGTAAGTGTTCAGTAAACGGGTCCTTAGTTCTAATTAGGTTTTGTTATTTTTTTTTTGTTTTTTAAAAGAGAAGTGGAAAATTAAAGAAATATATATAAGTATGCATATATTTTCGCATATTCGGTCGGGTTGGGTGAAAAAGGTACGTATACATACCCTACCTGAACAATTGTTCGAGTCAAGTGGGTTAGGTTTTCCATTGTTCGTGTTTGGCACACCTGTACTTTTACGTCAATTATGTTCATAATTACTGAAAATTATAGAAGTGTCCCTGGTTTTGTTTGATGGTCATAAAAACCAAAACTTTAAATGAACAAAGAAGAGAATAAAAAAACTAGGTTATTTCACTTGCTTGATAAGAAACTGAATTGAACAGGGGCAACGGGGCGACACAATAGACAACATTGTAGTCGACCGACCGGGGAGAGGTGATGGCCAAGGCCCCGAGGTGCCATGATGGTGGCTACGGTGTAATTAAGCGGGTTAAATGTTATATTTTACAAATCTATAATACAAAAACTAAAAGATTTTTTTTGTTTAAGCTAGTGAAAAAAACGAAATAAATAACATTACTCTAATTTTATAATTTTTAATGTCATTTTAAATAAATTTAACGTAAACGAACCAAAGTTCTAAATGCAATGAGGCATGGTGTAGCGCGGTAACGACGATGTCAAGTATCAACATTACGTGCCACGACGAGGATGTGGTGTCTTTCAAAGAGTGACATAAGAAGGTATATTTGCATGTCAAATATATCATTATATATATTATATATACATGTATATTTTTTGTACTTGTTATTCAATAAGATAATGATCATATTCGTCGAAGAAAAATCATATATATTAGTATTATATAATAAGTTTGTAATCAAATATTCAAAATGAAACCTGAGAGTGTGTTGCAACTCCGTTTTAACATCGAGTCCCTAACGTATGTGAATTCATGAAACTGCAAGTGATGTGATTAGTTGATCTGTAAAAATGCAAACTTTAAATTAAAAATGTAAAAATACAAAAAGTAAAAAAAAAATATAGAAAAAACCCGCATCTTGCCAAAACATATGCCGCAACACGCCATAACGGCATAACGTGAGTCACACCTTACACAAACACAACAAATCTTATCATAATGGTGAAAACGTATTTTACCCCATGACGTCCATCATGTCTCGCCTTTTCGAACATTGAAATGAACATGCTTGTATAGTTTAAATTTTAACCCTCTGTTTTATTTAGTTTTAAATGAAATATAGTTGTTTGGTAAATACCCGAATAAAACATTTACTTTGCAAATATAACTATACTCAACAATACTAGTTCAAAAGAAATAAATTAGCAATTTACTTATAATTATTAACAAAGAATATGACCTTATCAATTTTAAATAAATTTAAATCCCATCAAAGTAAATTGATTGATCCAAACACAATAAAAAATATGAGCGAAGTTTCATAACAATTAAAAGCTTTAATTTCATGTTCTACTAAAGTATATGAATTGATAACTAACAAGAATTAAACTAGCATAAGAAAACCCAACAAAATAACCTCTTTAATCTCCCTTTTTATTGACTTCCTTTATTTTCATTACCAAAATATAAATAGAATACTTTGGCTCTAAGATGAAATGTAACATCCTAAAATCTAGAGCAAATTTAAACCGAATAATAAATACGGAAATATATAAAATCACCTAATAAATAGTGAAAGAGTATGGGAGTTTACATGTACGGATGGAATACTAAAACAACAACCTAATAATCTACATGGTACAATACATAGATTAGACTCGGGTGTTGCTAATACTCCTCAAATTAAACTTTCTAGTATCTCCAATATTACAGCATAATGTGTAATCCCAAAAAAAGTGCCTTCACCGGCACGCCACACCACACCACTTCTCTCTAAGAAGCCCCCTTAGCCCGATCATCTGCTAAACATGGCATTTAAGAACAAGTGTTAGGTTTACGCCTAGTGAGAACAACAGTTAAATGGATAAAGCCGTAAAATATTTAATTAAACGAGTGAAAGACTTTATCCCAATTAACTCAACTAGAAAGCTTACTCTTGGTGAGCAAGATTTTTTTAAAAATAGCCGGGGGATACCCGATCATACCATCTTTGGTGACGGATACAAAAGTAGGTCACTACTCGATGTTGGCTTAACAAATGAACCAATGACAATTGGAAACCACCAATTAATGTAAATACATCTAAAGCCTCCGATGATTCCAATAAAGCTCGTGCTACGAGTCAATGGCAACTGGTGACAACCAATTAATGTAACAACATCTAAAGCCTCCGATGACCCTAATTCGGCACGCTCGCAAGAGTCAATGACAATTGGTAACGACCAATTAATATACAAATATCTAAAGTCTCCGATGACTCGAACGAATATAAAGGGGACAACAATCCCTTGACAAAACCGACAAAATGTCTATGGATCCATTACATACTAGTCTATAATCAACTACACCAAACAAGACATATTGATAGTTTTACATTTACCGAAAAACCTTTATATAAATGTTTCCCTTTAAAATATGAACTTTACTGAAAAATTAGGTCAAATAGTTCTAGTTCCATAATCAAAGATTTTCTCATCTAGAGACATTTCCAAGTAAGATGAAACCATTTAAATTACTCATTTCATAACCAAGATCAAAATCCTCATTTTAACCTAAAATCTCCAAACTTAACCAAATGCTTAAATAACGAAATCGTAGACTTTAAATGAAGTAAAACAACATTTAATGCAAGTATTAAGTTAGAAAAAGGTTTAGAAATGAACTCACAAAGCTAGGGTTAGGAAAACCCTATAAATCTCCCTAACTAGTTGAAGAAGATGAAGTGGGTGGAGTTTGATGAGAGGGATGAAGAACACCACCACTTGAAGCTTTAATCCTGAAGCTTGACTTGAATCTTCAACTTTAATGGAGTAATAAATATGTTTGAAAGAGGTAGATGGAGCAATAAATGATCTAGAAATCGCACCTCAAAGAAGGGGTTTGGAACAAGGGTTTAAAATCAGATAAAGTGAGAAGAATGGCTGAAAATCGGGACCTTATTGTGCTTACTGACCGTCCGGGCGATCTTGCCTCGCGATCATGACAGGGCATGATTGCCTGTCATAATCGCATAACGTGTACCGCGAGTTTGATCATTTTTTTGCTATCTGGTGCTTTCATGCGATCTTGCCCCACGATCATGACATGGCAAGATAGGTTGTCATGATCGCCAACTTGGTACTGAAACTCAGTTCGAATTCGGTTTTCGCTCCTCTCTTCCAGATCAATGTAACCCAACATTAAACCCTTGAAACACTCCATTTAACTATAAATATCAAAATAATAGGATGCGAAGTTGAAAATCTTATACACAAAATTCCGAGTGTTACATGGAAAATATGCCTTCTATTCTAAAACAATTTGTTGTCATTACTTGTACTTGGGACAAATTGCACCTGTTGTAACTTCACTAAGTTGTACTCAGGTTTTTCCTTGTTGTCTAGCACACATCTTCCGACTTCAAACAATTAATTTTGGCTCGTATGCAGCAAGAATTCGTGGAAATTCAAAACACGAACATTATAGGTATACGTATTGGCCTTTTAGAGAACTTTGAATCACCTTAATTGGTACTTGGATGGTTGAGATAGATATGCTCAAAATTCCACATGCTCGTAAATATGTCTACTTTGCAGTTTCACCTTCAACCTGTACCACTTTCGGTATTGTTGTATTGAAAGGGTGTGCTAAAACTTGATCTTTCAAAGTGTGCATAAAACAACAATCTTAACAACTAATTTGTGATCTTTCATTAAATGAGCACCTAAATCTTGAAGAAATCTAGTTTCTAAGGCCTTCTTGAATGCTTTTGCTTTCTATGTTTGGTTACAACATACTACAAAAACGGGAACTTTACTGCTAGCAGGCCCGTCCATTAGGGTGTTCCGACCGGTACTACGGCACAGGGCCTCCGATCGTCGGGGGGCCTCCAAATACTTTTTTAATTTTTTACTTATAATGAAATTACTATAAAAATTAATTAATAAATTAATTTAAACAAAACAACTTGCAGCATAGTGGTAAAGTATGTCAGGTATTGTTAAATTTTCCCGGGTTCAAATCTAGCACCCAGTTCTAATTTTTGGTGATTCAAATAATGTATTAAATTAGTTTTGTTTTATAATAAACTTTCTTTGGATGAATTAGATATCTAAATCTTTTAACCCGATTTCTTTGTTTTTAAAAATCTTGAGTTAAATATATAATTCCTTTTAGTTATTTTTTTCCTAATTTTTATTAATTCATTATTAAATTACATAATTGCTTTTAACAAGTTCTTGATTTATTCTCCAAATTCGAATATAATTTTTTTAATTCTTATTTTCTTTTTTAATTTTGTTTTCAACTTTCTCTCATCTTCTTCACCTGTTACAAGCAACACCTTCATTTAGCTTTTCTTTTTTGAGAGTTCTAGATATAAGAATTAAGATCATCTTCTATAATTATGCTATAGTGTAAATTAAAATAGAAAAAACCATGAAGATGGAAACCTTTAAAACTTAATTTTTATGAAATAAATATATTATTATTTTTTTGGAAAGAAGATAAATATATTAATTTTAATTGCTTCCACCATTGAAGTTGAATGTGTGATAATCTTTTATATTGTTTTTTAAAAGTATACTGAGGTGATAAATTTATAAATAATTTAATAATATAATCAATACTGAAATAAAAAAAGGGTAGCTATTGAAGTTGAATAGAAGAGTATTTCCAACAGATTCCCCAATTTTTTTTGATCAATTCTATATTAAAGGGATGGTTATTCATACCGCTCCTTATTCACATATCATGATATTTCTTACCTCCTTACCTTACTTAGACCCCTCCTTACCTTACTTAGACCCCCTAGAAGAGGCTATGAAAACTAAAAAAAATACTAACATTAAAAATTAAAAATCAACTATAAATTTTGAATCCACACAAAAACAATGACATTAAAAGTTAAAATTTAATGTCAAAAAAGAAGAAAAAATGAACAATTGTTTAAAGTCAAAGATAAGTTATCGGCCTATTTATTATCAGACAAACGTCAAAATATAGTAAAAGATAATTTAATAAATATTATAGATTAAAAAAAATGAAGGACACAATTACCTTTTTGCACGGGGCCTCAAAAATCATAGGGACGGCCCTGACTGCTAGTTATAAAGACATTATACAATCCTTTTGCAACACATACAACTAGCTATAAAGACATCTTATACATGTAAGCTCTCCTACAAAGTTTGTTGATTTCTTTTGACATTGTAAATCATCAAATAAAAAATATAAAAACACACTCAAGTCATTCCCCTAACAATTGTAATAAGCTATTCAAGTGTGTTGTAACTTTAATAGGTAATGTTAAACGTAAAGGGATATATAAATTTAAAAAAGATTATTTGGATGTTGCATTCTAATTAATCATGCATCTCAAAAAAATAAAAAATACATCCCAAAAGACTAATCATACCTTACATTTAAATCCTCCAAGCTTAAGGATGCCACACCAAGACCTAGATGGTTGCATAAATTTGGACATGGTATGAGGCAAGAAACAAAATAATCAGATAAATAGTTGAGATCGAAATCGATGGAGAGTAGAGATACCTTGTATATACAAGGGAAAAGTTCAGAAAAACGTAACGAACTTTCTCATTTTGAATAATCAAGTTCCTGAACTTTTTAAAATAAGCAAACAGTTAAACTTTTGAATTTTAAATGATTAAATCATATCCCTGAAATTTTTTTAACAAATAAATCACTTTCATAAATGGTTACCTACATTCTGTGAACATAGAAAAACTACCTTTAACGGGCTAGGAAAATTTTAAAGTAAATAATTAACCCTAAATCAGTTTATTTGTTTCCAAACCCCATGCCATTCAAACCTCTTGCAACCAACCGTATTGCTCCCGTCGCCACCCCATCATCGTCATGTTTTCATCACTGTCAATCGCCATTGTTGCCCCCTACCATAATATCGATCTCTCTTTTTAATATATTTTTGTCTTTCGATTCTCCCTTATTACCAACAATTAAACAAAGTACATAGACAAAGCAAAAAAGAGAGTAACTAAAAAACAAATAAAAAAGAGAGATCGAATAGCAGGTGCCAACGATGGTGATAGGTGGTGATGAAGAACAGACAACGATAGCGAGTGGTTTGAATGGCGTAAGGTTTAAAAACAATAAAACTGATTTAAGTTTTTTTTTCCTTATTATGTTAAAAGAATGTAGATACCTAATTGAATTTTAGAAATTCAATGATCTAGTTATTAAAAAATTATATTCAACAACTTAAAATGAAAAAAATTAATGACATTGAAAAAAAAGGTTCACAACAATATCATTCAAAATTAAAAAAAATTAATGTTTTATTTATTAAAATTTACGAAACAATCATTTAAAAAATTAGTCCAATTTTCTCGAACCGAACCAGGACCGAACTGAAACCGGACCAAACCGGTACTAAATTTGTATATGCGGTTCGATTTTCGGTCCTTGCTTGCAGTCTAAAAAAATAGGTACCAACCAGTTCGGTACCGGGCCGTTACAGATGTCATCCCTATGATGAGACTAGACGGCCATTTTCCTCAATCGAACCGGACCGAATCGAAACCTGACCGAACCGATACCGAATTTGTACATACGGTTTGATTTTCGGTTCTCGTTTTCAGCCCAAAAAAATTCTGTACCACCCTGTTCAGTACCAGTCCGGTACCGATCTCGTCCCTAATAAAAACTCATTTTATGAGTGCCAAATACAGTATAAATTAAATAAGTATATACATATATATAAGATATAAAAGTTACGAAAATATATAAAAAAAGTTAGCAAATTATCACTTTTCACACCAACTTGGGGATAAGAACCAAAGAAAGGTAAGATTTTTTACAATGTTAGTTTTTGTAAAAAGCTATATTTTTTTTGCTCTTTTTAAGATTCACATATGCTCATATGCTATTTTTAGACCACCAACAAACTTACAAAACGTCTCTTCTAGGCTTCTCAACTAGTGAACATGAAATACAATAAAGTGAAAAAACACCATTCAAGAGAATAAAGAATAAAATCATGGGTCATAATCACAATATATATACTTTATCAAAATTATGGATTCTATGTCCATATGAAATTTAATCTTGAAATAATAACATAGTTTTGAAGGGAAATAAAATCTGTCCAAAACCACAATAATAGTATTATAAATACATACACCACTACTTACTTAATGAAGTTTTCGAAAAATATTGGTGATTTTTGATGTCGTCAACGACTTCAATTTCGAGAACACGAAACCTGCCCTCGGGGGATTTCCATCGATCAACGAATTCTCGTAAATTTCCTTACATTCTTGTACCACCTGGTTTTAAGATCAAAATAACAGTTCAAATATTAACCAAAAATAACAAATGCAACAAAATTTGGTTTTATATTTAAATTAAAAAAAGTAATTTGCTTTAGTTGATTGTTATTCAAATATCTGAATACCCTTTGCACCTTCCTTGTTCAAGTTTAAGTTATTGTTGTTGATTGAAACTAAACCAAGCAAACCCAGTATATCCCACACGGTTTTCGTCTAAAAATAAGTGTCTACGTTACTATTTTAGTTCGTTTCAAAATAAGCATCCACTTTCAGAAGTAAATTTCTACTTTCCCATTGTACCCTTAGGGGGTATTTGGGATTGCTTATAAAAACAACTTATTGACTTATTCCGGTGTGGTACAGGTAATAAGCACTTTTGAGTGTTTAAAACAGCTTATACCGGTGCCAAACCGGTGATAAGGAGTTTTTTAAGAAGTTAAAAGCTTTTAACTTATCAAAAGTTGATAAGCACATGTATAGAAAAGCAATAAGTTGTTTCAAATAACCAAATCCCAAGCACCCCCTTAATAAGGAGATGGAAAAAGTTTCTCTCTAATTAATGGTAAAATTGTCTTTTTGTAATTAAATAATGTGATAATTACACATATCTAAACTGTAGTATGTCTTTTTCATTATGGACATTTATTTTGGGACAAAGAGAGTATTAAATTGGAACCAAAGAGAGGGTCACATAATTATTTATAATATAAGGGACACTAAAAAACATTTATTAAGTTTGAATTACAAATAAAGGGTGAAAAGTTGGGTACCTCCTTGGCATCTTTGCGTGGTATTCCTTCTCGCAGTCCAACAATTTTCTCGACAACATCAGGCTGCATTCCCACAAACACAATGGATTAATCGATACAGACATATTAGCAAACAAAGTAAATGTCGGTAATTAATTAATTAATACTTACAGGGCAATCAGGTTGATGTTCAAGGATATTTGTGTAAACAAGAGTGAAAGTATCTGGGCTCTCAGCTGAGGCAAGCTCTCTCAAGTCAATAAGTATCCTCAGTCTGTTTTCAACTTTCTGCAGATCAAATTTAAAATTAAAATTTAAATAAATATCATTAAGCCACTAGTCATGTATAGCTGCACGAATAAGCTGTTAACTTACATTAACAGCTATGTATTCCCTGAAGAAATCCATAAGAACCTCTTCATCAAGCCTCATGCGTTCAATAGTTTCCTCCTTGATGTAATTTTTCTACAACACAAACAGCCATTCAGACCATCATTTTTACATCATAAAGGAAGCAAGTAAACTACAAAATTAAAAAAAAAAACATATAAAAGATCATCATTCTCATGGAACCTGAGACAGAAGATGGTCGACATAAACAATGACTGTTTGTTCCAGGCAAGACTCAACAAATCGCCTAAATGATCTTTCTTCAATATACCTGAATTTTTTCAATTAAAAAAAAGGAAAAAACCATTTTAGTCTTCATTTAAAAGAGTATCGTGGCCCTTGCCCTTCTAGGAGATCAGGGGTTCAAACCTCACTAAAGGTAAGGAGGGTGTGAGTTTATTTGTTGCATTTGCCGTTTATAAATATTATATGCTTAAAAAAAAGAGCATTGGGGAAAACTACAAGGCTATAGGATGATTTACTAATGTTAAAGACTCAAAAACTTACATCTTCACATCTGTAAAGTAATCACCAAATGTTGCGACTAAGTATTCGGTAACCTGCCCTTCACTCCATTCTGCATATAAGTAAACAACAGTTCAAGGTAATATTTCACATTTTTTGTTTGATGTAAAATATCACCATGAGTTAAAAATTAATGATATTCACCTGAATCAGAACAAGTTATATCAAGTTTCCTAATATTTTTGCTTGGGTTAGGATGCAATGATGCTTCAAATCCCCATACCGGGTGCAGACGAGATGTGGTTTTGATTGTATCCCCTAATCTTTTAGCATAAATATAACAAAATGTTTTTTTTTTCTAACTGTCTAGTCTATTATGGGGGCACTAATTATAACTAAAAGAAAGATAAGGCTAAAGCTCAACTATGTTATTTAATATTGTAGGGTCAGGTTCAGGGGAAAACCTAAAAAAAAAAGAGAAAACTGAAGAACACCCTGGGAGCCCTCCATCTGGACGATATGCAAAAATGCATACCGGTAATTTGTAACATGCATTTGTGCATATGCACTAATGCATAATACGCACTCGGTGCATAGAAAAAAACCCAACTTCAATCGCTTGTATACATTTGTGCATATTGTCTATGCACAAATGCATACCGTCCAGATGGAGGGCTCCCATGGCGTTCTTCGGTTTTCTTTTTTTTTGAGGTTTTCCCCTGAGCCTCCCTCTATCTTTGTATATACTATGTTGCATGGCATAGATTATGCCAGTGGAATACATTGATGCTCACTGTTCTATGTCTTGTATATTACCACCATTCGAATGCTAAGGACTAATGAGTAAAAGTCATAGTAAATGGCCTCTTGGAATAGAAATTGATATATAATTTTTTTTTCTTTTTCTGTAAGAATGAACTATTAAACATGATCTCTTCTTTTATCAATTTGGTTTTGCACTTGCATACAAATCAATCTCTAGCATATAAAAATCTCCAAATTTGGAGAAATCTCTATAAATCCACTTTTTGAAAAAGAAAAATAATATTTTAATCATTCCACCAATAAGAGGCATGCAAGTAAAATGTTTAGGAGAGAGAAATAATATTTTATTAATGTATTGATTATTTTAATAATATAATAAATGCTACAATCTCTAAAATAGAATAACTCTTGGAGTTGGAAGTAATGCCTTTTAAAAATTTTGACTTTTTTTACTCTATTTTAGAAAAAATACAGCATAGCTCTTGGAGATGCTCTTACATGGTGAAAATTATATGAGTTGTATACATATGAAGTATAATCAAACAATCAATTTGTAGGTATATGTGAAGGTGATGTTTAGTTTGAGTTCTCCAAAGAAAAGAAAAGAAAGCATGCAATATATGGGGAGATAGTAGCTTAACTGGCTGAGGCTCAAAATATCACTTGAAAAGAGGCCATTAAACCATGTCTCAGTCTTCTTCAACTTATCATACAAAATACATGTATCCATAGTTGTATGAAAATAAAGTTACTGTTCATAGACCTATTAGCAATTTAGCATGCAGCAAGACTAAAACAGCTACAGCAATAACATACAAGAGAAAAAGGGAGATTGAAAAAAAAAATGTTTGTTTACCTTTATGATACAGCTTGACTAGTAGTTCCTGCACTCCTGGATCGTCAAATATGACATTGACAGTTTGATGTACAGCTTCCTAAATTTATTTAGATAAGGTTAATATACAAGAGTTTGTAACATAATAGTAAATAAAATCATGGGTTTTATCTTATGTCTGCTCTATTTAGTATCCCAAGAAGTACTACGCTATTAAATGAATCCAAATTGTGGCGCCACATGGAATAAGTAACATAAGCACAATTATTCTTTGGTAGATAAAAACTAACAGCAAATAGAGAAGCTTATTCAAATTACCCTTTTCGGTAAAAAGAAAACCTCAGCAATTACAGAAGATAATTCATTTGCCTTTTCAATGTTTCAAATTGAAAGCCTTTTTGTTTATGGACATTACAAAACCCCTTATATCCTTAAAGATAATCAAAGGGCCTTTGGCCTAGCGGTATCGTAGCCCTTGCCCTCCTAGTAGGTCAGGGGTTCAAACCTCACCAAAGGTGAGGAGGGCGTGTGAGTTTATTTGTTACATTTTCCGTATATAAATATTATATATATTTAAAAAAAAAATATATATATATATATATATAGATATATATATCCTTTAAGATATTTGGACATGAGCTTGTGTCCACTATTACTAGCAAGCGATAATGTCCCATCGCCAGCAGTAAGAAGTACCTAAAGATTAACATTTACTAGCTTCACAAGCCAAAGATGCAAACCAGAAAACAGAACAGCAGAAAGTAGCAGGCTCTATGTTGCTGTTGTGAATTTAAGGTATAGCACATATACCTTTGCAACCTCCAGAAAGCCTTTGCAAGTGTCTTCAAAATTAACCTGTTGCAAATGTTTTAAATATGATTAAGTAGATGTATATGTGGCATATTAAACCAGCTTGTGATCTGAATCTCCAATACATGGCTGAATCAGATTAATCTCAAAACCAACAGTAACCATGCAAATTATCTCCAATAACATAGTTCAAAGAGACTCTGGTAAACTTCACGTGGAGGACCAAGCAATAAACCTCGAGATTTTGGATCCAAAAATAAAAAACAAACAAGGTGTGTATTGGTATGTCTATATATAAAGTAGTCACACACACACACACACATATATATATAGAGAGAGAGATCGAGAGAGAGAGAGGGAAGTTCAAATACAAACCAGTTGAATGTTACAAACTATACAAACTCGTACAAATCAATATAAAAATATATTTTTTTCATGATTTTTTCTCATCAAATGCTATGATTTAAGATATTATTACACATGTTTGTTTCACCTTGTGAAAAAAATTACATGTGAAAAAAATACATAAAAAACACGTGAAACTTTTACATTATGAAACAAATATATGAGAAACTTTCAACTTATGAAAACAAATACATATGAAACTTTTACATTATGAAACAAAAATATGTGTAATAATACTTTAAATCATAGCATTTGATGAAAAAAAATCATGAAAAAAATTATTTTTATATTGATTTGTACGAGTTTGTATAGTTTGTAACATTCAACTGGTTTGTATTTGAACCAGCCTCTACATATCTATATATATATATATATCAGAGAAAAGAATCATTTGCATTTTCATGTAAAGGAGGTGGGATGAAGAAATGACCTGCTCAGCATAGTTCTCTGTAAGGGCTTCAATGGTGCTCGAAGCTAGCTCTATAGCAAGATCATAGCAGCGCAAATTGTTGTTAATCTGTAATCATGGGAAAAAAAAGAGTTGCTTTAGAGATTCTGTTGAATTTTCTGGGAAGCTTAAACAGCTATAATATAGAGAGAAAAAAATTACAAACCATCGCACATATTGGTTCCAAACCAATTTCAGAAGCAGGTTCTTCCAGTCTCTTTCTTTCAGCTGCTTGAAAATCAATCATTACCTACAATCAGTTTTCAAACAAGTTGCATTCAGATTAATGATACGACCTTACTCATCTTATCACAAAGTCACATTTCCAACACAGCACCCCAATGTTGTCAACTCTTGTTTACTTCTAACTTTTGCAGTTTTACTATTTGTTTATTTGAGTTCTGTAATTTTAAGTTAATTTAATTCTGAAACTTTATTTTTATTTATCTTCTGAAATAGCAGCATCAAATTTATTTTATTTTATTTTAGTGTTTATTTTTCTGTTGCAAGTCCTCTTTTTTCTTTCTATCTATAAACTACTTGACATGAAATGCAGTTCTCATTTCTGTCTGCTGTCTGCATTCGTACAACATGTTATTTTTAAAGTTGTTTTGGTTTTGAGGTTAAGTGTTCTATTTTTGTTGCTAAAGGTATTTGCAATTTAGTTCTAACATCAAACATTTATATTGGATATTCAAATGATGGTATTATATAACACATAGTGAATGACTTCTCACCATACGCTAACTACGATTCTAAAACCAATTAAAGAAAGCTAAATTAGCTAGCACCTCCTAATAAACAAAGAGTTGCTTTGCAAAGATAGTGGAGGTATATATACCTGAATGATGGATAAAGAAATTCTGTATAACATAACATCAGTGCTATTTTCTCGAACAATTTGCACTTGTTCCCCAAGGATTCTGAATAAGTCAACAGCAGCTGGTGTATAAAGCTTTCCTTCATCTGTTGTTTTTGGTGGCTGTACTTTATCAGCCTCAAGGATATTCATATACCATTTCTGAGATGGCCAAGAAAAAAGTAGCAGAAACATCAGCTCTACGATAATGTAGTAAAATAACAAAAACAATAAATAATGACATCATTGCTAGATTACCTTAGTTGTTGCTTGCATTCTCTCAACATAAGAATCCATTAGGGGATCCATCGCACCACTCTCTGAACAAACTTGAGCTAATGCCTCATCAACACCAAGTGCAATCAGGTTATCTTGGTACTCAACCACCCAGCCAGTTACCTGATTCAGTAATAAAAAGAACTTAGACTATGTCTGGCAGTTGCTGAATGGTTTGGTGCAGGATGATTAAGTGGTCAGAATAATTAAGATGCTCTTATGATATAGTGCAAAATGAAATATAATTGTTCAGTAATCGTTCAGGATGTAATTAGGGCTCTTAATGGTTAAGTGAGGTCCAGGATACAAAATGATTCAGAGGGTTTTGGAACCATTAAGAGGCGGACTTATATTACCTCTTAGCAATTCAGAGGTTGCCTCTTAATGGAACTGTTAAGAGGTAAACAAACAGCCCCTTAGTAAGATTTGCAAGAAAAGAGAAATAGGATGGAACTATCCTAGGTTACAGATCTTTTTAAGGTTACCCAAAACTTCCATCTTGAGAAAGGGTTCCTAGTTATTGGTCAACTAATACTATATCCAGATAAAGTTTTGGCAATAGCCATCGATGATTTTCACAAAAATAATCACACACACAATACCTTTAAGATTTCAATGTTTGTAATATCATTAGCACGGTCACTAAGCAGCCTTAGCCACTGAATAAACCTCTCCGTGTACAGATTCACCATGAGCTGGAATATTTCATACCTACAAGAATAATACAAATTAGAAAATAGTTCAAACAACTTAAGCAAAGATTATTTGTGAAATACATATTCCTGTTATAAACATATTCAAGTTCACAAATACACTAGAACATCCCACAATGAAACAGAAGTTCAAATTTTTCTAGATTTTTGCCTTCTCCATGTATGTGGTAATTAGGTTTCTATGAAACATCCATAGGACAACCTAAGGTGTATCTCCACCATAGCACCCAGCATGCATCATGTGATTGCAATTTGCAGCCACAAAATGCCAAAAAGAACACAAAAGAAAATCGCCTTATGCCTAAAGGAGGAGGTAAATAGTCAGTTCCATTTGTTACCCCCATGGCATTATAACATGTCCACTTATAGTTCTTCAAACTCCATATAGAATGATCCTCGATGAAAACATCTATCCAGAATCAAGTCATCTGGAAAAGTTCTTGAATTACATAGTCCTCTTTAGGTAGCACATTTGCAACTAGAAATGTGCTTAGAGGATAAGGGTTGGGTTCCGGTGAGAAGGAGAGTTAGGTGAGAAGCGTAAGAAGGGATCTCCACCCTTGGATGCATGTTAGGATAAGATGCATCGAGATTAGGTGTACCGAGATGCACCAGATCAACTCCCTTCTAAGGCGCAATTCATGAGTGGGTATGAGATTAAAAGTGATCAATGGCTCAGATCTCTTCTTACGCTTCTCACCTTAACTCTTCTTCTCACACGATCCTATGCCTAGTGGATCTATGTACTAACAATGTAAAATGATAAGAGACACGTCCACAATGATCAGTCTATTTTTATTTCTGAAAACTTGATTACATTGATGCATAAAATAAAACAATTATGACGTGTTGTTTAAACCTGCTTCCAAAGAAGGAAACAGCATGTAGTGAGTTACTCTAACCTGGGCCTCTACTACAAGAGAAATGCAGAAAGTTTACCTCAGACTTCATCAACATATTTAGGACCAGTTCAAATGTCGAAGGATGGCCATGAAAACTAAAGAAACTATGTCTATATTCTTAAGGGAAGCTTATTCGAAAATGCAAGAATAACAGTCCTGAATTGCAATTTCTGTTAGAAACATTCCAGGAAAACTAGTCAAGAAGATAGTCAGCCATCAGCCCATCCTGCCACTATAATCTACTTCTTACTGCCAGCTATAAAAATGAATATTCTACTGATACGCATATACAAGGAGAATATATGAAAAAAGAAATTAAGACGGAACACAGAAAAAAGATACTAACAAAATCATAATGGAACTTTAAATGAACTGAAAGACAAAGAAATCAAAAAGCACAAAGAAAGAAATTGAAAAAGAAACCTTGGAGGAAAACAAGGAGCCACATGATCGTATATATCTCCAAGCTCTTCCCCAATCTGAAAGTAATTAACAAATAAATGCCATAGGGTTGGCAAGTGAAAGAACTAAACAGAGGAAACAGCTTTTTTTGCTTAGGGATGGACCAATCCTATCAAGATTTTATCCTCATCTTTAACTAAATTAAAATCAATGTGCATACCTTTTTCGCCTCCTCTATAGCACCTTTCAAATTTTCGAAGACAAGCTGTCACAAAAATACTGTTAAAATCAGATGGTAGAAAATACGATACCTGTATCACGGAAATGAATAATTCCAAGGAAGATAACAATAAAGTCAGTAGTAATACTAAATTACTAATGCCCTTGCTTGTCATCTGCTTATATGACTAGTAACGGCAGTAGTACCTCTGTCATCCTCTTAGATGATTAATAAATAATTTTTTGACATTTAAACCATGGTCGGTTTCTTTCTTGCTCAAAATGCAAAAACAGGCATAGTAAAATGAACAAAATATGCATGCATTCACATTCATTCTATAGTTAAGACTACGAGAACTGTTTTTGCATCTACTGGATTGGATGATAAGTTGAAGAAGTACTTCTGATAAAAGTTTGCTGAATCTTGTTTCAACAGCTTTCGTGATATGCTCATAACATTTATCCTTGTAGCATTTCCCTTGTTTTGCCTTTTGCGCTGCAAGGTTTTTGGAAGATGCTACTGCAGTAGTAGATTTTCTGCATATCAGAAGAAAACAACCACACATGAAAAAAAAAATTAACGTATTGAGATGTAGAGCCGAAGAGAATATAACATTAATAACAGGGGAGTGATTTGAAAAACATAAACTAAAGATAGTTATGGTTGAAGAAAGGGCATAGGATCGTGTGAGAAGAAGAGTTAAGGTGAGAAGCACAAGAAGAGATCTGAGCCCTTGATCACGTTTAATCTCATACCCACCCATGAATTGCGCCTTAGAAGGGAGTTGATCCGGTGCATCTCGGTGCAACTTATCCTAATGTGCATCCAAGGGTGAAGATCCCTTCCTACGCTTCTCACCATAACTCTCCTTCTCACCGGAACCCAACCCTGAAGAAAGATGAGGTTAAGTAGCGTGTAAAGTTGATCATAATACATACTTGCCAGCTCTACGAGGATTTGCTACCGATGCCATTGCACCACCTCCTTCAGCCTCAGCAGCTTCTTCAGCAACTTGCTCATCAAAGATTTCTTGCATTTCAACAACCCTGAAAGTGTAGTTAGTTAGAAGTAAGAGGTGTTTAAAGTTTTAGATAAAAAGGTTTCCAGTTGAATAACAAAAAAGTAATTGAAACTTGAAAGAATCATGAACCCTACCAAAAATAATCTTAACAGTGTTGACTGATAAACATACCTCAAAGCACGTACAAGTGTTTGTGGGCTGCAATTAAGACACATGATGACACTCATAAATCAAAAGTATACCATTCCAGATTACGAAGCACATGTTAAGAACAAATGCATTCAAAAAAACTTCGAATTTAGAGATTATAAAGGAAGAAGCATGTGTAGTAGACGGCATAATACAGTTTGGTTGGTCCATAAGTATTTAAAAAAACACATGCCGGCATTTGAACAATACTCATAAAAAGCATGGTCTAGAAATATCATAATGTTTTACAATCATATTCCACCAAGGCATTAAGCGTCTTCACACCGCTTCAATTATTTAGGGCCGCTAAATCTGCTGCCTATGAGTTAGGTGCCCCTCAAAGCTTTGAGTAGTGTTGCATTAAGTGTTTCAAATAATTAAGCTGGGAGTAAAAAGCCAATAATTTCGATCAACTTCTCTTAAATTAGAGGGAATACTTGGTCATTGGTAAGTAATTATATTAAAGAGACAATGAAACTAGTCATTTAAAAAAGCAATTGTATCAATATTCTAATTCCCATATGTTTTTACATAATCTAAAAATGACGTTGTATATATTAAAATGAACCACTTAACCTCGCTTACGCAATTAAGAGCTAGAACTTTATTCTACCACTTAACTCCTCTTAAACAAAGAACCTTCATTGTGTTGCCAACAACCAACTCCACAATATTGAACTTTCCACCAAGGGGAAATTGCAACAAAATGGAACCAACATTGCCTTCCTTCCTATTCCTTCCTATTTTGGGGAACCAATTTCCACAACTTCTCATTCTAAAAAATCTAAATGAAACCAACTTTGCTTTCATTCCTATTCTTAGGAACATGAATTTGGTCTCAGTGTCCCTTAAATGAGAAGTTTTGAAAGTTGGTTCCCACCATAGGAATGAAAGCAAAGTCGGTTCTAATTGGTGCAATTTACCCATTATATTTTACTGTATATATAATATAAATCCCTATCAGCACGTTCCAAGTCAAAGCTACTTGTACACGACTCGTCTCCTTGTCCCTTTATTAACTTCAAAAGGGATAGCCTCCATGGTTAACTTAAGAGAGATGCAACTGGGAAATCAGCAGCTCACATATAGAATTATGACGTGTCGGTGCTTACAAGGTGTAAAATTTGCTTCATTGCATGTCATAATCTATAACTCAATTTTTTCATGCTTTTAAACATAACATTTGAAAACATATTTATCATCCACACCCTTTGTCCTGACTTAACACTAATCTTTGTATCAAACAAAAAACAATTCATAATGAGGGCATAATAAAACAGTTGCTCAAAAGAGGAAAGCGGTAGGCTACCCACCCACAAGACACCTAAGAGAACATAAGTAGCACCTTATTAGTAGTAGCATGAAGTTGGACAGGATCGTAGAAACAAAGGATACCTAGATAATAAGGAACACCAATGTAAATGAGCATACCTTTCTTTAGCAAGTTCAAAAAAATTAGAAATATGTGACCATAGGGTCTCCTCAAATGTCTCCCAAGTCCGATCTACTTCTTCAAAATATTCTCTGTGACATTTCAAATGCGAAAAGTGTCAAACCCAAAAACTATTTAGGCTGCTTCTTTGTTCAAGAACTGTTGCATACAATCATCAAAGGTTAACAATTTATGCAAATCCAAAAGGGTATAAAAACGCATGCTCATAACATCAACACCCAAATGAAATTTCAAAAAATGCATAATTGTGTGTCCTTTCCCAAGGACAAGCACAAGGATAGGAACCTAAAGTTCTACTCAGTTAGAATCTTATTATATCTCATCAGAACCACTAGGGTTTGTGAACGCCAAAGTTAATTGATCCTATCAAAGTTGTTAAAGACTCAAGACGCACTTAGGGGCAAAGAGGTCCTGGGCCTAGGCATGAGGCGCGGGCCTCAGGAATGTGAGGCGTAACTAATAAAAAAAGTATATATATATATATACACAACTCAAATATGTAGCAAGTACTCCAGTGCAGCAACCAGCAGTACTTCGATAGAGGCAGAAGGGAGAAGGGTTTAAAGCATGAGCCATGAGGGAGAAGTTTTAAGGTATGGCCATTTATAAAGAAAGAGGCTTGAAGTTAAAAAAGAACTAGGTATTTAATATTAGGGTTTGACTTATGTCATCTATTTAGTAACTCTTTTTTTAAGAAGTCTAGGAGATAAGAAGATGAGAAAAACTTATTTAATATTGGGGTTTGACTTGGTATTTATTTAGTATTTACTCTTTATGAGGCGCGCCTAGGGCCCACAAGGCGCCTCAGCCAAGGCGCAGGGACTTGGTGAGTCTCATGAATACGTCTAGCACTTTTAAAAAGCCCATGACCTTGAGTTATGAGCCTTAGAGCCTAGCCATGCCTCAGTCACACTTTTAACAACTATGGATCCTAGGTGTATAGGTTGAAATTTTGCATTGATTTGATCGAAGTGACTAGATGTGTTATTGTATAGTATCCCAAGTGACGGATAGAGAAACATTTAAAGCCACCTGTCTGTTGTTAGGCAGGTAAGACACTAGAACTTAGTTTGAATTCTACTTCTTCAATAGACATAGACCACTTTTTCTCCTGCATAAAATAAACCCAGAAAGGAAAAAAGTTGGAAGATTTGAAGGGCTATGATCTATATTCCGCAGTGGTACATGCAATCATTTTATTATTTGGTTGAAATACGTTCTAACTTCTAAGCATTTTATTATTGGGTTGAAATATGTTGTTAATTCATAAGAGTTGCGTCACTGGTCAGGTTGCTTAAGCATAATACCATTTCGAATACATAAAATGTATTGCATTCCTATTATTGGATTGCACGTAGATTTGTCAGTTTTCAAGATGTTATGGGCCTTCATGAGGGTCGTATGGAGAGTTATATCTCATAATATAATGTGATTTGCATTCACATAAAGGATTTATTCAATATCAATTATGAGCAGCATAATAAATCAGAGGATCTGATCCTGACCTTAATCTACCAACCTCCTCTTTATGAGATGCTGCAGCAGCTAATGCAAACCTTCTCTTTCCATCAAGAGCAGTTAATCTCTGGAAAAATAGCAAGTTCATGAAAGAACAGCTGAAGAGTCAAGATAGCATGTTTGGAACATAAGATCAGTTTTTAATATTTTGTGCAACATTGCAACCTTACCTCATACGTGTTGATGAGCTCTTTATCGTCACTTAAAGAATCATGTGCCGCAGCAGCTTCAACAGAAATTGACATCATCCCCTCCACATCCTAATAGTGGTGCAAAAAAAGTTGCATCCATGCATTTGTCCAACAACCAAATAAGTAAAATTACTTTCTAGAAGCTCCTAAATTCAGAATGGCATAAGCATTTCACACCCATGGCTATCTAATGGTATCCACCCCGGAGGCGGACCCGGATTTTTTTCATGTGGTGGCGCACCATTTGACAACAGGGATGAAAACTATAGAAAATTATCACAAAATCATAATAGATATGTTGTTAGTTTCTTGCATTTGCAAGGAAGGGTCATAGGTTTGAACCCTACCACAGCCACTTTCCTCCAATCTTTTTTAAAAAAACAAAAACGATTGACACCCAGAAAATTAAGAGCTGAAATGCAGGAAATTTGCTAAAACCAGGATTCGAACTGACGACATTTCAAACAAATTCCGAGACGTGGACCAACTTAACCATCATAAACTTCTGTCATATAATTCATTCTAAAAAATATAAGGGCACACAACGAAACATTATGGTAACAGTAACACCCTTCAAGAAAGTAATTTTTTCCCACTATGACGAAACCATGAAGTGGTGGCATGAGCCACCATATGCTCCCACATAGGTCCTCCCCTTATCCACCCCCTCTGTAACCATACAAATCATTTTTCAAGATATATCAATATGGTATTGGTAGCATTGAAGAGCACAAGAATCATAGATGATATTGGAGCCTGAAAATTTAGCATGTATGTGCAAGCCAACTTTGTTTATAAAACTACTGGTGTTTCCGAGGGTGATAATACTTGATACATTTTTATATAAAAAAAAGAAGAAAAACTAAAAAGAGGAAGGAAACAAAATAAACAAGGGGAAGGGAGGGAGGAGAGAAGTGGCTCTATGATCAGCCATTTGAGATGCATACCTTCAATGTGGTGTTTAAGTTATTCCGTGCATTGCTAAGAAGCTTAATCTGATCATGATTCTCAATTAATGTTTGGCATTCTTGACATAGCCTGACAAGTAAAGCCCCATGATCAGACTTAAAGCCATATATATATATATATATATACATATATATATCCTATTTTAATCAAAAGGCTGTATGGATAGTTCAAAAAAATAGGAGTATATGAGAATTATATAAGTGCCCTCAAATGTACCTATCAATACTAACGAAATTTTCACGGAGTTGGTTTACATTCTTCTCAGATGAAGCAAGTGCTTTTAGACCAGCTTGTGCCTGCTCAACCTGCACCCAAAATGCATAATGTTGACGAATTAAATGTAGCAGAACAAGATGAATATGTGAAACAGAACTCACATAGATGCATAACATTCAGAAAATGGAAACAGGACTATGGCTTAACGTTTTTCTCCAGAAAATAGATTTACCTGCTCAGCAACCATGGTGCTAAGTTGTGCATCATTTGCCTGAAATAGTGAGAAAAAAAGAAATAAGGGAGAGTTAACAACCTAGCATATCATCTCAGTGCACTCAGCTATTTTCTTTCGCTACCCATGAAACATGAATGTAAAATCATATTCAACTGCCCAAAGAAGCAGGCTCTTCCAAAAAAAAGTGCATGACAGAATCCCCTCTAACCGAAAGATAATCCAAATTATCTTAAATTCTTTGTTACTCCATAGACATACCGACAAGGTCCCGCTTTCTCAAGTATACAAGGCATTAACTTTTCTCAAACTGACTATACACTTCTTCTACCAAAAATGAAAGTGCAAAGGTTCTGATGCATACACAATGAACCTGAAGCCCTGTTACCCATCCAATCTCAGTGAATGTAACCAGCTAAAATTGTGATGCTTAAATGCTGAATCATACTTCAAAAAGTACATGATAATAATCCAATCGAACACCAGTTCGCTATAACTTGTTTAGTTCAAGCATAAATCTATGGAAATCACAATAGTCGCTTCAAACTCAGCTTATTTATTTAAAAGAAAGTAAAAGGGTGAATTTGATACTAATTTTTGATGGTTCCCATTTTTGCTCTTACTTCAACTCACTAGTATAAAGACCGGAAATTTACACAACAGAGCACTCAAGATGACCTGTTGGCGTGCAATGTAATCTGCCTTGACTGAAGAAATGGAATGCAAAAGCTCAGGAAGCGGCAAGAGCTTCGCAACCTCGCGAACTGCAGACTCCTTGGCTTCAATTCCTAGATCTTCGACCATCATCTTGCCTGAATTTAACAAAGACATCAGTTTTCACAAAATTAAGCGTGCCGCTGTGTGAATTTACTAATTTCTTCAATGGAGAGAATTCTAGGGATCTCGAGCGTACCCGATAAATTGGATCACGATGGAAAGATCATTGTCTATACTTGCTCCTGAATTCGGCTAAGTTTTAGTTAATCAGATCCCAGTATAGTGCCTGATGGATATATAGCGGTTAGAAATTGGATTCGTTTCAAATTGGAGGAGAATTATAGTAGAAATTGAAACCATTGGAAACGATTTGCAACGAACTTACTTTTTTGAAGTGCACAGATACGAAAGGTCCAGCAAACGATATAGAGACAGTGGTGGTGCCACCTAAGAAGGCGATGGCGATTACGATGGCGGTGGTTGATGCGCGATTCCGGTGGAAATATCGGCTGCGTGTGCGGTGGTCTGCGAATGTTCGAGACTTGATAGAAGAGAACGTGATGGCTGTCGTCCTTGTTGAGTTTTGACCGAGTTGATCACTCTAAACTCGGTTTCCTTTTCTTGAAATTTGTAAGACTGAATTACAAATTTGGTCCTTGTTGTTTATGTGTTTTAATATTCTGGTCCTTTATTTGAACTATCTATGAAGGCATTAGGATTGGCCGGGAGGTAGAGTTAAGATGAGAAGCGTAAGAAGATATCTGAGTCATTGATCATTTTTAATCTGATACTTATCCATAAATTACGTCTTATAAAGGAGTTGATTCGGTGCATCTTGGCGCACCTCATCTCAATGCATCTCATTCTAATGTGTATCCAAAGGTGGAGATCCATTCTTACGTTTTTCACCATAACTCTCCATCTCATCGGAACTCAATCCTATATATAAATTACATCTTAGTGGTTTGCATTTTATAATACATTTGATCCCTAAATCTAACTCTACCGAAATTATACTCCTAACCCAGTAAATTTAGAAGGGTGTTTAAGTCATTTAATTTATTTTTTATTGTTTATTTTCTATATACATATGTTGGGTCACCGATGATTTGGTGATGAACCACCTTCCTTTATATGATTGAATTTTTACAGGTTCTTTTGAAGGTCTGAAATATGCTTCAAGTATTGAAGAGTCAAAGACTATTCAATCAAGGGTTGTACATCAAAAAGTGGAATTTTGGATGTATCAACTAACTTCAATATTCAGATCATTTTGCCAAAGTCAAGATTGGGTCACCAATATAGTGGGTCACCGATGGTACACTCAAAAGTCATCAAAAGTACTAAGGACATCAAACAAGATGAGGTCATCAAGTTTGAAGTCATGGTCACCGACACTATAATCTTGGTCACTGAAATTGCAGGTATATTGTCTAAGGTCGTGATATCAAGTCACAAGTTCAAGGTGTACACTTTCAACATTTAGTGAAAGATGAAGTTTATCAAGCAAAGTGTACACTTATCAATTCCAACCTTTTACAAGGTATCCACCGATGTGATACATAGTTTGATGTATCACTTAGCAATTTCAAAGAGATAAGTTCTTGACTCACATCAAATGCAAGACACGTGAGCAGCAAGAACTTGGGCATCAAGCCTTAAACAAAGACATTCTCTTTTATTCTTATAAAAGGAATATTTGTCTTTTAGCTAAAAGGTTTGATGGGACTTCACAGAGCATGAAGAAAAGAAGATAAAGTTATCTGACATTACGTGCTACAAGGAATGGTTCATCCATTATTCTAGTACAAAGGAAGTGGTCTCTTCCTTTGTCCAGCAGATAAACTTCCAGCTAATGAAACCTTGACAGCTGTCCACATGCATCCCATGCATGGGCACTATAAAAGGAGATGAAGTCCTTCCCATAAATCTCACGCTTTCAACAAATCTTCAAAGTGATTATTTGTGTGACTGTGGCAAAGCTGTGTGCTATAACGTATTGTTTTAACTTCCTTAGTATATAAGTTAATTATCGTTATACGTGTGTTTAGTTTGATAGAATAGTGTGCTGTTCTTTTCCACATCAAACTACTGTGTGTAAATTTTTAATATTTATATTAAAAAATTTAAAAAGAGTATATACTGTGTGTTTTATATTCAACCCCCCCCTTCTACAAAACCCTCTCTTAGTTAGCCATCTCTCCTTGGGGACTAACAAGTGGTATCAGAGCAGTTGGTTTAATTCAATAAACCAGATCTGTGATGGCTACTACCTCAAATGTTGATGGTACCTTGCAGACCTCTTCCAAAAATACATATGATTTAGGATCCTTGGCCAAATCTCCAAGGTTCAACCCAAATAACTTTGGGTTATGGAAAAATCGCATGTTATTATTCTTGGAAGGGATCGATTATGTGTATCCCAACATTCTTAGTGAGGGACCTATTGTTCCTAAAATATGGGCTCACTTTGGCCCTCAAAAGGACGTTGAAGGAAAGGACATAGAGTCAGATGATGAAAGAAGTGAGAAAACTGGTAGATATATCATCAAACCTTCAAACAAATTTAGTGAAGATGATAAACGCCTAGTTGCTTTAGACACTAAAGTCAAATCGCTCTTCTTGTATCCCTTCCCGATGAAGTGTATCACTCTCTTCTTAACCTTCCCACTGCTAAAGAAATGTGGGATACTTTGAGTGTCTTATATGAAGGCACCAAAGAAGTCAAGAAATCTAACAGGATCTGTCTTGTTAGAAAGTATGAACTCTTCTCCCATGAAAAAGGAGAATCTCTTTCTACCTACTTTAATCGTTTTAACTGTCTTCTCAATGATCTCAAAGTTCTTGGACGAGTTTATGATAATGAAGAAGTTCTCTGCAAGTTCATGGATTGTCTCCCGGACTTCGGGAAACTATACGTACTTGCATCAAGCAAACCAAGGACTTAGAAATAATGCCTTTAATCGCTCTCTATGGAACTCTTCTTCACTATGAACAAACTAAGAACCGGAGAAAATCTCTTATAAAGGATATCAAATCCTCTTCTCGTTGCTTTGATAGGTGATTCAAAATCTTCTTCTTGTATTCCTAGAATCACCTATCCTTCTTCTCGATTACGAAAAAGATATTAAGGAAGACTCTTCTCATCTGTCAGATGCATACTATAGTGCTGCTGATGATGAAGGAGAAGAATCAGCCATTGACATACTTTCTGATAGTATGGCAATGCTTGCTGGAAACCTTAAGAATAACAGATTTTCTTCAAACCGCTCTAAATTTAATAGAAAACCTTTTTCTCAAAAATCCTCTTCTGATAAAACAAATGAAGAATGCTTCAATTGTGGAAAGAAAGGTCATTTTTCTTCTGAGTGCAGATCAAAAGCTTCCTCTTCTCTCAAACCTTCTTCTTCTTATGGCCATGACTTCTCAAAATCAGCTTCTAGGAAGCATGAAGAGAGAAATAGCCAATCCTCTAAAGAAAATTCTGAATCAAAAGAAACCTCCAGGTATAAGAAGTACAAAGCCAAATACAAGAGGGAAAAAGAAAGAAACCAAGGTAAAAATAAAACTTTGGTTGCTGAGGCTCATTGTTGGGAGGATGAGCAAACCTCTGAGAGTGAAAGTGAGTATGTCACTAAATGCCTCATGGCCAAAATCGATGAGCTGGAAGACATGGAAAAGTCACTCTACACTACCCTTGTATTTGCTGAGGGATCCACTTCAGGAACAAAGCCTCAGGTACATCATTTTACCTTTCTCTCTGATGATCAAAAGGCTGATGCCTTTGATTCTTTAACTGTTGACTTCTGTGACTTAAAGATTCAAAAGAAAAAGGCTGATATGCACATAAAATGTCTAAATGATCAACTCCTCTCTTGCTTTTCCAAACTAAAAGATTTTGATAAAATGAAAGCTGATCTGGAAAACCTACGATATTTAAACGACAGTCTTTCTGAGAAAAAATAAAAAATCTCTTCCACTCTTGAAAAGGAACAAGAGGTTCTGTCTAAATGGACAAAATCCTCTAAGAATCTTGAAAGGATCCTTCAAGATCAAATCACCAGCAAGGATAAGTCTGGCCTTGGTTATGGAAAAGATGTTCCTCAACCTATCAACCTTCCACTTCCTTCTTCTGAGTGTCAAGGTTTTCCTGCTGGTTTCCTTTCCGATGACGATGATGATCTCTTCGGTTACTCATCTGAGGATTCTACCTCCGTTCACTCTATAGATCTACTTGACATGCTCAAAGTAGAATCTAGTTCTAAGAAGTTTGGAGTCTTTGTTAAAGCTAAAAAAATCTCTTCTGAGTCTTCAAAAGTTTCAACTCTTCCAAGCTCTTCTTCTTCTCCCAAACCTATCCAAAGACTTTTAAACTCTTTAAGTCTGCATGAGTCAAGGTACTCCCAGGAGCAGCCATCTGGTGTTGTTGAGTATCCCTCTCCAAAAAGATTTTCTCCTCAAAAGAAAAAATTTTCTAAATCAAATTTTTCATCTAAAAGGAAATCTCAAATAGTTACTGATTTTATTCCTCGGTCAGTGAACTTGAAGAAATCATAAAATCCTGGTAAAGGTATCCTTGGACCAAGACCAGGTGTCGGTCACCCCTCTTCTTCTCAGTCGTCAACCTCTGTCCAAAGTTTTGATGATAGGGATTTTAAAAAGGCCTTTTCTTTAAAGAAGTGCTATAATTGTGGCAACACTCTTCATCTTGCTAAAAATTGCCCAAAAGATTTGGATCTTTGCAAAAATAAAATGCCTTCTAATCCCAAAGGACCCACCTCAAAATGGGTACCAAAAGTCTAAGGTGCTGTTTGTTTTTCCCTTTTCAGAGCTTAATTAGCTCTTATGTCTGATTCGGTCAGACATTTTTGCATTCAGACTGTTTGTTTTCTTTTTGATTTCAGAGGCACTTATCACTTAATAAGCTCTAAATAAAATAGAGGTAACCTAACCTCTTATATCCTCTTAATCCTATAGCACGCCTCCATCTCCTTCTCCTCCACGATTTCTGTCAAAACCCAACGCCTCCCATCACACCTGGTAGCTTAAATTGACCCAAATCAGATCCAAATCAAGAGGGTTTTTGTCCATGTGGGTTTTCATTCTCGTGCAAACAAGTCGATGTGCACCTTCGTCCCTGTGAGTCAAGGTATTTGAGTCCCTGTAGTTTTCGTCACTGTGGGTTTTCATCCCCTGTAGTTTTCGTCACTGTAGATTTTCGTCACCGTGGGTTTCCATCCCCTTGAATCAAGGTATTTCGATTTCTCATCTCTTGATCTACCATAGCTCATGATCTCACACCTCTAAAAATTTGTAGTTTTTTTTCTTTCTTGAAATGCAACTTTTACGTTGCTAAAAAATCCATACAAGAAGTGAGGAAATGTAAAAAAAAAGCATCATTTCACATTTTTAGGTTGATCCTTTTGTTTCTGTTTTGGTTGTCATGTTGATGGAATCTTTTGATTTCATAAGCATACAATCTTTTAGGGAAGATGTATATAGGTTTTTCAGTGATCAGTTCCTTAGGTTTTGGATTCAAATTTCTTGCATTTTCTTCAATTGTTATATATTTGAGTTGAGATATTGAAAACCAAGTTTTGATTTTAGATATAATTTGTGGGATTTGAATATTTATCCTAAAAAATATGATTTTAGATATGGGGTTGATGTTGAATCTGTTTTGTTTTGTTCTTATTGAGTAATGTTCTTTTTTTTTCTTTTCCCCAATTTTGATAGATTTTGGTTGAGATTGAACAAGAAAAGTTGTTATCTCTTTATAAAAACTGTCCAATTCTTTGATGTTTTAGGACTGCAATTTGTTTGATTTTCTTCGATTAATCTTCATGTTATTTTATTTTCCCCCAATTTTGACAGATTTTGGTTGAGATATGGACAAAAAAGTTGGATTTTTAGATAAAATTTGTGGGATGATGAGTTCAAGATTGCAACCATGGATGATAATGTGTTTCCTCCTAGTTATATCTTTCGAAATCGGTCCGAAACGATGATGGATTTCGCTTACATGGATGAACTCTTGTTTGACAGATGCCGGTTACAAGCAACAGATTGATCCGAATTCGTAAACAATAATAATCCCTTTTTAGAGGCTTCTTTTCAATGGCCGACGTTGGAGTTGAACAAGGGTGATAAGTTGTCGGAAGACGTTCAAGAAGTGCAACTAAGATAGTCATTTGCATTCTATTATCAAACTAAAAACTCTCGAATCAAAAGCTTGGATACGAGCCGAGGATGGAATCTTTAGGCATGAATGGTGGATATCGGACTCAACCAGTGGTTGGTTATCGGAGAGTGAAACGATCGTTGGCTTTTGACCAAGATGAAAACCTGTGGCGTTCTTTAGCAACGGAAGTTAGGATTTAGGCTTGTAAGGATACCACAATTTTGTTTGAAACACGAGATTGACATTAAATATATAACTTTATATGCAATAGTCGTGGGTTTATTCTTTTGTTGAGTGTTGAAATATTAGTTTTTATAATGATATACGTAACGTATGAAAAGTTTATTAGGTGTAGTGCATTCAAGGTTTTTATTTTGGTTTAATTAAAATGAAATAGATTCAGATTTCAGACGTTTGACAACTTACAAAAACAAACAATCTGACTGATTCAGGTTTCAGACTTCAGACGTAAAACAAACAGGCTTACTGATTTAGATTTCAGACTTCAGCACCACCTCTTATAAATCAGAAGAGAAATCAGACTTCAGACTTCAGCACCTCTTAAAAAACAAACGCCACCTAAATTTGTTTCTGGGTGCAGGTACTAAACAAAGATCACATATGGTACATGGACAGTGGGTGTTCAAGACACATGACTGGAAACAAACTTCTTCTCTCTAACTTCTCAAAAGAAAAGGGACCCACTGTTTCCTTTGGAGGAAATGAAAAAGGGGTCACCAAAGGATATGGTACCATTTCAAATGGAACCATCACTTTCTCTAGAGTAGCCCATGTTGAAAGGCTAATGTACAATCTTCTAAGCATCAGCCAAATATGTGATTTGGGCTATAAGGTCATGTTCCAGCTATGTGTGTGCTTGGTCTTTGATGTACAGAACAAGATTGTACTAGCAGGAACCCGACTGAATGACGTGTACATAATCAACATGAAGGAAAGTGCAATAGGAGAAGCTGTGTGTCTCCTCTCTCAAGAACTAGCCAAACAAAGTTGGCTGTGGCATAAAAGGTTCTCTCATCTAAACTTTAAAACCTTGAACAAACTCTCCAACAAGGAGCTGGTTGTTGGAATGCCAAAGATAGTTTTTGAAAAAGAAAAACTGTGTGGAGCATGTGAAAAAGGAAAACTCACCAGAACTTCCTTTAAAACAAAACAATGCTCATCTATCTCTCAACCTCTTCAAATGCTTCACATGGATCTATGCGGTCCAGTAAGAACACCCAGTCTAGGTGGTAAAAAGTATATGCTAGTAATCGTCGATGAATTCTCTAGATATACTTGGGTGTTCTTTCTGAAACACAAGAGTGATGCTGCTGAAGAAATCATCAGGTTTACAAGAAAGATTGAAAATTTGAATGGTAAACTGGTGAAGTCCTTCAGAAGTGATAATGGCACAGAATTCAAGAATGCTGCTCTGGAAGATTTCTTTGACCTAAAAGGAATTTCTCAGAACTTTTCTGCCGTACGCACTCCTCAGCAAAATGGTGTTGTTGAAAGAAAGAATAGAACACTATGTGAAGCTGCAAAGTCTATGCTGAGTGAATCCAAGTTGCCAACCTATTTTTGGGCAGAAACGGATTAACTGCTTGCATGCTTTACTCAAAATAGGTCTATCATAGTCAAAAGGCATGACAAGACTCCTTATGAAGTTTTCCATGGTAGAAAACCTGCAGTTGACTTCTTCCATGTGTTTGGATGTGCTTGTCACATGCTAAATGACAGGGAACAACTTGGAAAATTTGATCCGAAGTCTGATGATGGAATTTTCATGGGCTATTCTCTCTCCTCAAGAGCCTTCAGAATTTTCAACCTAAGAATACAATGCATAGATGAATCCATGCATGTAAAGTTTGATGAGTTTGAAACTTCTTCATTATCTTGTGATGAAGAAGAATTAAACCTATGGATAAATTCATGTGTTGGTGAAATTCCATCCTCCTCTCAACCCAACCCTCCAGATAGCAACTCCTCTCAGCCTCCCATAAACACCACCTTACCTTCAGAACCCTCTCTTTCTTCTCCACCTCCTGAAACTAACTCTACAGAAGACCTTACCCACCAAAACACCATATCTCCCACTAACCTACCTTCACCATCTCAAATTCCCACCTCATCCTCTTCTCTACCTCCTACCTTACCTCCTGCACTAAAGTGGACCATGGATCATCCAATAGATCAAATCATAGGTGATCCACAAGTTGGTGTAAAAACTAGAAGAGGTATAAGCAATCTGTGCTTATATGTCAACTTTGTTTCTATTGTTGAGCCAAAGCTGATAAATGAAGCCCTAGCTGATCCTAGCTGGGTAATTGCCATGCAAGAAGAACTCTCACAATTTGAGAGAAACAAAGTCTGGAAGTTAGTTCCTCGTCCATCCAACAAAACTATTATTGGAACAAAATGGGTGTTTCGAAACAAGATGGATGAAGAAGGAATTGTCATAAGGAACAAAGCAAGGCTGGTTGCTCAAGGGTATCGGCAAGAGGAAGGAATTGATTATGATGAAACTTTTGCTCCTGTTGCCAGATTGGAAGCTATCCGAATATTTCTTGCCCATTCAGCTTACAAGAATTTTCGGGTATTCCAAATGGATGTTAAAAGTGCCTTCCTGAATGGTGAATTAGCTGAAGAAGTATATGTGAAGCAACCTCCTTGGTTTGAAGATCCAGTCCATCCATATCATGTGTATAGACTGGATAAAGCTCTATATGGACTGAAGCAAGCTCCTCGTGCCTGGTATGACACTCTCTTAGAATATCTACTTAGAAATAAGTACATACGAGGCAAGGTTGACAACACACTCTTCTTCAAGAAATCACAAGGTAATATCATTCTTGTTCAAATCTATGTTGATGATATTATTTTTGGAGCCACCGATGAATCCTTGTGTGATGAGTTTAGCTTCCTCATGCAAAAAGAGTATGAAATGAGCATGATGGGGGACTTAACTTTCTTTCTTGGTTTGCAAGTAAAACAGTCTCCAGAAGGTATTTTCATAAATCAAAGTAAATACATTAAAGATCTTCTGAAAAAGTTTTAATTTGCTACTTGCTCTGCCATGAAAATTCCTATGGCTCCTCCTCTTAGACTCTTTTCTGATCCTGATGGCATTTCTGTTAATATTACAAATTATAGAGCCATGATAGGATCCCTTCTTTATCTGACTGCAAGTAGACCTGACATTATGTTTGCTACTTGTCTGTGTGCCCGATACCAAGCAAATCCTAAAGAATCACATCTGGCTGCTGTGAAAAGGATTTTTCGGTATCTGAAAGGTACCATAAATCTGGGTCTTTGGTATCCCAAAGACTCAGGTTTCGATCTCATCGGGTACTTTGATTCTGATTTTGCAGGTTCAAAAATAGACAGAAAAAGTACAACTGGAAGTTGTCAGTTACTTGGTGGAAAGCTTGTGAGCTGGTCAAGTAAGAAACAACATTCGGTGTCTACATCTACTGCTGAAGCAGAGTACGTGGCTGCTGGAAGTTGTTGTGCACATATATTGTGGATGAAAAATCAGTTGTGTGATTATAATCAGATTTTCTCAAAAATCCCAATAATGTGTGACAACTCAAGTGCAATAGCCATTGCCAACAACCCTGTGCTTCATTCAAGATCCAAGCACATTGATATCAGGTATCACTTTATAAGAGATCATGTCTCTAAAGGTGATGTGGAGCTTCATTTCATTCCCACCGACTATCAATTAGCTGATCTGTTCACAAAGCCCCTTGATGAAGCAAAGTTCAAATTCCTCATCGGTGAATTAGGTATGATAAACATAGACTAATATATATTTTATAAATTTTATATAAATATATGTTTTATATATATATATTCTATATATATATTATATACATTTATATAATTTATAACTTATATATTATATATGTTATATATATATATAAATAATAATAAAAAAATAAAAAAAATAAATAAATAATATATATATATATATATATCTAATGTCGGTGACTAAGTCACTAACGGTACCTCTCTCTCTTCTCTTTCTATCTCACAAATCTCCATCTCTCAAAACCCTAAACCTAAGCCACCGCCGCTAACCTCAATAATCATCCATCGAGCCACCATCCACCGACGACTACCCTTGCTCCCATCCATCGAGAAATCCTCCGTCGAACACCTCTAGCCACCGACATTTCTATTTCCGACAAACCACCATAGAACCACCGTCCACCGACGTTTTGTCTTGCTGACATCAGCTTTCCGACAACCCAGGCACAGCAGACGAGTCACCGACGGCGACATCACCTACGAGCCACCGACGTCCATCCACCGACACGTCATCCACCGACGTCTCTCTCTCTCTCTCACTAGCCACCGACGTCTCTCTCTCATACAAGCCACCGACGTCTCTCTCTCTCTCATACAAGCCACCGACGTCTCTCTCTCTCATACAAGCCACCGACGTCTCTCTCTCATACAGGCCACCGACGTTATACACTCACCGAGGTAACCGTTACAAACCTTTCACATTTTTAACCCCTTAAAGATAACTCTTGACTTACCACTCTTGATAAGCAAGATTCTTTGTTCTTATCCCTAATGACATCATCAATGTCAGTACATGCGCCGAATTCAACCCTAAAACCCTTAGAATTCTGACCTTTCAATCACCAAAAGTAATCATTATTTTTTAAAATTGAAACTTCCCTCTCATATATAACCTCCTTCCCCACTACCTTACCACCTTTCTCGCACCCACTCTCCTTCTCCTTCAAAAGCAAAAACCTGCAACCTTCTTCATCCTCTTCAATGGCTTCTCCCTCAAAGACTTCTGAAGAACAGACCATGACATTTGGATCTCTCTCCTTTACTGCATGCAATTACTTTGGAAGAATAGGAGTTGACAATGCTCATCCAGAGTACAATGATGTTTGCTGGTTTCTTCAGAGATGCCCTCTACAATATGCAATCACAGCTAAACCCAAAATGAGTAAGTTTCTTCTTGGAAACTTTTGGTTAACTTGCACATTTGATGCTTCATCGGATCAAATTCTTGCATCTGTTCTAAGTAATGATGAACATGCTGTGATCTTCAATGTGGAAGATGTTAGAAGCATTCTCAAGCTTCCTGCTTATGATTCCTATGAACCTTTTCCTCTTGGAAATGAACACCAAATGGTGGTTGATGTGTTGAACTATTTAGAAGAGAAAAAGGGCTCAAAGTCAAAGGGTCCAGGTACTTTACTGCGCAAGAATATGGGAAACATATGGAACTTCCTTTTTGCTCATCTGATTCTGTGCCTAAGCAAAAGACAATTGGCCCGGATCAGTCACCTTCCCAAGTGACTGAATTGGCACATGCTTTAATTTTTCAAAGGAGGATAGACTTTGCAAGCTATTTCTTTAATGAAATGATCTCCTCCTTCTCTACCATCCGACGTCCTCAGGTACCATTTCAGCGACTTTTCTCTCTTATTATTCATGCAAAGTTGGCAGATAAACTAGAGAAAAGAGATGACATCATATATGATCTCCCTCTTCATCAAGTGGGAAATCAGATTATGAAAAAGGCTGTCTTAGCATCAGACAACCCTCTCCGACCATCTATGGTTGAGTTTGCAAGGAATGCAACTATATCTTGGGGAGAAAATGAGCCCCGTCTGCAAAGGACCTCAGGTATGTCTTCTACCCCTTCTGCACCTAGAGTAACTGATGTGCCCAAATCTCGTAAGAGATCCAAAGCGTCGGGCACATCTACCTCCGCACCCACCGATGCTACGAAGCCAAAAGAACCTTTGGCTTCTACCCAAGCATCTAAGTCCCAAAAGCGGAGACACTCCAAAAGCCCCCCAAAGACTTCCTCAAAGAAGTCTAAGGGTACCCAAAGGGTCTCACCTCACAAGCCACCTACTAACTCCCAAAAGTTAGTAAGTGTTGAAAAGATGCCTAACCGACCCAAGGATCAGTTAACCCAACCTAACTCCTCCATGCCCTCCCAAAAGGACATGGTTGTAAAAAGGGACATCCCTATATTCCTTCATCAACTTTCTCTCTAGTTGATGAAGAAGACTTGGAATCTCCCATCCAAGCTGCCTCTTCTGCACCCCATGAGCTCTTACAACTCCCTTTCCTTACTCCACATGAGAGTGCATCACAACCAGGTGCATTTGATGGAGCATCCCAATTTACTGATTTTCTATTTTCTGACACTACACCTTGGACACATACGTCTCCCGTACGTACCAAGGTTGTGGAAGAACCCATTACTGAGGAATCCCCTCATAGACACTCTCCTAAACGTGTCTCCCCCACATCTCCTAAATCCCCCCCAAGAAAACCTGCAGGTTTGGTGGATTATTCTTCTAGTGATGATGATACTGATCAACCACCACAGCCTCAACCTTCTGCTCCCATGTCTTCCAAACAAGGAGATGATCTTCTCCAAGCTTTCACCAGCTTTACCCGTGACACTATACGTCGGGTGGAAACCTTGGAAGACCAAGCAGTCAAAGACTTGGAAACACTGACTTCTCTTTCTACCACTCAAGAGAACATTATGGAGTCTCTTGCCACTATTCTCACAAAAATTGACAAGATTCCAATCTCTTCTCCAACAATTGAGCTGGATGTGGATGGATCCTTCTTTCAGGAACAAGACAGATTTGTTCTTCAAAGAATTGAAAGAAAAGTAAATACCATGGCTTCTGATATAGAAAGGATCAATACTTTTCTCTCTTCAGTGGGTTTCAAGGGTTCAACCACTGAGGGGGAGAAAAATAAGAAGACCACCAATACCACCTCACCAGCCGCCGACGCCGACGCTGCCAAAACAGCCGCCGACGTCACAGCCGCCGACGTCACCACCATGACAGCCACCGATGATGTGGCAGCCACCGACGTGGCTCTTACAGCCACCGATGGTGGTGTGGTCACAGAGGTGGTCTCTGTTCCTTTGGTCACCAAGTTACCCGAAGCAGCTGTTGAGGGGGAGAGTATCAGTGCTCAACCCCTTGAAACTGAAGAAGAAGAAAAGAAAAGAAAAGAGAAGGCCAAAGGAAAGAAACCAGTTTCTTTGAAGATCAACAGGAAGAGAAAAGGAGAAGGAAAAGGATGAGAGATTCTCAAGCAGATACTCTTAGACTTCAGCCTGCTTCATTACCCACCGATCCTCTTGGGGTAATTCTCACTGAAGCTGAAAAAGAAGAAGCTATCAAGGCTCAGCTTGAGTATGATCAGACTAATGTACTCAAGCTAGCTCATGATGAAGCTGTTCATGCACAGGTCTCCGATGCTCTTCAAGCTCAGAAAGACGAGCTTGAAAATATTAAGAAGAAATCTGAAGCTGCAAAGATGCTTGATGAAGCCAAGAAGGCAAAGGAAGTAGAGTGGTTTAAAAGGAGATTGAAGAACAGGAAGGATGATTCCAAGATTATCAGTGCTACCATCCAACCTCCAACCAAAAATTCTCCCAAGTTACTTGTCACCCTTAAGAGAGCTGACACTTTCTCAAAGGTATATGAAGCTGAATGGTTGGAAGTCCTTGGGATGACTGAGTGGATGGAAGTTGGTAAATGCATCTCCAAGAGCAAAAGCAAGTACAAGGAGCTGGTACTTAATATTCTCAGAAAACTCTTCATTAAGATGCTCAACATCCAAAAGGAGAATGATATTCTTGTGACATATCTTGAAGCACAACAAATGTACTTCATACAACAGGGTCTTAAAGGAGAGGTCATCACTGCTCCTAAAAACAAGAAGAAAGGACACTTTGTTATGCTTCATGAAAGAGGCATCCAGATAAATGCTTTGGGTATAGATCTTTCCATTCCTACTCCTATTGCTTACCTGGAGCAAACCATGCTGACTACTCCTGAGCTTGGGGTTTTCTTTGAAGACATCTTTGGAAACATCGGTTTCTTCAGAGCTTCTGATATCCCAAGGGCTCACAGCTCTTTCCTCTCTGCTATTCTAGGAGTACCTCCGGTTGAAGACCATGGAATCACCAGGCTTATCTTGGATGAGCTGAAAAGAAGAGAACCCACCCCTTGAATATTCTTCATATAGTGTGAACTTTATTTTTCAAAGCTATGTGTTGATTAATAAAAGTTCATACTCTTCTTCCTTTAAAATTCTTGTTAAATATCTTTATTTTTTTTGCACATACTTATACTTACATTTATTCTTATACTTATACTATACATACTCAGTTAAAAAAAAAATCAAAAAAAAAGGAAATCTGAGTCAAAAGAACCCAAAAGAAAAATAGAAAGAGTCAAAAAGAATTATTTTCTAACTTACAGGTATCATCATCAAATAGGGGGAGATTGTTGGGTCACCGATGATTTGGTGATGAACCACCTTCCTTTATATGATTGAATTTTTATAGGTTCTTTTGAAGGTCTGAAATATGCTTCAAGTATTGAAGAGTCAAAGACTATTCAATCAAGGGTTGTACATCAAAAAGTGGAATTTTGGATGTATCAACTAACTTCAATATTCAGATCATTTTGCCAAAGTCAAGATTGGGTCACCAATATAGTGGGTCACCGATGGTACACTCAAAAGTCATCAAAAGTACTAAGGACATCAAACAAGATGAGGTCATCAAGTTTGAAGTCATGGTCACCGACACTATAATCTTGGTCACTGAAATTGCAGGTATATTGTCTAAGGCTGTGATATCAAGTCACAAGTTCAAGGGTGTACACTTTCAACATTTAGTGAAAGATGAAGTTTATCAAGCAAAGTGTACACTTATCAATTCCAGCCTTACAAGGTATCCACCGATGTGATACATAGTTTGATGTATCACTTAGCAATTTCAAAGAGATAAGTTTTTGACTCACATCAAATGCAAGACACGTGAGCAGCAAGAACTTGGGCATCAAGCCTTAAACAAAGACATTCTCTTTTATTCTTATAAAAGGAATATTTGTCTTTTAGCTAAAAGGTTTGATGGGACTTCACAGAGCATGAAGAAAAGAAGATAAAGTTATCTGACATTACGTGCTACAAGGAATGGTTCATCCATTATTCTAGTACAAAGGAAGTGGTCTCTTCCTTTGTCCAGCAGATAAACTTCCAGCTAATGAAACCTTGACAGCTGTCCACATGCATCCCATGCATGGGCACTATAAAAGGAGATGAAGTCCTTCCCAGAAATCTCACGCTTTCAACAAATCTTCAAAGTGATTATTTGTGTGACTGTGGCAAAGCTGTGTGCTATAACAGTATTGTTTTAACTTCCTTAGTATATAAGTTAATTACTGTTATCTGTGTGTTTAGTTTGATAGAATAGTGTGCCTGTTCTTTTCCACATCAAACTACCTGTGTGTAAATTTTTAATATTTATATTAAAAAATTTAAAAAGAGTATATTCTGTGTGTTTTATATTCAACCCCCCCTTCTACAAAACCCTCTCTTAGTTAGCCATCTCTCCTTGGGGACTAACAACATATATCGAAGAAACAGAGATCGAAGACATTTCCCTCATAACCATTATTCTCTTCTTCCCTCACAAGTCACAACCATCTGCACCTATCCATTTTTTGTGTTTTCCTTTATGGACCCTCGGCCCCTATGGTCCAACGGTTTATTTACTCCATCCAGGATATGTGATGTATATCCTCCCAGCCATTTCTATGTTGGAGAGACCGTTTCTTATTTTGTACCGAAGCTACGTATTATTCCTTCATTGAAGAGTAAAAATCTGTAGGTTTATGAAAGATGTAACCCTAGTAATTTGTTGTGTGTCACTGTATATATTTTAAAACTAAAACGAGAACAAGTTTTTTTTATACGCAATACTACATTTAGTATGTTTTGCGTCAAAAATTGTTGTTAAGCAAATATATATTTTTTTGGTAATTTTGTAAAACTAAAATATGGTTTTAAGTTAATTAAATTCGTCGAAACACTAATCATTGGTATCAATATCTAATATGATTGTAAAACATTTTTTTTGTTTTTCATTTGCTTGAATTTGAGATGATTAACCCTAACAAACGGTTTCTAACCCTAGTTTATCTATGCTATATTATAAAATATTCGGCAAAAACTCTTATAAACAATTTTTTATGCATGTAGTACTATTTATTGATGCATATTACTTACAATTCAAGATTACAAGTAAATTATGCGTAATTACAACTTATTAAAGCTTCGTTTTTTAATTCATGTAACTAACTATAGATAAACATAATCAAATACAGGATAAACATTTCATTTGAATATAAAAAATCTAGAATATAATTAAGATAATCATTGAGTTCTAACAGAATACTTAATTATATTTTTATAAAAAGTTATATTATTAAACGAAAAATAAGTTACTTTGTTATTAAACCGAAATTAAAATATAATAAAAAAACTTAATTAAAAAAAAGAGAACTTTTAAATGAAACATTAAAAATCGTTTTCTCAAAACCACATAAAACCATTTCAACATCGATAGGGACAAAAAATAAAATGAAACGTTAAAATCGAGATATATCTCGATGAGTACCCTTCTAGTTGACAATGACGTGTATATATATAGATATATAAAGAGGAAAGTTTAATTGTGAACTCAAATCTGGTTACGAACATGAGAATAAAGGAGAGCGACACGTTCATTCAGTCTGAATAATAAAAAGGGAATTCAGTATGAATAAAGAATGTGAAGTTCATACATTATTCAATATGAATAACACAATATTCAGTCTGAATATATTCGGACTGGATGGGACACGTGTCACGTTCTTCTTGTCCTTATATTCACAACCAAATTTGAGTTCGCATTTGAACCCACCCATATATATATAGGGGAGGGATCATACGAGAACCTCCCCTTTTTAAAGGAATAAAGAAACACGTTGTGGAACATATGATGTGGGTCCCACACAATGTTGAGGATTTGCCTTTTGTGCATACACGGTCAAAAGCATGGTTGCTTTTTGAACAAAGGACAAGTCTCTAATAGAAACTTGACACGTGCATCGAGGATTTGACTTTTGTGCATCGAGGATAAGATCAACATAGATCTTGCTGAGTAGGCCCCACTTGATCGTTGAGCTAGAGTATTCAAGGATGAAGGCTTCGAGTATCGCTGACGCATAAGCAAGATTTACACTATGTAGATAACTGTTGCTATCACTGAACCGTTTCAGGTCACTTAGCTAATTATCTTTTTCTTCAGCTTTCAGCCTTCGACTTTCGCTGAATAGTCTTTTGATGTGAGTGCTGATCTTCAGAGATAAGTTATTGTTCCTGACTTTCAGCGATCACTGAGTACAATCAATGTATGCTATCGCTGAATATGAACAATCACTTATAAATGGATTTTTTCACTAAGTATATATGGAATCATATTCAAATCACTAAGAGGATTTATGATCAACAATCTCCCCCTATTTGATTATGATTAAACAATATAGGAAAGTTGCTTGAATAGATTAGTAAGGACTTCGACAATTTAAAGTAAAGAAATCTAAGTACTAATCTGTGAGATCTTTTTCAGCTAATTTACTATCTAAATTGAGTTTCATTTATAACGATATGAAGTCTCAATTTTTACAAGTATAAAAGTTAAAAAGTACATTCACTGAGAGATTACAGAGTGTAATTTCAGTGAGTAAGTAGATTTGAAAGAAAATAGAACTCTTATGTTCATTGTCCCTTATTACTATTTTCAGGGATCTTTTCAGTACATAGATGGAGTAGAGTACTTCGTTGTATTTCATTAAAAATATAATCTAGTGAATTATAGGTGTAAAATGAAAATACAATCCGAGTAAAGTACAATACATTGAAGAAAATTACAAAGGAATTGAAAAACAACAAAGACTAGTCAGAGAGTTTTTCCTTTCTTCTTCGTAATTCTTTCTCATAGATCTCCTTTTGAATGCATTTTTCACCATAAGTGAATAAACAGTTGTAGTACATGATCTTGAGAAGTTTTGAAGGAGCCTTTTTGATCTCCTTATTCCTGAGAAATCTTGTTTGTTCTTCATTACCCAGAAAGGCCATTCTTGCTTCTGGGAGAGTAGTAATTTCATTTTCTTCATACTTTCTAGCTTCAGGAAGGGATGTATTCAGCATTGAGAGGTCAGGGATAACAAGGTGGGCAAAAAGACTGTCAAAGCCAAATTTAGTCTCATGTTCATTTTTGGACAATGGACCTTCTTCAGCATTGGACTTTGATCGTTTCTTTTTGGTTTTCTCAGGGAGAGAAGGAACGCTGACATGTTGTGATATCCTTTGCAATAGCTGATCGAGATATCTTTCTACTACGCCTTTGAATTGAGATTTGGAATTCTGAATGACATCTTTGATTTCTAGCCATTCAGAGAATCCATAGAACTTAAGGAATTGAGGTTCTTCTTCTTCGCTTCTGTCACCTCTGAACATAGTTACAGTTATCTTTGGACCTCTTTTTCGATTGCGTTATAGGATAGTTGCATGTGTTACTGTTGCAGAGTGAACACGAAAATCAACCTTCTTCATACACCATTCGAGTTCAGCATCCTTAGGTTCTTCATTTTCTCTATTCAAGGCTTGTAAAATCTTCTCTTGAGCTACCACAGGATTAACTCTTAGGTTATCTCTGGTCAGATCCTTCTCAGCGAGTCTTGCAGCTACTCGCTCACTCTTATGTTTTACCAACCTTAGTGGATTTCACTTTAGCTGATTTTTCAGCAAGAGCTACTTTCTTTCCATGAGCCAATCTTTCAGCCTTAGTAACATTAGGGCATTTGCTAGCAATGTGGGTAGTCTCACCACAATGATAGCACTTTATATTTATGAAAAGGTTTTGAGCAGGAAACATTTAGAGAGGATGTCAAAACATTTTCAGGACCAGGACCAATAATTTCTTTATCCATCGTCCTATGAGGAACAACAAGTTTCTTAGGTTCTGATGGAGTCAGATCGATCTTAATTCTAGGAGTTTGTCTCTGAATAGATCCATGGATCTTTCTTCCAGATTTAGGATGACCTACTAAAGGAGTAGAAGGATTCTTCTTCAGTTTTTGGAAGTTCTTAATCGTAGGAACATGGTCAAGGAACGTGTCTTTGATCACCTTCTCTGAATCCTTGGTAGAAGATTTAGAAGGTCTTTTCTCAGGGATAGGGACATTCTGAGAAGAGGGATCAGGGATAGAAGAAACAAACATTCCAAATTTTAACATGGAACAGTCAGAATTAGTTTCTTCTTGGTCATAGGAATATCCGAGACCACTCTTGACCTTTTTAGGGATTTGAGCATTTATGATCTCACTGACTTTGTCAGAAGCCTTACACCATCCTTCAATGGTATCCTTTTCAGCCTTGAGATCAACGATGTCTTTTCGCGCTCAATGATAGCTTGTTCTTTCTCGATACTGATTGTTTGATTTACAAAGATTTCGTCTTTAAAATCTTCTCCGATTTTAGTAAGCTCTTTGATTTTTAAATGACAATTTTTAAGTTGTTCAGAAAGATCTATATTTATTTGTTCAGCTTTAATTTTACCATTTAGAGCATTGTAAAAATCAACAGTCATAGAATCGAGAGCTGACATGCTATCAGAAGGTTTAGAGGAGTTATCAGGAATAGGTACCTGAGTCGATGGAGACTCTGATGAAGAGGTATCAGAGGCCTCTTCAGCTTCTTCTATCCGCGCCATTAGACATAGGAAAGCTATGTCTTCTTCATCTGATTCAGATTCATCAGAGGTCTGAGCCCAATCTTCTTCTTGATCCCAGTCAACTTCTTCGGCGATAAGGCCCTTGACTTTTCGCTGGTTATTCTTTTTCAGACTTTGATATATTTCTTTTCGTTTAGAATATTTCTCATTTTTATTTTTATCCAAAGTCTGAGAGGTAGTTGGAGATGCAAATTTCTTAGATCTGCATTCACTTGCGAAGTGAACTTTGCGATGACAGTTATAACAGATCCCTGAGGTTTTGTTAGCAGGAGCCGTTTTTGACTTGTCTGAGTCAGTGATAGCTGGGATCTTTCTGAAGTTGCTCTTTCTAGCAAATCTTTTGAAATTGTTAGTAAGAAGAGTTAGAGGGTTATCAAATTCAGAGATATCAGCGTCAGTGATGTCTTCTGGGTTAGAATTATCTAACTTAGTGATAGAAGAAATTGTTGGTCCCAATAAGGGTCTACAAGAGTTGAATATTAAGTAAACAGTTTGTAGAAGGGGGGGTTTGAATACAAACACACAGATTTTAGTTTTTAAATGAGTTTATAGAAAATAAACAAATTTACAGTTACAAGCAGAATTAGAACAAGTTGAAAAACCTATTCTATTGTAACTAAAGAAACACACAGTTTGATGCACAAGAAGATGAAAGAAAGAAAACAGAAGGTATAGGCTAGAAGGAAGCATGCATGAAGATGAAGAAGATATCTTCATCTATATATACCCGCTTGCATTTAATGCAAAGCAAAAAGGTACATGCCACGTGTCAAGCTTGGATAGGAAGCTTGTCCTTGTAAATAAGGCAACCATGCTTTTGGCCGAATATGAACAGTACCGTATCAGATATGATGGGGACATAAAAGACAAGTCGTATGTCCTTTTCTGACATGGTTCTAGGTTTGACTTTTGTGCATCAAGGATAAGATCAATCTTTAATCTTGCAGAGGAAGCTTCATTTGATCGTTGACACTGAATGTTCAAGGATGAACTTCAGTGTTGTTGAGGCTTCACAAGATTTCACACTTTGAGTAGATAATCGCTGCTATCACTGAACCGCTTCAGGTCACTTAGCTGATTATCTCTTTCTTCAGCTTTTGTCTTCGACTGTCGCTGAATGGTCTTCTGGTGTGATAGCTGATCTTCAGGTCTTCAGAGATAAGCTTGTAGTTCCTTGATCTTCAGCGACCGCTGATAGCAATCAGCGTGTGCTATCGCTGAATTTGAACAGAAGCTTATCTAAGGAATTTCACTAAGTATAGTAAAGGAATCATATTCAAATCACTGAGAGGAGTTATGATCAACAATCTCCCCCTATTTGATTATGATTAAGCAACATAGGAAACTTGCTTTTTAAAAAATTAGCAGGGACTTATAAAATTTAAAATAAATTTTCTAAGTACTAATATGTAAGATCTTTTTCAACTAATCTATTATCTGAATTGAGTTTCATTTATAAGGATATGAAATCACAATTTTTTACAAGTAGAAGAGCTTAAAGTATATTCACTGATTGAACTTTCAGAGTGAAGGTTCAGTGAGCTTAAGAAAAGTTAAGAAGATAGAACTCTTATGTTCATTGTCCCTTTTACTTTTTTCAGGGATCTTTTCAGTACGAGATGGAGTAAAGTACTCGAGTGTATTTCATTAATTATAATCTGAAGATATTACATAGAAATGAAATTACAATCATTAAAGTGAAAGTACATTTACACTGAAGAAATATTACAAAGGAAATAGAAATCTATAACTAGTCAGAGATATTCTCGTTTCGTCTTTGTAACTCATTCTCATAAAGGATCTTCTGTCGATTCATCAGAGGGGTATCTGACCAGCAGCGCCAAAGCATGATCTTTATGAGAGAGGATGGGGCCTTGTAAATTTCTTGGTTTCTGAAGATTCCTAAGAATCCTTCATTATCCAAGAATACCATACCAGGTTCAGGCAGTGAGATGATTTCATCTTCTTCATATCTTCGGTCTTGAGGGAGAGAGGTACAAAGCATCGATATATCAGGGAGCTCAAGATGACCAAGAATGCTTTGATAATCAAATTTAGTTTCATGCTCATTCTTAGCACTTGAACTTCCTTCAGCATTTGATCTTTTCTTCTTAGATGATTCAGGGAGAGGGGGAACTTGCACATGTTGTGACATTCTTTGCAGCAACTGATTCAACTCATCTTCTACCACATTCTTGAACTTGGATTTGGAACCCTGAATGGCATCTCTGATTTCGAGCCATTCAGTGTATCCATATAACCTTAAGAATTTGGCTTCTTCTCTCTCTGTTCTGGATGACCTTGTCATTCTTACATATACCTTTGGACCACCTCTGTTGGAGTGTCGCCCTTGGATAGTTGCGTGAATGATTTTGGAATCAGATCTTCGAAAGTTCAACATCTCTGTGCACCAATCCAGTTCTTTGTCTTTCTGAGTTGTGGCTTCAGTGGTTAGTGCAGTGAGAATCTTCTGTTGAGCGAGAATGGGATCTACATTCAGGTTTTCTTGTGCAAGTTCTTTTCCGAGCCGTAGCCGCAGCGAGTCGTTCACTCTTTTCTAATTGTTCTTTTGTCGCTTTTGTCTCGTCGAGTCTTCCCTGAGAATCTTCCTTGCTAAAACAAGATCATTCTCTGTTTGCTTTATTTCTTCATCTCTGATTCTTTGTGCTTCCAAAGCTTGTTCTCTCTCTTCTCTGGACAGAAAGTAGAATTCATCTACCATCCTTATTGGTACGGCTTCAATGGGTTCAGCTTCAGGCACCCTTATTCTTCTAGATTCGAATTCCCTTAGGAATTTTATTCGCCTTTCTTCCTCTTCAGGCTCGCTTATAATCTTCTTCTGAACGTGACGTCGAGGAATGAGGCATTCTTCTTCCTCAGAGTCAGTTTCCACTATGTACATAAACTGCTCTTTAGAAGAAGGTTCCCTCCTTGTGGATGAGTCCTTTGGGGGACAGGGATCACTGAGGGAAGGAGAGAAAGGAGATTTATCAGAGAGAGGGTTTGAAGGAGGATGGGTTATATAAGGGGATTCAGAGAGAGGAGTAATATAAGGGATAAGCTGAAGTGATATCTTATCAGCGGTCTCCCCCTCTGATATAGGGATGGTGGCCTCAAGATCGACCACTCTGGCTGAAGGTCCAGCTCCGTCCCCCAAGGGCTCTAGCTGAGATGTGCTTGGTCTGGATAATCTGAAATGCTCCATTGCAAATCCCAAGTCATCATCATCATCATCATCACCTCCAAAGTGAGGGATGTGTTCCTCTTCTTCTTCTTCTTCATCATCATCCTCTTCTTCATCATCAACAACAAACCTTGCAGAAGGTTCTGGTCTTTGAATGTAAGGAGAGATCCTTTCATTTGGAAACCGTCGATTGTGCTCGCTGAACCACTTCAGGTCACTTAGCTGATTATCTCTTTATTTGGCTTCAGTCTTCGACTTTCGTTGAATAGTCTTTTGATGTAAGTGTTGATCTTCAGAGATAAGTTATTGTTCCTGACTTTCAACGATCACTGAGTACAATCAATGTATGCTATCGTTGAATATGAACAATCACTTATAAATGGAATTTTTCACTAAGTATATATGGAATCATATTCAAATCACTGAGAGGAGTTATGATCAACACCCCGCTCAAGGCTTAATAGGTTCGCCTCTACATACATCTTATTCCTTCTGGATACTACTTTCGAACGAGATATTTCATGTTTGTTTCGTTTGATGTGGTTTATTTATGTTTTTTTTAACCCGTTGTTTATTTGAACTTGTAATTACGTAAAATTAATCTTTAAGACTTTAATCCTATAAAATCTTTTGTATGTATGAACTGAACCTCAATGAATAGAGCCTCAACTTGATTTCCAAAACCATGGCTTACACTTCTGTTTTACAAATAAATTTCAAGCTTGAACTTGTTAGAAGATCAAATCTAATTATTTTAAAATATGAACCATTTTTATGGTAACAAAATCGTTAAATATAACGCTAGGTATATGGTTTGTATTTTTTGGGTAGTATTTTTTTAACTATCAATTTTTAAAAAAATATACTGTCTCCCTGTCTATACCTTCCTCATCCTCCAATAATATTCTGCAACGGGTATGCCTCCATATCTCTCTCTCTCTCTCCCTAAATAAATAAAATTTAAATATTTATCTTGTAGTTTAAAGTGTTTTTTTGGCACATTTTCAATTTAGATAAAAAATTGTTGCATCTTATCTATATTATATTATAAAGCATTTGACTTAAAGTTCTTAAAAACAACTTTTTATGCTTTTAGTACTACTTATTAATGCTTAATTACTTAAAATTTAAGTTTACAAATAAATAATGTCCTAAGTACAACCATTAAAACCTTGACCTTCGGATAACTCTCAAGTCTCAACCATGCATATAGCTAAAATTAAGATAACGACATGAAAATCAAAATTCAAATCTTTCCTAAAGTCTCTCAAACCCTAATCCATGCATAAGAGCCGTGCGGAGCTGTGTTTTTGAAAAAGTAAATTCATGTTGGATTTTATCAATTCTATATCATCATTATTTTTCTCAAGCTTATGTTGCTTTATTGTTCTTGATTTTAGAGTGTGATTTATCAATTCTATATCATCATTATTTTTCTTAAGCTTATGTTGCTTTATTGTTCTTGATTTTAGAAGCCACACTTAAAACGTTGGTGGATGTGAAGAGAGGCACTCTAATTTCACACAAGGGAAAAGAAAAACACTCCATATGAGGCTATCAGCTGATTTTCTTTTAACGAATGTCTGCTTTATATTCTCCGTTTACAAGAAACTTTTACATCTCGCCGCATTGTACAGGCACCCAGCTAGTTATTTTTATATACACATTTTTTCTTACTATTCAATTTTTATTATGTTTTTTCTTACTACTCAATTATTCTATTTTTTAAAATTATGGTCAATCTTATAGTTTTTAAACACCAAATTCTATTTAAATTATGTAATTTTATTTAATTCTAAATTTTAGAAACATATTTAAAATAAAATTTAAATATAGCCTTTAAAATTTATTCCATTCAACATTTATTAATTATGTTTTTTAAATTACTATTAACTTAATGTTAACATATATTTTCTTTTAAAGACGATTTACTTGATATTTGATAACAAAAGCTACATTATAATTACATTAACATTAACGTATATTTCATTGATTATTATTCCTTATATATGTTATATTTATCATTCTAAATTTGTTACATTTGATTTACGTTTTGTTTGATCAATTTTTATAAATAATATGTATAATTTTTTATGTTTGAGAATAAAGAAATAATTTTTCAATGATTAATATTGATCATAGAAACCTCCCAATTTAAAATAAATTTATAATTTTAACTGTCGTTTAATTTATAAAAATAAAATCTTAAGTATTGATATTGAGATTAACAAAAATTAATTTGAAAAATATTAGCAAAGAGTAATTGAATATAAAAAAATGTGTATTTAAAAATAATATGATGCAACAATTTTTATCTAAATTGAAAATGTGAGAAAAAATAATTTACTTATAAAATAAATATTTAAGTTTTATTTATTTAGATATATATATATATATATAGAAAGAGAGAGAGAGAGAGAGAGAGAGAGAGAGAGAGAGAATATGCGGGCTTGGGAGAATGGGGTCATTAGAGAGGTTAACGACCTCTTAATATTGTAATTTAAATTGATGACGTGACAGAATACTAGTCGAGGTGGAACTTGGTTGGCTTCTGACAAGCAATCGAGTGTTTGGCCAGTAGAGATGACTATGTATTCTTTTGTAAATGGCTTCGTATAGCTGCCATCAGCTCCGACAACGGTTAACGAATGATTTGCGATCGCGAAAAACAAGATTTCGTTTATTGCTGCATTTACTATACGCAAAAGATATCTCTTGCCATATTTCACATTTAAGTTGGATGTCCCTGAAATATGAAATATATAGATATATAACAATTTATCGAATCTTTTTTATTTATCTAGGTATATATGTGTGAAATTACTAAACTAACCTTGAATTGAGCATAAGTAAAGATCACCAGGCTGACCGTTGATTGTATACACATCAGAGTTTCTAGGCGACCCACCTGATTCCACAAATTCCCTCATTACTTTCATTATATCTTCCTTCCACCACTCACCTAAACCGAATATAATACATAAGAAACATTCAATATATATATATATATAGGGAGAGATTCATTAAAAAAATGCTAAATGTGTGAAAAATAGAAAAGTGATCCTATCCCTTCTTCTAGTCAACATTTGCGGCTTTGACTGTGAATCACTATGTAATTCAGTCGTATGGTATATGAAAGATAGAGGGGTATTTTCGTAACTTTTATAAATAGGAGACAAAGGGATTCGTATGTGAACCCGTGTGATTCACATATGAACTATATGTGCACATGTGAACCCGTGTGATTCACATATGAACTATCTAATTAGTTCATATGTGAATCCGTGTGATTCACATGTAAACTATTAAATTGGTTTATACACAGGTTCACAGGTGACTCACATGGGTTCATATAGTTCATATTGGAATCACATGGGTCACGGGTTCGCATATTTGTAAATGTTACGAAATTACCTCTTTATTTTGGCATATCCGCAAATTTGGACGAATAAATCTTGACCAGTCAAAGCCGCAATTATTGAAATTTTTTGACTGTATGAAGGGCTAGGATCACTTCTCTAGTTTTCAAATACTTGCCACTTTTCAAATGCACCTATGGCTATATATGCCATATATATATATATATACAAATAGTTGGTTCGTGTTAAACTATATATATATATACACATACCGAAAATTATAGGCACTTCTTGATCAGGGTTCAGGAAGGGATAACATGTGTCATGCTTTAGATACACTACGATAGCACCATGGACTGTGGCTCTAGACCATTCGCTATGAGCGTGCCACCAAAGCGTCCCAATCTCCGTAGAAAATATGATCTTGTAGTTAAACGTATCGCCGGGTTGAATCGGGCATTGTGTGATATATTCAGGATAATCATACCATGGATTCCTCGGTTGTTTTACTCCGTGCCTAACATTTTCAAGTCATATTATTTTATCATATTTATTGCAAACGCTTTTTTCCTTTTCAACCTTTTATACAAGTTTTATGTTTCTTTTAGGAGGTCTTTACAGAAAAACCACCTCTTTACCATTTAGATACATACAAAATTATCTATGTATATAATATAAATGTTTCTTCTTTCTTTTATAGTTTTATAATTTTATGTGCATTTGAATTGTTCAACGATATTATTTAAAATATGAACATATACAAGTATATAAATATATAAATATACATACATAGGGTCAGGTTTAAGTGAAAATCACAAAAATAAACGAAAAATTAAGGAACACCTTAGTAACCGTTCATCTGGATGGTATGCACATTTCCATAACATGCACGCATGCATAAAAACCAAGAAACCACTTCAATTACCGTGCATACCGTCCAGATGAACGGTTACCAGGGTGTTTCTCAGTTTTTCATTTTTTTTGAGGTTTTTCCCTGGACCTCCCTCTACAAACATATATGTAATATATATATATATATATATAGAGGGAGGCTCATGCGAGGACGGTAACAATTTACGAGAATGCGAGGACAATCCCCAACCAATCATTTTGTATATGAAATTTTTCATGTACAAAATCACATATGATTCACGTACAAAATCATATATGAATAGACGCGACTTTTTCCGCGACTTGCCCACGGGAAAAGTCGCCCGTGTCCTTTTTTATGCTTACAAAATCACATATGATTTTGTACATGAAATTATATGTTATTTTGTACATGAAAAATTTTATGTACAAAATGATTGGCCGAGGATTGTCTTCGTATTCTCGTAAATTGGTACCGTCCTCGTATGAACCCGTCCATATATATATAGACTTGGGATCACGTGAGACCGGCCAGTTTTTGTGAGACCACATTTTACACTTGAAACTTCACAACAAATCACTGTGAAGGTAAATAAATTTCGATGTTTTCGTGAGACCAATTTTTTACACTTGAAACATCACATCAAAACACTGTGAAGGTAACATTCATAGTGTTTTTGCTGTGAAGGTTCAAAATATTTTTACCTTTACAGTGATTTGTTGTTAAGTTTCAAGTGTAAAAATGTGGTCTCACGGGTCTCATGAAAACAGGCTGGTCTCACGTGAACCCAACCCTATATATATATATATATACCGCTTTAGGCACACGTTGAAAAACGTTGTGACCTCATTGTAACTCGTAAGACTTGAGGCCTGATCCCGCCACCATACCACACCTCACGACATTTAGAATCTTGTTTAAAATATAACTAGTGTTGGATCCACGCGTTGCGTGATGTGACGACCGGTAATAATTTTATATTATATTATTTAAAACTCAAATGATATGTCCCACAACCATGTTACTATTATTGAAAATAATATAATGAAAATTAGTTGATCAAGACGACCGGTAATAATTTTATATTATATTATTTAAAACTCAAATGATATGTCCCACAACCATGTTACTATTATTGAAAATAATATAATGCAAATTAGTTGATCAACATGCAAGGCGGGTCACACTGAAAAATAAGGATAGCAAGCTATTATAATAATAATTTTCTAAAAATATAGAATTAATTTGAACTCTATAATTTGTTACCAATGCATTACTCATCTTAAGAGCATCCACGATCATGAACCTCTTGAGGGTCCATGACTCAACCACATTAGCTTTTTCTTTCTTACACATTTTATAAACATTTCATTCTCAACCATGGACCCGGTCCATATTTTTCGTGAAGAACCAATTCATCCTAGGTGGCAAAAACTCTTCCCACTCCCACTGCAAACAAATTTAAGAACCGGTTCTTGAAGTTTGATAACCTCCCATTGCAGATGCTCTAAGCTACTACATATAGTAACTTTTACCTCATAAAAATAGGATTACTATGAATTCTATAAGTTGTAAAAAATGCATCATTTCCTCTTATCGATATATACTCACGACTTTCTTTCGGTTTAACATCTTCTAACCAACCTAGGATAACCAAAACCAACGTCACATTTTAATAATTAAGATTACTTAATTCTTATGATTCCACATCACCCAATCCACATATTTTATGCACACCATTTTATTCCCATATTTTAACTTTTCACCAATATGGATACTAAAACTCAACCACAATTCATCATTTAAGAATACTTAATCCTCATAGTGTCGCACTCAAAACCTTGTGTTGATCTTCTTTAATATGAGCGTGTGTGTGTGTATAAATATGTGGGGTTAAGATCAAAAGAGAACTATGAAAATAAAAGAACCGAATAACTCACTCAAACCGTTAGATTGAGATGATTCAATGTGGTTAAAATTGTTTATTGCTACATATAAACTGTCTATATGGTTCAAAAAATTATAATTTAACTAATGGATTATATATATATAGGAGTAAATTATATATTCCGTCATTGTGGTTTAGAAATTGTTATTTTCGTCCATATAGTTTGTAATCTTTCTTATGATTAACAATTTATTGTTGTTTCGGTCAATGTGGTTTAAAATTCTTTACTGTTTTGGTTCTTTGTACTTTCACCGATGGATGAAAGTAGCAATAAATTACAAATCATAGCGACAAAAATCGAAATTATTAACAAACCATATGGACGAACACCGCCTCTATATATAACATTATGTCATCTACACCAATTAATTATTTGAGTGGATTTAACCTGTAATGAAGGGCGACAAAATTCAACAAACAGTTATATTAGTAAGGAATTAATATAACTGAAAATATAAAAATCGTAAAAAAAAAAAAATGAAAAAATATACCTCAAAATTGTCATTGTTATTTAACAATTTTATGAATTCCAAAACGAAACGAAGGTTTATGTACAATTTGACAAAAAGAAAACTCATCAACTAAGCAATTCTAAGATATCAACATAGTTTCTTGTGTCATGTATATTGATTAATGACATCTTTCATCTTTTCTAATTATGAATCATCGATATATCATTATATATGTATGTATATATATATATATCAACATAGTTTCTTGTGTCATGTATATTGATTAGAGACTTAAATTATTTAAAAAAATGCTTAATGTAACATTCACTAAGTAACATTTCATTTTACTTCAAAAAAAAAGTAACATTTCATTTAAAATGAAATAGTTGATTCCGCATTTTTTTTAAATGTTTTGATTTATAAGCATTGTTACTCTACAAAAAAATAAATAAAATAAATAAAAATAATTAAAGATTTGCATCAATTAAAATTTTTTTGATTTATATATATTTGTCATATTACAAAGAAAATAAAAATAATTAAATAAAAATAAATAGACATATTTAATAAAAGTTTTGATTTATAAACATTGTTACTTTGCAAAAAATAAAAATAATTAAAGACTAAACTAAAAAATTGAAAGATAGATAAATAGACTTGCATAAAATTTAAGAAATAAAATATAAAAAACTAAAATTTTAAAGTTAAAACTATTTTGATTGATACAAATAAAAGTTTTAAATTAAATGAGTCATGATAATCAATAAGTTTTGATTTATAAGCATTTGTCATATTACAAAAAAAAATTAATTAAATAAAAATAAATATACATATTTAATAAAAGTTTTGATTTATAAAAATTGTTACTTTATAAAAAAAACTAAAAATAATAAATAAAAATTATTAAAGATAAACAAATAGCCTTGAATAAAATTTAAGAAATAAAATATAAAAATTTTAAAATATAAAGTTAAAATTAATTTGATTGTTAAAAATAAAAGTAATAAAATGATTGTTATAGAGATTAAATAATTAATAAAATGAGGAAAATGAAAAGTTTGATCATTAAATGAGTCATGAGAATTAAAAAATAAATCAAAAATCTAAGATAAATAACAATAAATGTCTCTTATTAGTTCTCCCTTTCATATTTTCCTTTATATATATATATATATTGATATATTGATTGTTACTTTACAAAAAAAGCCAAAAATAATAAATAAAAATTATTAAAAAATAAATAAATAGCCTTACATAAAATTTAAGAAATAAAAATTAATAAAATGATTAATAAGAATGAAAAGTTGGATCATTAAATGAGTCATAAGAATTAAAAAATAAATCAAAAATCTAAGATTAAAGATAAATAGCAATAGATGTCTCTCATTAGTTCTCGCTTTCACATTTTCCTTTTTATATATATATATATATTGATATATTGATTGTTACTTTACAAAAAAACTAAAAATAATAAATAAAAATTGTTAAAAATAAATAAATAGACTTGCATAAAATTTAAGAAATAAAATATAAAAAAACTAAAATTTTAAAGTTTAAAGTTAAATTTATTTTGATTGTTAAAAATAAAAATTTTAAATAAAATGATTGTTATAAAAATTAAATAATTAATAAAATGAGGAAAATGAAAAGTTTGATCATTAAATGAGTCATGAGAATTAAAAAATAAATCAAGAATATAAGATTAAAAATAAATAGCAATAGATGTCTCTCATTAGTTCTCCCTTTCAAATTTTCCTATATATATATATATTGATTGATATATTGATTGTTACTTTACAAAAATACTAAAAATAATAAATAAAGTTTATTAAAATTAGATAAATAGACTTGCATAAAATTTAAGAAATAAAATATAAAAAACTAAAATTTTAAAGTTTAAAGTTAAAATTATTTTGATTGTTAAAAATAAAAATTTTAAATAAAATGATTGTTATAAAAATTTAAATAATTAATAAAATGAGGAAAATGAAAAGTTTGATCATTAAATGAGTAATGAGAATTAAAAAATAAATCAAAAATCTTAGATTAAAGATAAATAGCAATAGATGTCTCTCATTAGTTCTCCCTTTCACATTTTCCTTTATATATATATATATATATATATATATTGATATATTGATTGTTACTTTACAAAAAAACTAAAAATAATAAATAAAAATTGTTAAAAATAAATAAATAGACTTGCATAAAATTTAAGAAATAAAATATAAAAAAACTAAAATTTTAAAGTTTAAAGTTAAAATTATTTTGATTTTTAAAAATAAAAATTTTAAATAAAATGATTGTTATAAAAATTAAATAATTAATAAAATGAGGAAAATGAAAAGTTTGATCATTAAATGAGTAATGAGAATTAAAAAATAAATCAAAAATTTTAGATTAAAGATAAATAGCAATAGATGTCTCTCATTAGTTCTCCCTTTCACATTTTCCTTTATATATATATATATATTGATATATTGATTGTTACTTTACAAAAAAACTAAAAATAATAAATAAAAATTGTTAAAAATAAATAAATAGACTTGCATAAAATTTAAGAAATAAAATATAAAAAAACTAAAATTTTAAAGTTTAAAGTTAAATTTATTTTGATTGTTAAAAATAAAATTTTTAAATAAAATGATTGTTATAAAAATTAAATAATTAATAAAATGAGGAAAATGAAAAGTTTGATCATTAAATGAGTCATGAGAATTAAAAAATAAATAAAAAATATAAGATTAAAAATAAATAGCAATAGATGTCTCTCATTAGTTCTCCCTTTCAAATTTTCCTATATATATATATATATATATATATTGATTGATATATTGATTGTTACTTTACAAAAATACTAAAAATAATAAATAAAGTTTATTAAAATTAGATAAATAGACTTGCATAAAATTTAAGAAATAAAATATAAAAAACTAAAATTTTAAAGTTTAAAGTTAAAATTATTTTGATTGTTAAAAATAAAAATTTTAAATAAAATGATTGTTATAAAAATTAAATAATTAATAAAATGAGGAAAATGAAAAGTTTGATCATTAAATGAGTAATGAGAATTAAAAAATAAATCAAAAATCTTAGATTAAAGATAAATAGCAATAGATGTCTCTCATTAGTTCTCCCTTTCACATTTTCCTTTATATATATATATATATTGATATATTGATTGTTACTTTACAAAAAAACTAAAAATAATAAATAAAAATTGTTAAAAATAAATAAATAGACTTGCATAAAATTTAAGAAATAAAATATAAAAAAACTAAAATTTTAAAGTTTAAAGTTAAAATTATTTTGATTGTTAAAAATAAAAATTTTAAATAAAATGATTGTTATAAAAATTAAATAATTAATAAAATGAGGAAAATGAAAAGTTTGATCATTAAATGAGTAATGAGAATTAAAAAATAAATCAAAAATTTTAGATTAAAGATAAATAGCAATAGATGTCTCTCATTAGTTCTCCCTTTCACATTTTCCTTTATATATATATATATTGATATATTGATTGTTACTTTACAAAAAAACTAAAAATAATAAATAAAAATTGTTAAAAATAAATAAATAGACTTGCATAAAATTTAAGAAATAAAATATAAAAAAACTAAAATTTTAAAGTTTAAAGTTAAATTTATTTTGATTGTTAAAAATAAAATTTTTAAATAAAATGATTGTTATAAAAATTAAATAATTAATAAAATGAGGAAAATGAAAAGTTTGATCATTAAATGAGTCATGAGAATTAAAAAATAAATAAAAAATATAAGATTAAAAATAAATAGCAATAGATGTCTCTCATTAGTTCTCCCTTTCAAATTTTCCTATATATATATATATATATTGATTGATATATTGATTGTTACTTTACAAAAATACTAAAAATAATAAATAAAGTTTATTAAAATTAGATAAATAGACTTGCATAAAATTTAAGAAATAAAATATAAAAAACTAAAATTTTAAAGTTTAAAGTTAAAATTATTTTGATTGTTAAAAATAAAAATTTTAAATAAAATGATTGTTATAAAAATTAAATAATTAATAAAATGAGGAAAATGAAAAGTTTGATCATTAAATGAGTAATGAGAATTAAAAAATAAATCAAAAATCTTAGATTAAAGATAAATAGCAATAGATGTCTCTCATTAGTTCTCCCTTTCACATTTTCCTTTATATATATATATATATATATTGATATATTGATTGTTACTTTACAAAAAAACTAAAAATAATAAATAAAAATTGTTAAAAATAAATAAATAGACTTGCATAAAATTTAAGAAATAAAATATAAAAAAACTAAAATTTTAAAGTTTAAAGTTAAAATTATTTTGATTGTTAAAAATAAAAATTTTAAATAAAATGATTGTTATAAAAATTAAATAATTAATAAAATGAGGAAAATGAAAAGTTTGATCATTAAATGAGTAATGAGAATTAAAAAATAAATCAAAAATTTTAGATTAAAGATAAATAGCAATAGATGTCTCTCATTAGTTCTCCCTTTCACATTTTCCTTTATATATATATATATTGATATATTGATTGTTACTTTACAAAAAAACTAAAAATAATAAATAAAAATTGTTAAAAATAAATAAATAGACTTGCATAAAATTTAAGAAATAAAATATAAAAAAACTAAAATTTTAAAGTTTAAAGTTAAATTTATTTTGATTGTTAAAAATAAAATTTTTAAATAAAATGATTGTTATAAAAATTAAATAATTAATAAAATGAGGAAAATGAAAAGTTTGATCATTAAATGAGTCATGAGAATTAAAAAATAAATAAAAAATATAAGATTAAAAATAAATAGCAATAGATGTCTCTCATTAGTTCTCCCTTTCAAATTTTCCTATATATATATATATATTGATTGATATATTGATTGTTACTTTACAAAAATACTAAAAATAATAAATAAAGTTTATTAAAATTAGATAAATAGACTTGCATAAAATTTAAGAAATAAAATATAAAAAACTAAAATTTTAAAGTTTAAAGTTAAAATTATTTTGATTGTTAAAAATAAAAATTTTAAATAAAATGATTGTTATAAAAATTAAATAATTAATAAAATGAGGAAAATGAAAAGTTTGATCATTAAATGAGTAATGAGAATTAAAAAATAAATCAAAAATCTTAGATTAAAGATAAATAGCAATAGATGTCTCTCATTAGTTCTCCCTTTCACATTTTCCTTTATATATATATATATATATATATATATATATACTAGTGGGCTGGCCCGCGCGTTGCGCCGTGTTTGGGGAACGTTTTAAGAGAAAAAATAAAATTTGTTTCCATTGATTATTTTCACAAATCTGGTTTTCTACATAAATAAACTATATTATAAGTCTATATAATATTCATAACAATGAAGGGTGTATAAAAAAATTATTATCCCTAATTTAGCTTATAAATATTGATAGGTTTGTAACATATGTTGCTTGTATAATGAAATTGATTACTAACTTAACCATAGTTTTAAGTATATACTATATAACATATGATTTATCTATATTTTACAAATAAAATGATACAAAGATGACATAAGTTAAACAAATAAATCAAAATGATCCATATGGTAGAACTTTAAGTTGAACAAATAAATCAAAATGATCTACATGGTAGAAGTTATGGCTTTCGAATACCATAAAGTTAATAACTAACAATCTATAGCAAAACCACATAACTTGAGGGGACATGAGCTCCCATGAAATTTAAAAAAAAAATTGATTTTGGTTTAATTTGCTTTACTCGTTAGATTCCTCCATACCGACTCTCCTTCAGTAGTCTAGTAGTCTCTGTTTTACATCTCAAATCTCAATTCACTATTTCAATCTACACTCTCGTCTCCTTTTTCTATCTGACACCACCAAATAATTAGTTGGTTTTGGTAATTAGTTGTCAATCCACGACTACAATTTACGCTCATGTCTCCTTTCTCCAGCTAAAGCCACGAAATCATTAGTTGATTTTGGTATTATTTAACTTATACAAAACTAACCTCTTTTGTAGAAGGTTCAAGCTATTCCATTCAACCTTCGCCAGATATAGGGATGGGATTATGGGAATAATAAGAGATTGACATCTTCTAATCATTCCTTCAACAAATCATTCCACCTGGCTGGCTCACGCTAATATTTCATGGACCAACAAATTAGGTCACATAACGACAGTTCCAATGTTGAAATCCACAAGTATTTAGTGATAGATGGAAAGTAGATGAATGTTAATCTTAAGGATCAAAAATGGTAGTTGCAACGTTGATTAATAAATAATGTGTAGGAATATGCCGATTTCTCTTTTAATTGTCAAGAAACCGTAATTATATAGTAAGAGATGGAAAGTACATGCCTGGACTTTTTCCCAAATTGTGCTTCGTACCCTGCCCGAACATAATTGATATCAGCAGAAAACTATACTAAAGAAAGCTAACCACAATAAAAGGACCTGCTAACATCAGTTGTTGCTTCAGTTCTACAAAAATCTCTGGTAGGCCAAACTCCAATATATATTTGGATTTTGGGATATTAAAAGGTGATCCAAAAAGAGGTCTCAAATCCTGTTCATGATCCATTTTCTCTTAGGTTTTGTCTTCTGGCTTTGACACTAAAAAGACTCAAGAAGAAATGGACCAAACTCGGCTCGATTGCATATAAAGACATCATAAGAAAATGAAACACATTTATGGTCATAATCTTCATCAACATGTTTTCTTGCTTAAACCACACCAAAAATGGATAACAGAGCCCTAGAAGGGAGTTTCGTTTATTATATATATATATATTTGGTTTGTAGGGCCCCAACACATGCGTCATTTTACACACCGATTAAAGCACGACAAACCCTTCAAAAAGATTATTCAAGTATGAAACTTTGTGTAAGATACTGCTTAATGAGCTTAATGGTCTGAACAGCTTAATCGCTCAGCCATATAGGAGTGTTTCTTTATTAATTAATCATCAATCCATTAAGCCAAAATGACTATGTGGAATAAGCCAAGACGCCTCATTTGTCCCCATACGAGTGTTTCTTTATTAAATTGATCATTAATCCATTAAGCCAAAATGGCTATGTGGAATAAGCCAAGACGCATCATTTGTCCCCATTAAGCCATCTCAAACAAATTAATGTCAGAAATGCATTAGAAATGATCGAACTCTCTTTTTGCCTCCCTCAAACCCACAAATCTCTCGTCCCTCAGTCAGACATACTTATGTAGACGGATAATTTAACTCATACAGACCTTAATGGAAAGAAAAAGGTAAACCCTTCGCAACAAAATGCAGAAAGAAAAATAATGTTTCTAATTGAAACAAATCAGGCATAACACTTATAATTTGAGCAACTAATACACCAGAAAATTTATCTGTCTCGACATATGTTATCCTAAAATTGGCCACAACAAAGGCATAGGGGCCAAGGCCCCCACAAAGCCCTAGAAGGCATTCAAGGGTATTTCTGTCCATTTACCAAAACATATTTACCTGTTTGAGGTTTCAGAAGCAACATGAATTGTCCACTGTAGAAACTTTCGAAATGCTATGAACACTGACGATGTAACATAATCCATTCTTGTTTACGTCACCATAGACATTAAACTGCAGCAAAGTTTGCACAAAAAGACATAAAAACACTTGAAACTATGTGCATGGATTCACAAGAACAACTCCTATTGAAGATTCAAATGTAATTTTTGTATTTGCAAATCTAACCAAAATTCCTTTTCTCATTTAGCGATATCACAGACAGCACAACAAAGATTTTCGATAACTACAGCAACAAAAATTCAACATAATATTTTGATGTATTAATCTAAAGAAAATATTTTGAAAACCAAATGTGATTAGATTGGGTATAAACCATTTTCAAACTAAATCGATTCAAAGAATGGAATAAAATCAAATTCAAATGGCAACAATTATCCAATATATAACTACGATTGAGATTTTTTCGTCATTTAGATTGCAGAACCAGCAAGAAATATTTTGGTATGCTGTTATCACTAAGGTTGCATTAGAAATGATCCTACCCTCTCTTTTTGTATGCCAAAGTAACATGAAAAACTAAACAGGACTTTGTATGTCTGGACTCCGAAATAGAAACGATGATTTTCGAGCAAATTGCCAAGAAAACGGTCTGGAAGCGTACCTTGTTGTTTCACTTTGTAGCAACATTCTTCTACAATCCAGTTGGCAAGTTCTTGAGGTGGACAACTCATGAAATGCAATCTGCAATGACAAAATGTGATAAACATCAATTGAACTCAGCGATTCAGAACACGACCCTAAATCATCGATTGAAATCAACAATTAAGATCACAAACCTAAAAGCAACAATTATGAACACAAACCTAAAATCAATTGAAATCAACAGTTAAGAACAAAATCTTAAAATCAACAATTTTGAACACGGGCATAAAATCAGTTGAAACCAACAATTAAGAACAAAACCTTAAAATCAACTGATTTGCAAATTTTTTTACATATGGTCTACTAAAACTTCGCAACACGATCAACAACTTGAGATCACACAATCTATATATATATATATATAAAAGTAGGATCTAGTGTATGCAAGATTCATAACAAAACCTTAAAATCAATTGATTTGTGATTTGTGATTTCCGATTGTTTTTTACCTCTAGTATACTACAAATTCGCATCACAATCAACAATTAAGAACGCAACAAATACGTGCCTGATGTATGCAGCGATTAAGAACCCTAAACCAACAAAATACGTGCACGTTGTGAGGCGTGGGGAGGAGAGAACATAGGCGGTGATGAGAAAAATTGTATTTGTAGCGATGGTAGAAGATGATAAAGAGAGAAAATAGATATAATTGGGTGATTCCTAAATAGAAACAACATATCCACAACTAATTCCATGGTTTGAAGATTTGGAGATAAAAAAAAGATACATATCAGAGTATAAACCCTAAAACAGAATGGAGATGAAGGGACGGTAGAAGAGGATACGTTAGAAAAAGATACATGTCAGAGTATAAACCCTAAAACAAAATGGAGATCGAGGGACGGTAGAAGAGGATACGTTACATCTGTTTGGAGCATGAAAGAAAGTACTGAAAATTCCAGGAATTGAGAAATTTTGAAATGCTGGAAGGTGATGATGCCACGTAGGACAACCAGATCCTACTTATATATATATATAGATTGATTTGAGAAGTATTTTTAAAGAAGTTCATGAATTTCTCATACTTTATTTTTTTATTAAAATAAAACAATAGATATTAACTTCATAGGTTTGACTATTGCTCAAATATTCTTCAAGTAAAGAAAATTAAATTTTATGAGGTCAAAAGAATGGGGATACCAGTGAATGGTCATGTTATGTCTTGCACGGTTATATACCTTCACATAAATTGTATCTCCTTCGTAAGCATAGAGTGTTGGTCCTGGAAATTGCCCGTTTACGGTCAAAATATTCTTCGTTTTGCAAAGTCGAGTATAAGATGTTTCTATCACCTACACATTCATTAAATTAAAGTTTTCTTTAAATTGTTTTTTTTTCAGAGTCCCTGTTATAGTCAAATCTTTTTATTAAACGATAAAATAAGATAAGAAAACTACATACATGTTAAAAGATATATACCTAAACAATAAACAACTATCTCATCATAATTTACACACAAAAAAAGCAGGTTATAAAATGCTTCAAAAATCTTATTTTCAACATGTTAATGGACCACCATATTTTATATTATGCACAATATTTTAACCCAATGAAATTAAACCACTTGTTTCCGAGGCATCCAAACACAAAAGAAATATGTTAACTTTCATCGAAAAAGTAATACTTACAACGAACTTATGACGTTGACTCAATGCTTCACAGTTGATGATTATTGCGAACAACAAAAAGAACCTAAACAAGATTATATTGCTTAATGTCATTTTTAGCAACGGATTAGCGACGGATTTCATTTTTAAAAAAATTAAAAAACAATTAAATGAATTCTGTCGCTAATCCGTCGCTAATCAGCGACGGAAATTTTCTGTCGCTGATTTTTGTCGCTGAAGCCCAGTTTTCTAGTAGTGTTGCATAAGTTTGAGGAGATAAAACAAAGTAATATGTAAGCGATTATAGTGTCGTTGTTGCTTAAAAACTTCTTTACTTTATACTAATGACTTATTAGACCAACAAAAAATAAAAATGACGTTGAAAGCAACTTTAATTTATTGGTGAATCTAAATTGCTTCCGAAGGTCAATAATCACCTTAAAAGGTCACATACATACATACATACACACAAAGAGGAATGTTCAAATGAGAACTTTGTAAATTTAAAGGAATAAAAGAACACCTTCTGGACCATATATGATGTGGGTCCCACATAATATTAAATCATATTAAATCAGAAATGATTTAATATTATGTGGTACCCACATCATATGTGGTCCATAAAGTGTTCCTTTATTTCTTTAAAAAGAATGGTTCTCGTATGATCCCTCCCTTATACACGAATTTAGACTTTTTGAGTATGATAAGACTGTCAACAATATCTTAACAACTGGAGAAAATTATGTTTTCAGCCCCCGTGGTTTGTTGAAAATTTCTATCTTTATCCTTATGGTTTTGAAATTACAATTTTCATCCAAATGGCTTGTAGTTCATTACCTTTTTCGTCATTGTGATTTAATTTTTTTCGTCCCTATGGTTTATAATTCATTTTATTTTAGTTATTCATATTTAAAAATAGTGTTTTGCCCACAAAAATAAAAATGAATTGTAAGCATATAGATGAAAACCAAAACTTTGAGGTTCACAGGGTAGAAATTTGCAATTTTTAAAAACCATAGAAAAAAACGTAATTTACTCTAATAACTAAATTGATACACACATGAGAATCATAGGTGAATTTATGAAGGCTAGAATGATGTGCACGTGCACCTGCTCTATCTCGAGGATTTTTACTGTCTTAAAGGTTTATTCGTTTTCATTTGATAGTGCTTCCCTAAGTTAAGATTGAGTGGTTGTAACTTAACTTACTTGTACTCATGGATGGATCCAATCTTTTTACATACAGTTGCACATTTCACAAACCTATTTTCTTTTACCTGACGACAGAGAAACAATATGGTGGCATATGTGCCACCACAACCACCCCTCTGGATTCATCCCTGCTCGTAGTGTTATTGCATGTGAAGTTACGTACACAATGAATGTTTAAATATATCTTTTGAAATTTTTGGTAAGTCTTTAGTTACTCTGTTTGATAAAATTGAAGTATTCGTCGTCTGACGAGGTTAGACCTTGTGTGTATGAGTAACAATCAACAAGAATTGCCACTATCTACAATTGCGGAAGACTTCAACGATTAACTAAATTCTTCTCGTGCCTTTAACTAGCATTAACTTCATCATGGTGTCGCTAGTACCAAACCGCAACAAAGACCTGATGTACATGTCGACAAATAAAAAGATAACACTTAACGTTTATTGAGTTCAGGTAGTTTTCATCTTAATTAATAAAACGGTAAAACCGAAAGACTACCGACTTAAATCATGATTTCACAAATGAAATATCTTTATCATAAAAGCAACATCCTTTGAAACGCACCATTTACTTGGTGAAAACCTATTAACAAAAATTCAATACTCACACAACCAAGAATAAAGTCGTTAAACATTAAAATGGAAAACATTACTTTGTATAATTGATCATATTTACTCTTGAAAGGGTGTAAGACATCATAAGATGACAAGGGGAGACCCGATTTTGCCATTGGTTGTGATGGAACATATAAGTAAGTCACAATTCAATGTTATATAAGCATCACTTATGGATAAACAAACATTGACATTAACCTTATTCAGGTCTTTACTCAAATGGGTTAACAAGCTTAACTCTAGCGAGTTGGATATCCAGGTTAGTAAAAAAAATCAAAAAGAACTCTATCCAAGTTTTTCGCTTGGCGAGTCACCAAGTTGAACTCTATCCAAGTCTTTACCTTGGGATCTCCCGAATCCAAGTTAAGCTCATTCCCTAGAAATGACAGTCACTACGGACTATACAGACATCAAGTTCCACTTTATTCAAGGCTTTACCTTGACATCCCCACTACGGATAACGCGATCATCGAGTTCAACTATATCCAAGTCTTTACCTCAAGTGCTCCGTTGACCGACTATCCCATTCCAACTGACTCCTATATCTATGAATAAATACCTAATACATTAGAAAATGGAAATTACTTAAACTTATAATCTAACGTATTAGGGATTTAATGATTTATAAATCAATAAATACCTAATATGTTAGAAAATGGAAAATACTTATACTATAAGTGTACTTTCATTTTCTAACGTTTTAGGTATTTAAATTGAAAATACTTATATTATAAGTGTACTTTCCATTTTCTAACGTATTAGGTATTTATCAATTTATAAATCAATAAATACCTAATACATTAGAAAATAGATACTTATACTTAGATCAATAAATACCTAATACGTTAGAACATGGAAAATACTTATACTTATAAGTACTTTTTGACTCTTTCGCTGTGTATGATAGTTTGACGTTCTTCTCTCTAGTTAGGCTCCATGGATCTCATTGAAAATGTTTGATACTTCTTGGGACTTGGTATTAGTTGAACTTCACCCAAGAATCTCGTGCCTAATGAGAAACTTTATAAAGCTGTATCAGTAATGCCTGGTGCAAACATATACTAGACTGTACAACTAACACCCAAGATATAAATCAATAAATACCTAATACAATAGACAATGGAAAATACTTGTACATAAATCAATAAATACCTAATACGTTAGATAATGGAAAGAACTTATACCTATAACTATAAGCACTTGATTTTTATCCGCTTCTAGCATTTTTAGAAGTCCAATCAATAAATACCTAATACGTTAGAAAATGAAAAATACTTATAAAAATTGTAGTCTAAATTACATGACTACAATTGAATGACAAATGCAATCAGAACATCTTATTCCCAATTAATATTCCATAACCACATATAAACTCTAAAAACTCAACATAGAGAAAAACTAACCGAGTAAATGTCCCCACGACTCATCTAAGTCCATACCGGGCCAAAAGCTCAACAACTCCATAGACTATACAATTTAAGTCCTCAAAGGAATAAAATGTATTTAACCAAAATTTATGCATATACATGCTCCAAGGGCATGATTAACTTAGGAATCCAACGTTGGTTGAGGCAACCAATTTTCCAATGAAAACATATCATAATATTTCCAAAATGTCTCATAACCAAATAACATGCATTTTCCAGACGGTTTATAAAACCAAATACACCAAAATGCATTAATATCAAATAATCTCCATTTGTACAATAAATCATTAAAGGTGCACATTCCTGAGATTTATTTATCAAACCCAAAACCCAATTATTGGCATTTTACAAGATTTATTAAACAAATTTTACTAAATATGCAAATTTATCAAATAGTCAACATATTTGATAAATATCAAGTAAAACACATCAGTATTTCAAAGACACACATATTGGCATGTACATGGTTTTCAAAAAGAAAGTTGAACTCATCTTGCTAGATTTTAGCTAAATCTATATTTTACACTAAATTTTGAGCTTCATTTGGTGAAGAATTTAGATTCACAAACATCCATCACTAGAAACTTTATCTAGGTCACAAAGAACCCAAAATACACCAAGAGCAACTCCGATAATCAGATCCATACGAACCTTAGTCAAAATCTCAAATCACTCAAAACACCCAAATTTGACCAAAACCCAAAATATTGAAGTACATCAAAATAGATGTCTTAGGAGGTTGAAATGAAAGGTTTTAACAATAATAAGGGTTTATAAGGTTAATATGAAATTACAATTCGTTTTTAGAGAAAATCCAAAACTACGTCAACAATGGTGAGAGATATTTGGAGAAGACGAAGTTGGATCTTTGATCTATAGTTGAAACCTTGATGATTAGAAGAACTTAGATGTATGTAAAAGGTGAATAAAAGCCCTAGAAGGTTCTCAAATCGAATTTGAATGAAGAAACTAGGAGGTGGATTTAAGCTCTAATGGAGAAGATGAGCTCCACACCACCAAACTTGAATCCCTAGCTCTAAATCTCATAAACACTCTTGAAAAAATCAATTTGGTGGAAATGGAGGTGTTTGGACTGAAAGTAGATGAAAGGGAGGGAAGTCAATAGGAGAAGAAGCAAATGAGAAACAATGGGAAAAAGTAGACAAAGAATCATATTTAAAAAGGGTTGCAAAGTTTCTGCTTAGATGCCCATGGGCGCGAGAAAAATAGTTGTGCTGCCACGAGCAGTGTATTTATATAGAGTATGTCCAAATTTTGGGGTTTGCTTGCGAGAGTGAGCTCTCGCTGCACGAGCAGTGTAATTTTTGGCCAAAAAATGATTTTTTTCCAAATATGATATCCACCCCGACCAAGATTAACAATACTTACTGTTTATGCCAAAAATTGCTTAATAAAATCAATTTAAGGTTTTTGTGGAACTTTATCGGCTAAAAGACGTATTCTTTGATAAACAAGATAAAAGGAGAAAAGTAAACATACACAATCAATTAGTGACGGGGAAAACCCTTAGTCGAGAGAAAAAACCACGGATGATGGTTGAGATCGTCGATGCAATAGTGAAAAGTGACATCAAATATGTACGCCGTGCTTTGGTAATACCGGTCGTGAATACAAAGATTACAACATAAAAAAGAATAAAATAAATCATAAGTTTGCTGATGCACATCATGAGTCTTTGTATGTTGGATGATTTCAATCCTCCTTACTTGTGTACCCGAGTCTTGATTTTATACTCGCTTCGTAAGTAACGGTTTTTGGGCAATAATTGACCATTTATTGCTGTCGTCGGTTATGTCCGTAGTTATTTAATGGTAACGATCATGCATAAAATATATAATTAAAATGGAAGATCTGTCGTTAGTTTCAACTGAGTGGAGAGATTCTTTCGACGATCTTTAGATAAGAACGGCGAAACATAAATCCTTCTTGCGGTTGTTCATAAATGATGATTTGGAATAGTCATCGCAAGATAACGCTGCTTGTGGTCGTACGTCATAAGTACCTTCGTGTTTGATGACATCTTTTCTTCGTGAAACCAATAGTTATTAGTTCCTTGTAATAAAATATCAAGTAATCGTTGATATCTGTAGTTGGTTGTGAGATTAGATTTTTTCCCCATACCGTTTGCCTCAAAATTTAAAATGAAAAAGGCGGCAAATTTGAATTTTGAAATTTCCTTTTGAATGCTAACTAGATCATTGAAAAGAAACTGGATTGATTGATGGGTAACCGAATCGATCACACGTGGTCGATGATGTCATCCTCTACGTGAGGCGCGTATGACAGGTGGGACAGCTGTGGAGTACAATTTTCGACCATCTGATGGTTGCATGCGAAGAGGCGTGGGGCACGTGTCGTCATAGGGAGTACTAACGGTTTTTGGAAACCATATAAATGGAAGCCGATCTAGTTTAGTTTCTTTTTTACGTCTACCATTTTTTAGAGAGGTCTTTAACGGATCCTTGCCGAAAATACCCGCAAATACTCTCCACAGATCGATTTCGAGTCTTTATAGAAACTGTTTAAGGTTCGATCTTGAACCCTTGTATGCATTTGAAGACTTTATCCTGTAAACCACGAAAGAATTGGGAGGCAATTTCTTATTACGTAGCAGATGTCACTTTGCCGGAGTTTAGAGAGATGGTTGACCCGGTGAGTATATTACAGAGCGACATAGATTTAGAGGCTTTAGAGCCTTGGCTGGCACTCCTCCGGTCGTTCAGTTGCATCCTTCTGTCAATTTTAGGCCGGAGGAAGTCCCTAGAGGGTATTTCGTGCTATACGAGTACCCGTTTAAGATAGAGTTTCAATGTCCCTATTATGGATTGGCAAGGTCTTTCTTAGAGATCTTTGAGCTTTCCCTTGGGGAAATTGATGCCCTAATTCTGGAGGATCATGAGTACGATCGATCGGCTGATGTCATGATAACTATTCCAACCACCCCTAGTGGTTCTGCGGCTAACGCTAGTATCCCTGCTAGCGTTGGTATTGTTTCCGGCTGATGTCATGATAACTATTCCACTGCTGCTACTGCCATGTCCCCATCCTTCGTCAAAGAAGGAAAGGGCGATCCTCCTCGCCAAAAGGGTAGGGTGTTAAAAAGGAAGACCTTGGCCAAAGGGTCAGGGTGTATAAGGGTTAGGATGGTTCCCCCCGAGGGAACCATCTTCGAAGTTCGGCTACTTGCCTAGAGTCGTTGGTTTTAGCAAGGTGACAACGCCTCCTCCAGGCGTAATAAATGCAACACCTCTTAATGTCGTCGTTCCTCCGACACAGAAACCGTCTAGGTCATATGCTGGCAAGGAACAGGCGACGAGGTCTTCGTCGCCCTCGCCCAGGGTAAAGATTCCATCAAATTTTTTGATGGAAGGGACGACCTGGGAAAAAAAGAATTATTCTCCATTCTGGAGAATTTTTCTATCTTCCACGACCATTATGCTAAGAAAATGGTTGTTGAGACGGAGGCAAATATGGTAGAGCACCTTTTCAAGGTATGCTATTTTTTCAGTTATGTGTTTTTCTTGCATCATGCGAACGTGCGTTTGTCGTACGATCGTACGACCTTGCGGTTTTTTACTTTGTTTTATCTTTTGTTTTAAGTTTATTGATAGGCGCTCAAAGCCTCACTCTGCCTCCACACGAAGCTGGAGAAAGGTGAAGGAGATCGTCCCCACCGCCTTGGCTAGGAAAGAGGCCGCCCTAGCTAAAGAAAAGGGGACGTCGGCCAGATGTGAGAGCTTGTCAGCTCGTCTGGACGATGCCTTGAATGACCTAGAGGCTGAAGGGTATGCTAAAGAAGAACTGAAGAGTCGCCTTAAGGGTGCTCTTAATCGTGCGACGACAGCGACTAAGGAAACCCTGGCTGCGAATGAAAAAGAAGCTGGGTACCCTCCTAAATATTCTTAGTTAGTGATTCTAAATATGTATTATATGTTAAAGCATGTTTTATATGTTATTGTGTATATAATAAAAATAAACTTCCTAAATGCTTAGTGTACTAATGAGCTATAAGTTGAACCCATAGTAGGAATGATATGTAAAAGGTAAGACTGGTGCTAACACCTTACAAATGACCTAATTATATGATGTGAAGACTCACAATACAAAATACATTGTTTAAATAAAAATTGGGTAGATAACTAGAGTGCCTAAATGGGGAAAAATCTACCCAAAAATTGAACGGACGGGCTAAATGGTGATGTAAAGGTTGGAATACCTTTGAATAAGTTAATATGAGGTGTTAGAAGTGACGGAAGTCGAAATAGTCGCGTAAATTTCACTTTATGCAAGATTTACAAAATACATTGCTATTTCGGTAAACTACGCGCACAACACTTAAACAATAGGTGTTTGATGGGATGTTAAGCTTTGGAACTAAGTTTTGGACCTATTAAAAGTTTTTGGAGGTGTCGGAAAAGTTTTACGGGGTTCCAAGCTCAAAAATAAAAAACGACAAATTTCAAAGGAAAGCTTAACACCTACAAATATGTAGAACTTCTATTATTGGGGGATCTTTTCTGGAATATTTTTGTTGAAAGTGATAGATTATCTTGTTACGAACGCGTAGGCGAAAACCTCATCGAAAACGGAGGTCCGAGCGAAAAGTTATGATGTTTTTAGTGTTTGATGGTCAAATGGGTCAACCCAGTCGGGTCAAACCCGACCCAAACCGGGTAATCACGACTTTAAGTGAAAAAAACTTCATTTTTACACCATTTTCATCCCATTTTACTTCTACAAAAACTTGTGAAGTTATGGAGGTGTGATTTCACACACATAGAAGATGATCTAACACCATTTATGGTGAATCAAACAAGAAATCGAAGGTATAAACTCTTATCTTTGTCTAGTTCATGTATTACTTCATTTTATGGAGATTAGGTTAGGGTTTAATATGAAATTGTTAATATCTTGGTATTTTGAGTAGATTAAAATATATATGTTAGTAAAAAGGATGGGTAAAATTACAAGAATTAGTTGAACTTGTTGGATGAAAGCATGAATGTTTGACTTTTCAAAGTCAAAGATGTCAAAAGGATGATTTTGATGAAAAGAGCTTAGATTTCTGAATATTTTATGAAGATTATGCTATTTTATGATAAACTTTTGGATTTGGTACAAAATGGTACGGAATTGAGTGGAATGATACAAATGGCTACTTTGAGACTTGAAAGTAAATGTTTTTACCCTGTTTTAGAAAAGTTGTATAAAATCGTAGCAAAAACGTATAAAGGTGAGTTCAGAGGCATTTGAAAGGTATGAATGTCTAGTTTATTTCATATTCAGGTACCATGATCTAATTACAACTTTAAGATGGGTAAAAAGTGCACTTTGTACAGTACTGTCAAACTGAATTTTGACAGCATGTAGCTGCTGTGTTGCAAAATTCATATCAAATCAAAGAAAAATCCTAAAAATATGAGGTCAGTTCCATATGAAAGAATTGAAAGTGTATTATATTTAATATTTAGAAGTCATTAGATGATTTTGACTTTAAGTGGGGTAAAATAAGAGAGAAACAGAGAGATGTCATGGAAAATACAAGTAAGGAGTTAACTAGTTAAGGTACTATCTTGAGGAGTAATTATCGTCCAAAACTTCTGATACTTGTTGAACTCATTCCAGGGATCATTTGAAACTTGTTGGTTGTATTTGGAGGATACCTCAATATGGGATAACGAAATTGGGACATAGCTTCCGAATTGACTTCCGGTTGACTACCGGTAGCACTGTGAGTTAAATATATTACTTGTTTATATATGTGCTTGAATATATATATATATATATATATATGTGTGTGTGTTTTCTATGTATTATACCTGAATATAAATACTTTGGTCTTGGTTTGGGCATTTGTATGTCTTTCGGTGTCGGTTCCTGTTTCGTGTGATGTTCCGCAATGTCGGTCGTTTCCCGGATCTGGAATTCGTTTGTATATGTTTTATTGGCCTCTTAAAATACCGTGAGTACGGGTACTAATTTGTGTAGTATGCCGGAAAATCGGTGTATGTCGACAGTCCAGAGGAGATGGAGGACGGGTGAGACATACTGGTTTGTCGTACTCATTATCGAGTGGATAGGAGGTGGGGATGAGTACATGATTTGGCACGTACCCGGAAGGAGAAGTGCGGGCTGGTGCATTGACTCTTAATATCTTGATTATTCTTATATGGATATGTACGTTGTAAGAGATATAGATATTTTGGATGTTTACCATGTATACGTTCAACTCACTTGGTACGAGATATATGATTCTTGTTTATTAATTATTTATTATGCTATTGACTTACTTGGCTTATGCTCGTATGTTGATTTTCAGTCAATCAATGTCTGGTTCTTGGATTTTTGGTCAGTTTATTTGATATATCACATGTCTCGGGTTTGGTATGCTTGTTTGGTTTTATTTGCTTTATATTGGTTTCTTATAATTGGTTCAAATTCCGTTATCCTAGTGTATATATATATATATGTATATATACAATCACCATATAACCATTTTAATGTATTTAGCTAACTAAGCAATCGCTTACCCGTGGATTATTTATCATTTTACAGGAAAGTTAGGTGACGTTGATAAAGGGAAAAACAAGTTGACGTGATTCGGGTTAAGGTCGAGACGTTGAATCACACTTTTGGTATATGTGGTTATGTTTTGGCGTATTTTGTATATATAATAGTATACGGGTAGAGATGTCCCCGATCTTATTGTAATAGCTATAATTTTGGTTTGTATTTAGTTTTCGTTGGTTGGTTTAAATTTCTGGAAAATTTATTTTTATGGTAGAAAACAGGTTTAACACGAAAATCTAAAACGGACATTTCCGAGGTTGGCTTAAAAATTAATATTCCATACTTTGGAAGTTAAAAACTGATTAATTAGAGTTTTAAATCATTAAGTGTGTGTTTTTAAAACTAGTGTGTTACACTGAGCCTTTAGATTGAAGCTATAGGAGGTCGAGGATGAGATGTTGGGCCTCAAGGAGAGGTTGGAGGAGATCAAGTACTTTACTAGATCGAAGGTGAAGGCGTCCATCGTGCATTGTCATGTGGAGGGCAAGGACCCCATGAAGTCGGCTGCAGAGGAGCTAGACTACTTCTTCAAGGTTGTCAAAGGCACAACTGAAGATCTGGACTCTGAAGACGAAGAAGATGGTGTCGGCCCTTCCACAGTGGTTGCTAATGAGCCTCCTTGCGACCAACCTGTTCCTTAGATTTTCTATCTTTGTCTTTAATTTTCCTTTTCAAGGGCGATTGTTGGTAGTCGTGCCTTTACTTGTATTCTTTTTTTGGATATCAATACAAGTAACTTTTGATTCAATACTTCTGTTGTATGTTGTGTTTTACTTTTTGATATTAATACTAGTGATTTACGACATATGTAGCAATCATGCGATTCATTGAGGATAGTGTTCTAAAAATGAACAAGTAACTTACGTCGTACATGATAATCATGCAAGTCATAACATGCAACCCTTTTGATAGAGATGTATTTTGATTAATCATAAGTAACTTTCGTCATCATGAATATTTGAAAATCATGAGAGACTTTCGATAATTGTATATCGATAAGAACTTTATTGATCGTAGAAGATCGTGAGATCGTGCATTCCTACATCAAACCAAAGTTAGAGGTGGTCGTTGGATTGACCAATGAAACCAGTGATGCTTAAGTTAGTTACCGTAACACCTTAGGCAGATCCCATATCGACCGTGCACATGAGTGATGTTGGGTTCATAAGTAAACCTTGGCCTTCCTAAACACAACGCGTTTTGGGGACACACGCAAGGTAGGTTCTTGGAACTCTGTGGTTAAGCGTGCTTGGGTGGGAGTAGTACCAGGATGGGTGACCCCCTGGGAAGTCCTCACCAGGTCGCCAGAAACAAATCCGTGCGCACACCTCTGCGGGAGGACAAAGCGAACAATATTGTGTCGTGGTAAGGCGGGGTGTTACAAATGGTATCAAAGCCGCTCATGTGTCGTTCGGGATGTGGGGCAAACCTCATCGAGGACGATGAGTCCCTAAGGGGGGGGGGTGTTTGTAACACCTTAGGCAGATCCCATATCGGCCGTGGACAGGAGTGATGCTGGGTTCATAAGTAAACCTTGGCTTTCCTAAACACAACGCGTTTTGGGGACACACGCAAGGAAGGTTCTTGGAACTCGGTGGTTAAGCGTGCTTGGGTGGGAGTAGTACCAAGATGGGTGATCCCCTGAGAAGTTCTCGTCAGGTCGCTAGAAACAAATCCGTGCACACACCTCTGCGGGAGGACAAAGCGGACAATATTGTGTCGTGGTAAGGCGGGGTGTTACAGTTACGTTTAAAGAAAAGAAATAATAACTTAAAAAAATATTTCTTCAAATGTACCGCATTCCAGCTACGTGGGATATCTTGATCGTCGAGAGTTTGTAAGTGATACGCCCTTTTTCATCGACTTCTGATATTCAATAAGGTCATTCCCACTTAGTAGATAATTGTAGGATCTTATATGCCCACGTCATATGAAAACACTATTGACGTCAAATAAACCTGTTGGGTCACACGCATAAGAGTGTGTAGATCACGAATTAACCAAGATGGTTAGAAACCAATAATAGTTACAAGTTGTAAAGTGAGAATTATTATTCTAGCAGAATAATAATAAAACTGTGTCAAATATAATTATGTTAATTATATAATCTAATTATTAAGATAATAATTAAATTAGAATAAAAGCCCACAGGCTTAAGGCAGTGGCGGATCCAGGAAAAAAATATAGTAGAGGTCACAATATAAAATGAAATAACAATTAACTAAAAGATACGCTTTCATTAAAAAAATAAAACGTTACCTCTTACAATGGTGCCCTACGGGTTTTCATCTTTTGAAATTCGTTAATTACAACATCATTTGTAACATTGAGGAGTGCTTCTTTTTTGATGGTACATACCAATGCAGCATTCAAAAATTGATTACTGATTTTGTTGCGCAAGTCAGTCTTCACAATCTTCATAGCAGAAAAACATCTTTCAACAATAACCGATATACTAGAGGAAAAGTCGTATGTTTTTTTGTTTCCACAATCAACCTAGCAAGCTCGGCAATACCACTCAAATCGGAAAATCTTTCGTCTTGACGCACAATCACATAGTACATGTTAAGTTGTTTCTCAAGAGCGATCCTTTCCTTACGACTAAAATCATTAGGATAAAACTCACTCAACTTCAATAAATCAGATACATTGAACTGTGAAAATGAATCACATGGACTCAAAGCTGCTATATTTTTAAACAATTCAGTGCTTACCTCACTAAATCGATCCCCAACCAATTAGCGTATTGATCAACCCAAGACAGACAAAAACGCCTTCCCTTACTCCCGATAATTTTTCTTGGGAAGTTATGGCCCCGTGGTTGGCTAGGTACTCTAATCAAATATTTTCTCCTTATTTCGTCTATTTGATTAGGATGATAATCTGAAATCTTTTTCCTCTCAGCTGGATTCCAAGGAAGATCATTCAAATCACTAGGCATTGATGGAGAAAAGCTAGATTCGGGTGTTGATACTTTTCTTTTAAAGAACTTCTCCATTTTTTCTAGCAATAACAATAACAAAATAGAAATCAGTATATCAATTTGACAATTTATTAATAACATAACATATATTTTATATTCTAAAATTAAACAGTTAAAATTTAAAAAGTTAAACACTTAAAAATTAACAGTGAAAAAGTTAAATTGTCAAACAGAAAACCCACTAATTAAACCAAGACCAAACCTGTTTTTAAAATTAATAGTCAAAAGCAAAGTTAGAAATTAGTAGTGAAAGGCAAAGTTAAAAATTAACAGCGAAAGGCAAAGTTTATTCATTTCATACCAAACCTATTTTTACAAACAGAACCATCAAAATTCAAAGACCCCCTATTTAAACTAAGACCAAAGCTCCAAATGAGGGAGACATCACAGCAGCACCAAACAAAATCTCCATCCCACCAAAATATGAAAAGAAAAATACCAACAGACACTATTTTAGGGTTTTACCTAAAAGGCTAAAAACCAAGATCGAGTTCAAATCGATGCCGGTTTTCTGCGTTTAAATATCAAAATCAACATCTAAAATCAAAATCGATTTCAATTTTCAAATCATTCTCTTCTCCTTCCGCGTTTTGGTGATGCTAGCTCGAGGAAGACTTGAAATCGAGACTGAAGATGCTAGTTAAGTTGTTTGCTGTTGTTCAAATCTTTCTCGTTCTTCTCCAGAAGCGTATGGGTATGGCTTCTCCCTCTCGTTCACGAATTGCAGATTTCACGAATTAGGGCTGCCCTTGACTTCTCGTTCACGAATTGCAGGCAACGATTTTGGACTTTGACTTCAATTTCAATTTTCAGATTTGATATACTTGGGGGCCATTTGACAACTACTAGTTGGGGGCCCAATCACACTCTATAGCTGCAATATGTGTTTAAAAAAAATTAGGCTAATTTTTTAAAAACTATTTGGGGGCCCAGGACCCCTACTAGCTTCGTATATATCCGCCTCTGACTTAAGGTAATGTTTATCTAAATCCCAAAAGATAAATTAATTATTAAGTTAATAATTAATTAGTTAATTTATTCTAATTGGGTAATTAAGCCTATAAGGTTTAATTAAAGCCTGATCCACGATTAAAGAAAAAAGTATAAATTGGCATGATGCCTCATTTAGCTGATAACTCAATTTAGAAAAACTTGAGAGACAAGGAAAATCCTCTCCTCCCTCCTAATCGACGCACCCACACACACAAGGAAAAATCGATTTTTCCTTTGTGTTCTTCGGGTATTCGGGCTAGCAACTATTCGTGATCGGATCATACTCGTGTGGATGCCGCTAGAGGAGATCTGTTTTGATCTCTTACGCTCTGTATTAATCAACCACTATAATCATTGAAGTAATTTTCTAAACACCCTATGGTTGTGTTCTTTAATCCTTAGGCAGCGTTTGGTATGCAGACTGGATGGGACAGGACAGGATGGGACTGGACGGGACAGGACTGGACAGGACAAGACTAATTGTCTGTTCTATGTTTGGTGCGACTAGAACAGGACTGGACAAAACAGTTAAAATTACTAGATTACCCCTAAAATATTATTTGATGTCTTTTTATTATATAATAGTTTTAAATGATATAAATCAATTAAAATATAAATAATTTTGTTTAAAACAATTAAAATAAACTACGTAAATCATGCTTTTCAACTTATTCATATACAATACTTTAAAAATATATGCTAACCAATTAAGAAAAAAAATACATCCTAAATATACATCCCATTTTTTAGATAAAAAGGCAATAAATTAAAAAAACCCTATATCTTTTTCTTCCCCAAGAAAAAACCCTATGCAACCCGCTGCCTTCACCAGTCACGACCACCACCGGTCTTCTTTTTTCTTTCTTTCTTTCTTAGACTTCGGCTACAAAATAATCTCATAGCTATGTTCCAGGTTCTTTCTTTCTTAAACTAAATCATTTTCTGGTTCTTCACTTCTTCTTCCACCATCAACCATTGATCTTCAAACACAGATCTGAAAGGAGACGTTCCATTTGAGAGGGGGAATTTATAGAACGATAGATTTGGAGGAAGGGAGGGTTCGATCTTAGAATTTGATTCGGTAGAGTTGGATGTTTCATGTTTTGATCTGATTGAATATTTAGGTGTTAAGTTTCAGACTTTGTATTATATTAAAGGGTAAATAAGTCATTTTATGGTTAGTCCAAGGTTGTTCCACCTATTTGGGTGGAACAAAAAAGGTTCATTTTGTCCCATGAAGATGGTGTTTAGTCCCATCTTGTTCTACCTTGTCCTTGTTCCATGTCAAGCCAAACATGGGACTAATTTTTTTTTGTCCCGTCCCGTCCCGTGTAGTCTGCGTACCAAACGTACCCTTAAAGTTGTTAGTAACGGATCGGGCTTCTAAGGTTTCCCGGTTATTGTTTTTATTTCTGCTGCATGTTTATGATCCTGGTGAAACCCTACAATGACTTACCTGCGTTTGATTCTTTAGTGTTTTAAAATACTCGTCGTAAGACGTAGTCGCCTTCTTGGATGACTTTTGCTTTCATGTTTTTGTTGAAGTGTCATTCGACCGTTTGTAGTTGTGATGCCAACCGTATGTAAGGCTTGTCTCTTAATTCTTTGAGTGCGTCTAGATCATAACTTAGGTCTACCAAATTATGATCGATGGAAGTATGTCGTACGACGGGAAAACTTACTTCAATGGTAAATACGGCTTCACACACGTATACTAAAGAAAAGGGAGTTTTGCCAGTCGAGGTTCATGGGGTCGTTCGATTTTCCCACAAGACGGTAGGTAATTATTCCACCCATCGTCCTTTGGCAGCTTTAAGTCTCTTTTTGATCGAATTGATGATCACATTATTGCTTGACCCAGACAACACATTTGATTGAGGGTATCGGGATGTCGATATTGTGAGTTTGATTCCTTGATTTTCATAAAATCGTCTTGTTCTATCACTTATGACCTGGGAACCATTATCGCAAATGATTCCGAAGGAATACCAAATCTGCGTACGATGTTAGTTTGGATAAAATATATGACTTCCTCGTCTCGTACTTGAGAGAAGGCAACTGCTTCTATCCATTTGGAAAGAAAATCGGTCAGGACCAATAGGACCACCGTCATATTGGAATCTTGTGTTATGAATTCTCCGTTCATTTGGTTGACGGCAAACAAAGAATCACTTTTAACTTGTAGGTTTTGTTTGAGTGAAAAATCTCATTTAGCACCGTCGATAGATATTAACAACCATTAACGTTTTATCATAAAGAATTAACGACTATTGATTTCAGGATAAGACGTCGAGTCATATGAATTACTCAGGACGTACGATCGAGCAAAGGGTGGCAAAACTCACGATGCCAACCGAGAAACGTCAAGAAAAGACAAATATAAAACGTGTCTACAAATCGTCGTGCTTATTTAATGATCGTCGAAAGAATCTCTCGACTCAGATAAAATTAACAACATATCTTACGTTTTTATTGTGTATTTAGTTGTAGGACCGTTATCAATAATAACAAACGATCATAACAGATGATGTTAGTAAATGTTCAATCAATATTTTAAGAACCGGTTACTTACAAATCGGGTATAAAACAAGGCTCGAAAATATACAAAAGGACGACTGAATCATCTAGAATAAAAGGACTCACGATGCATAACAACAAACTTACGATCTATTTTACATTTTCTTTATATTGTAACTTCTATACTTACGACCGTTATTACCAAATGACGACATCTCTGTTTGACGTCACTCTTCACTAGTGCATTGACGATCTTAACCATCGTCCGCGGTTTTTTCCCTCAGCAAAGGGTTGTTTTTCCGCGTCACCAGTTAACTGTGTTCATTTATTTTTCCTTGTTCATCGAGTTTGTTGACGGATCCTTCCTTTAGTCGTAAAAGCTCCACAAAAACCTTAAGTTGACTTTATTAAGCAATTTTGGGCATAAACAGTTTGACGCCCACCGTGGGGCCCCGTCTAAAGGAACTCTTTGACAAACCATTTTTCTCACTAATAGACTTTGTGTAGTATCTTTGATCACAGGAAACAGATGGCCAACAACGTCGCACTCGGAGAATTGAGAGCAGAACTCAATGGCGCACGACAACGTATTGCACAACTAGAAAATCAACAAAGGCCTCCTGTCAACCCTCCTCTACCCTAAGGTAGAGAAAAACAAACCTTAACATAGAGAAAACAAACCTGACAAATGTTCCTAAGACTCATCTAAGTCAAAACCGGTCTAAAAGCTCAACAACTCCATAAACTATAAAATACAATTCATCGAAGGAATAAAACGTATTTAAACAAAGTTTATGCATGTACATGTTCAAAGGGCATGATAAACTTAGAAACCTGTCGTTGGTTGAAACAAGCCTATAATGACCGTGTTTAGATAACTCGAACGAATTTGTGTTACTATAACATAAAAGGGTCCAAACACGTGCAAGATTAATTCAAACTAAACTTAAAATGTTAAGTTTATGCCAAATTAGGATGCAAGGCTGAGAAAATATACTATAGGGGTCAAATGGAAAATTTGAATATATATAAAATATACAAATATATTAAGATAAAGATGATGATAATAATAATAATAATAATAATAATAATAATAATAAATATTAATAATAGTAATAATAAAATAGAAGCACAACGATGCTAGCACGACAAAGCTAGAAGCATGACAATGCTAAAAGCACGACAAAGCTAGAAGCACGACAGTATTAAAAGCCCGAGAATGCTAAAAGCATGAACAACCAAGATTTCTTATCTACATTCATGCTTATCCACATTACTTCTCATCCTTATAAATAGGTTTCTTTCACCTATTTAAGAATTTCCAGCGATGAAACTAAATCAAATGATGAAATCATCAAACTCTTTGAAAGTTTAGAAAGTTGAAGCTTAAACTCCAAATGCACATGATCAAGTCTAACTCAATCGTGAATCTCGTTTTATCTTGTGTTAATTCTCAGATTCGGTTAAGGTACAGATTTCACTTTCTTTGACTCTTGGGCAACTAATTGTTGTAGTTGACCATTCCTAACGGTGGTTCACCGCCTTGAAATTGATCACTCTGAATGTGGTCAACAAAATGTGAATTTAAGTATACATATTCCAATATACATACTATTGAATCTTTATTTTGAACACTTGATTTTAGTCTATTGAATCTTTGTTTTGAACACTTGATTTTAGTCTAATATCATATTTGAGTCTTTTCAAGTTTTGTTAATTGATTCTCATCTTTGAAGTGGTTTTGAGATTTGTGAAATATATTTATTGAAATGTGAATTTTTATAAATGTCATCTGGGTAGTGGCGAATGTTTTGTTTTCTTGTTTTCAAAACAACCAATTAATGGACATATTAGTTGGGATGCCTTCTATGACAGCTTTCTAGTCATGACATCCTTCAAGTGAATGAAGTCCACCAGGCTTAGGCCCGATAATGACTTACGTAAACCTACCCTGTGGACAAGTCAATTTTATTGGCTCAAGGGCAGATGGATCAATCCTAGGATACCCACCATGTTACCGTGGTTAAATTCAAGGGGGGCTCGGGGTGTGTGCCAGCACGACGGCCCATAGTTCGTGTGGTTTGGCCACCCACGAATACTAGAACAAGAATTGACGGACTTCGTTTATATTTTGATTTGATGCAAGAATGATGAAACGTCTTAAATTTTAATGAATTTAGTGTGAATTCAATCGTAAGTCTTCCACTTTGTTATTGTTGTCACCATTTGTGATTCTGAACCCATATTATAATTTGTCCGTTGACCCCTGTGCTCAGCCGTGTTCCTGTTTTCTAACACGACAAGTGTCTGATAGGGATGAAACTTTAGATCGAGCGTACAAATTTTGGAGATTTCCCACTCATTTTTAGATGATAACGTTCTAAGTTTATAAATACTATTTTGAAGGTGGGGTTTTGTATTGTAAAGTATGCTTTATAAGTTGTAATCATATTTGGAGTTTATTTGTAGCTCAGAATTATTTATGTCTTTGTATCAAGTCCCGTTTAGTGACACCTCCCGTTCCCTCTGATAGGGGATGTTACAAAATCATTTTCTAATGAAAACATATCATATTATTTCTAAAATGTCTCGTACCACAAAAACATGCATTTTCAGATGGTTTATAAAACCAAATACAAAAATAGGCATTAATATAGAATAATCTCTATTTGTACAATAAATCATCAAAGGTATACATTCCTGAGATTTATTTATCAAAATATCCAAAACCTAATTATAGGTATTTTAAAACACTCTCTTAACCCAAATTTACCAAATATGCAACTTTGTCAAAAACTCAACAAATTTGATAAATATCAAGTAAAACACATTAAAACTTCAAAATACACATGTAGATCCTAGATTAACAACAAATTCATTGTAAATTGCTCAATTGAGTCTTTTTTTTGGAAAGGGTATCCTAGGCATTTGCCTAAACTAATCCCTGGCAATTTTAAGACTCCTAAAGCATGCAGCCCGGAGATAATTTCTCATTGGCCACAAGTTGTTTGCGCCTGGATTCGAACCTAGAGTAGATGGGTTATCTAGCCTCATCCCCCACAAGTCTTAACCAGTACGCCACAAACCTTGTGGTTAATTGAGCTTCATCTTATTAAGAACATTATAGAGAGAACACACCTTACAAACAAACAATAACTTATTTAATCGACTCTCATAATGATGAATTAAGCCTATGACCTTCTATTTATATGTCCCATAATACAAGTCATATACAAGACAAAGCGCAAACCCAAGGCCCAATTATGAAGGCTTTATAATAATGCTTAATTAATAAAACATCATTATATAGGTCTAAATTTTGGACCTAACAACACATTTTGGCATGTACATAATTTTCACAAAGTAACTTGAACTCACATTCCTTTTGGCTAAACCTAAATATTAGCCCAAATCTTGAGCTTCCTTTGGTGAAGGTTTTAGATCCACAAAATCTATCATAGAAACTTTATTTAGGTCACAAAAAAACCTAAAGTATACCAAGAGTAACTCCATTAATCCGATCCATACGAATCTTAGTCAAAATCTCAAATCACTAAAAGCACCTAAATTTGACCAAAACCCAAAATATTGAAGATATATCAAATTAAATGTCCTAGGAGGTTAAAATAAAAGGTGTTAACAATACTAAGGGTTTAAGGTTAAAATAAAATTACAATTCGTTTCTAGAGAAAACCCAAAACTACGTCAACAATGGTGAGAGATATTTGGAGAAGATGAAGTTGGATCTTTGATCTATAGTTGAAACCTTGATGTTTAGAAGAACTTAGATGTATGTAAAAGGTGAATAAAAGCACTAGAAAGTCCTCAAATCGAGTTTGAATGAAGAAACCAGGAGGTGGGTTTGAGCTCTAATGGAGAAGATGAAGATCATGAGCTCCACATCACCAAACTTGAATCCCTAACTCTAGATCTCATAAACACTTTTGAAGAAATCGATTGGGTGGAAATGGAGGTGTTTGGATTTCAAATAGATGAGAGGGAGAGAAGTGCGTAGGAGAGGAAGCAAATACGATATCCAACCCAACCTTCACGCACAATACTTCCAAAAGACTATTTTAAGGCCAAAGCACATAAAAAAATGATATTTCGGATACTAAAATTCCGGGTGTTACAATCTCAAAACTCAATTACCCAGTTAAAACTTTAATTATTCATATCAAATTCTTATTTTTCTTCCTTTTATAAATGTCAAGTTTTTTAAGGTTTTAAAATAAACACGTTACTTTATTGAATACACAAAATTTTACAATAAATTTCATTTACATTTGAAAGACGTTTCTTATTTATATGTTTATCTACACGCATTTTGTATTTGTTTGTATAAATATAGACATAATTATGTTGTTTAAGTCACTCATGTTTTTCTACTATTCCTTACAACTATTTTTAGGACAAATATAAATATTTAAAAGAGTTTTCTCAACCTTAAAAGCATAATTTTCTTACTTTTTTTAAGCATCCCTAGATAATTTTTCTGGCCCCATCCTGGTAAGATATACACAAATATTTATTATACTCTAACGTGTATGCATTTTCGTGAATCTTTTGGGGAGTCTTTAGCATCCCCAAAAACATGTTAGTCTTAGCAAATAAACATACACAAATGAATAGGCATTTGAAAAAAAAATACAATTATCTATTACTATTTTACTATACATTTGCAAGAAAAGTCTTAAAGACAACAAGCATAAGGTACAAGTTTAATGCATGGTATTAACTCCTGACCCCCACCACCCTATTTGACATATACATAGTTTTCTTTCTCACTGTGCAGAGTTTGTTTTCCCCGTCTATGACTATTTTGAATTCAAAGTATCAAACTTTCAAAATTCAAAATTCAAAGTGTTGTTTCTGTCTAACACTAATTTGCTTCTCTCTCAAACACAACGATGGTATCCATTTATATAAACGTAGCGAGCACAAGAGCACCAGTAGTTGATGGTGGAAGACCAAAGTGTTGCACCTGAACCAAATCCCAAGCTCCGAAAGATCACAGACGCATAAATTAACACAGAGTTCATCCCTGTGAATTGTTGAAATGCAGGTATTCCCAAAGCTCGTAAATTACTTTTTTCATTTTAGTTACTTTCTTTTCGATCTTCTCATATGTTTCATCGCGCTCCTCTCGCTACACAAATCAAGTAGATGTGTTGTACTCACATTTGTTTTAGGGTTTCTAATCTCAATTTATAACCATCGATATTTTGTCAATCAATTCAGGAAGGTTTTTTGATCGATTTTTTACCAAGGTTTCTGTTCGATTTTATTGGTGATTTTAGTGTCATCGGTCCATTTATGTGATTGGAAATAACATGATGTCTATATGTGTTTTATATTGTGATCTAATTCAAGTTAGGTGGTGCGGAGTGCACGCTTGTTATAACGCGAGTATGAACCCGGTAACGACTGAATACAACAAGGTTCGATTGGAACCCAGTCAAGATCGACTGGTTCCATTCAACCTCTGTGAGTTGGTGTTGGCATCCTCTGGAAGACTCGATTGGGCCAGTAGAGCCAGTGGAGTCTTTACTAGTTTCAATGCTGATATCCTCTGGAATACTCGACTGGGCCAGTCAAGACAGTCGAGCGTTCATTGGACTTGGAGTAAAAGTGGGAAATAAGGTTTAGAAGGTAGATTATACAGAAGCTCTGGATTGCTTATAAAGAAGCTTCTGTATTGGGATTCTGAAGATAGTTAATTCAGAAGTTCTGATAGGTTTTACAGAAGTTCTGAACTTTTTTCTTCAGAAGTTCTGAACTTTGATTCAGAAGTTCTGAACATTGGTCTTTAGAAGTTCTGAACTTTGGTCTTTAGACTTCTGAACTTAATTCTGATCAGTAACTTCTGAACGGTTACTGTGCATTAATGGTTCAGTTATTGAGCAGTTACTAGAATCGTGTAACTGACCACTACTCCTAAATTTCAGCCATGATTATTATTTCTGTTACATTATTTTGTGTATAAATAAGAATTTATACTCATGAATTTAGATACGGTTTTCTGAACAATCCTACAATACTCTCCAGAAAATTTTCTTTCATTTTTGTGTCTAAGATTGAAAGTGTTTTGAGTCTTATCCTATATTGAATTTCGTGAACCCAGGCATAAGGTCGAAATATCAATTCGGAAAGTGTCTCACATGATTCTCAATATAATCCGGTGATCGATTTACCCTTGTTTGCCTACCCGTTCCTACAATCGAATTGATATTTCCTAATGTAGATCATGGTTGGATCTGTGAAAGAGATGACTTCAAAGTTTGGAAAGCTGCAGAAGTTTGAAGGTGCTGACTTCAGACGTTGGTAGAAAAAGATGCATTTTATGTTAACAACTCTAAAAGTGGTGTAAGTGCAGAGTACCCCCATTCCAGAAATCATGGAGGACGAGACGTTGGAGAAGACCCGGAGGAGAGGTAAGTGGGAGAACGATGACTATATTTGCAGAGGTCATATTCTAAACGGGATGTGTGATTCCCTCTTTGATATCTACCAAAGTGCTGAAAATGCGAAGGATTTATAGGATTTCCTTGATTCAAAATATATCGCTGAAGATGCTTCTAATAAGAAGTTCTTGGTGAGCGATTTTAATAATTATAAGATGGTTGACTCAAGGCCCGTAATGGAACAGTATCATGAGATACTTCGCATTTTGGGTCAATTCACTCTACACAAATTGAATATGGACGAATCCATTATTGTGTCGAGTGTGATTGACAAACTTACTCTCTTTTGGAAGAATTTCAAGCACAATTTGAAACATCAAAAGGAGGAACTATTGTTGGTTCAACTTGGGAGCCACTTGCGCATCGAAGATTCTCTTCGGGTGCAAGAAAATGACAAATTCAAGGCCAAAGTTGAATCTGGAAAGCCGTCGGTTAATATGATTGAACAAATGAAAACCAACTCCAATAATCAAGGAAAAGGCAAGAAACAAAAATTTGATGGACCAATAAATCCTTCAAGAAGAAGAAGGTTTGGTGTGCTGGAGATGCAACAAAGTCGGCCATACCAAACGTGATTGCCGGGTTATGTTGAATAACAATGGTGTTGGAACAAGTGGAAGTGGAGCCGGGTCTAAGGACCAAGTCAAGTAAAAGGAGGTCAGTTTATGACTAACTTTGATTATAAATATGAAAATATTTATTATGTTTCACTTATTCCAGAGTCTTTCTATGTACAGGATGATGATTGTGCATGGTGGGTGGACTCGGGGGCGACATGCCATGTTTGTAAAGATCAACGCTGGTTCGAGAAATTGACACCGGTTGAAGATGGATCTGTACTAAATATGGGCAACGAGTCGACCGCACCGATTTGTGGATTTGGAGTAGTTAATTTAGAGTTTACTTCTGGAAATCGTATTAGTTTGTCTGATTTTTTGTTTGTTCCTAAAATTCGAAAGAATTTAGTTAGTGGAGGTAGATTGAATTGTTTAGGGTATAGACAAGTTTATGATTCGGATAAACATATTCTATCTCGATATGGTAAATTTGTTGGTTTTGGATATTATTTTAATAAAATGTTTCGTTTGAATATTACATCCAAGTTTTTCAATTCTGAAAATTCTGCATTTATATTGTCATCTTCTTCGTCTAAAATTCACGAATCAATGATTTGGCATGCTAGATTGGGTTCATGTGAATTTTAAAAGAATGCATGAAATGTCAAAGGATGGTCTTATTCCAGCCTTTGATATTCATACAGAAAAATGTAAAACATGTATGCTTACGAAAGTCACAAAACTGCCATTTCCAAATGTCGAAAGAAAGTCGGCTGTTTTGGAACTTATACATAGTGATCTGTGTGACTTTCATTCTACCCCTTTGTTGGGTAATAAGAAATATGTTGTCACATTTATTGATGACAGCACTCGGTTTTGTTATGTGTATTTATTACATGCCAAAGATGAAGCTTTGAAAAAATTTAAAATATACAAACCGAGGCCGAACTACAATTGGGTGCTTCAATTAAGCGTCTTCGAACTGATCCGGGAGGGGAATATATGGACCCTCAATACTTCCAATCAGTTGGTATAGTCCATGAGACTATGGCTCCGTACACACCTCCACAAAATGGGGTTTCCGAAAGGAAAAATCGAGTTTTAAAAGAAAAGTTAAACTCGATGCTCTCACACTCGGGATTGAGTGAGGGATTTTGGGGAGAGGCTATGTTAACGGCCTGTTATGTTTTGAATAGAGTTCCTAAGAAACGGAACAAAACAACCCCATATGAATTATGGTTCAAAAAAACTCCAAAGTTGAGTTGTTTTCGAATTTGGGTTTGTCGGGTGGTTGTGAAACTACCCGAACCTAAAAGAAAGACTTTGGGTGAACGTGGAATTGATTGCATATTCATTGGATATGAAGAAAATTCCAGGGCATATAGGTTCTACGTAATAGAATCTAATGATTCGGTATCGAAAAATACCGTTATTGAGTCGTGGGATGCGATTTTTCTATGAGATGCGATTTTCATCTATCAAAAGGCCTAAGGATCTGATTCCCAGCACTAATGAGGTGTAAAATCCAGAAAGTATGGATGGTGTTACAACTTCATAAACGCAGCAGGTCCGTAGAAGCAAAAGAGGCCAAAAATTTCAGTGATGATTTTCAACTGTATTTGGTTGAAGGATCGAGGGATGAACTTGAGCTTCAGTACTCTTATTGTTACAGTATTGACGATGACCCAAAGACCTTCAAAAAATAAATGGAGTCTCGAGATGTCGCTTTTTGGAAAGAAGCAATTGATGACGAAATGTCATCGATTCTTGAGAATAACACTTGGGTGTTATCTGATTTGCCTCTAGGTTCTAAACCACTTGGATGCGAATTGTTAGGTCTAGTATTTTATTGTGACAAAATAAGGAATGGATATGCTTAAATGTAAAAGGAAGTTTATAATTCCTTAAACTTTTTCCTTCCTTAATTAGAATAGACCTTTCAATGTAAATAGGAGTCTATGTATTCACTAGAAGGAGTCAATTATCATAGAGCAAATTCTGATTATTATTCCCTTGTAATCGATACATTCATCAAGAGATATACGACTACGGTATTCATTCAATTCACATTGTTCGTATTGCTTACTTAATATTACGTTTATATATCATTGTGCTTGTTAATCTGGGATCTACAAGTGGTATCAGAGCCTACGATCTTAGTTTTTACGACTTTCTGAGGATACTCACGAAACAGAAGGTACTTTTCTCGATTTCTGCGTTTTTCTCTGTTCTTTGAGTTTTTGTCGATTCCTTATTATCATTGCTTTACCCAACAAAACTTCATAATTTTTTCATCGATTCACACTCATATCTGTTATTTTTTCGATTTTTATATCCGTTTCTGTGTGTGTCTATCGATTATTACTTTTGTGTGTTTTTCTTGATTCTATCATCTATTGCATATATTTTTATCGACTCATACTGCTGTTTATTGAATTTTTATCGACTCACACACAAAATATTTAATCTGTTTTAGTTAAAATTACTTTAGTTTATTTTATTTACTTTTGAATCTCTTTACATAAGAAAACTCAGGAACTAGTGACTTATGCAGCTTTTCTTACTAAAGAATTCCCTAGTAAAATCATAAACTCTCGTAATCTTGATTTTTTTTTCAGTAATTGAACGAATAAGAAACTCGAGAACTTAGACATTCTTGTCCATAAAAAGACTTGTTCTTTTTAGTCAAGAACCCTTTGTTCTTGTTTTCTGGTTTATCAATCACAGAAAACTCAGATTAACATATTTGACTTTTAGTCGAGTCCTATTGAGTCGATAAGATTTTTTAATTGAACCATCGAAATTCGATAAAAAATTTCGACTCTTTATCTTATCGAGTCAAATACCTTTATTATCGAATAATGTCTAATCGAAAAAAAAAACAAAAGTTATTGATCGATAAAACTCTGTTTAGCGATTCAATTTGTTTTAAGTGTTATCGAGTCTCCTTCACTCGACAATAATTTTTATCGAGTCTCAAACACCCGACAAAAATCCTTACCATTCAGACCCATATCGATAATTTTATCGATCCTTTGTCAATCGATAAAAACCCACTGTTTCACGAGACAACTCATAAATCTTTAAAAACTCGCTGATCGAGATCAATTAGTAAAGTACAATGACAACCCGCGAAGCCATGGCAATTGGTTCAGACACCAAACCCCCTATTCTCTTTCCGGGCGAATATTCTCAATGGAAGGACCGTTTTCTCGACTTTATTGAACGTAATGACTATGCCGATGAGATCATGCGTTCAATCAAAGAAGGTCCTCCTCCAACTTTCTATCAGGATTTTCCGGCCATGCCAAACAATACTCCTCCGGTGGCCGCACGAAGGGAAGTAAAACAGAAAAATGCATATCGCGATTGTGCCTTCGTACCATTCCAACGGTTCCTTCAACTCTTTATCCATGCCATGCTATCTTCCAAACCTGACATCCCTAGACGCACCGGATCACCGTTGGGCCCGACCAACTCCCTGAAGTTCCTCAAGTTCAATGATCGCCAGTTTAACTTTACCATGCCAATCCCTGAAGCACTACTCGCCTATGCTGATCAGAATGCACCGAGTGTGATAGCTTATAGGGAGAGACACGGCTTAATGGCACAACCACCTCCGGTTGTGCCTGCCCAAGAGCCAATCTACTAGGAACATCTTGTGCAAGGAGAGGGTCTTAGAATAGATGAGCAGGTTCAGGATCATGGGGATCATGGGGATCCTGAACAGGGTGATGAGCGTATTGTAAGGGGAAATGACGAGGGCGGTGCACCTGATCAGCAAATCCCGACAACCGCTGCCCCATCCATCCCAATTCCACCACCCACTAACCCACGAGCGGCGTCTACTCCCAGATCTACTCCGCGTTTCAAAATGCTCGTTAGCCGTAACCGTGTTCGCCCACGACCTTCATCATCCGATGAAGATGAATTTGATTCTCAACCCCTTTCCCGCCGTCCGCGAACTGCTACTATCGAAGAACAAGCTCTAAGTCGCATTGGTCCACAACCACCCCAATCTGATTCTACATCGGACACTGATGACCAACCTGCTGCAACAACTGTTGAACCTGATGAGCCAAATGAGAACTTTGACTTTGAAACCGATCAAGTATCTGGATCAATGTCTGACATCTTCACTAAGCCTTTTACTGGAGAGATAAGGAGAGAGGAGGGAGTCTTAGTTGAAAAAGAAAGCGTGAGCGTGAGCGATGGGAAGAGAAAAACTATTGTGAGCGCGAGACCAAACTCCCCCATCCAGGTAACCACGTCTACTAGTCCTACTCATTCGTTGAGTATGTCGAGTGGACAAGACGCTATGGACCTAGCAACGCAATCGCACGCCCCTCCCAGCTACTCTGAAGACTCCCAGCCGACAGTTTCAAAATTACTTGTGGGATTAGCACCTTATATAGCTCCCCTCCCCTCGGGAGTCATAACTATTGAAACCAGAAGTAGTAGCCCACCTGCTTCGACTTCATTTCAAAGCACATCGAGTCTAGATCCCGCTAGGGGACATGAGTCTGTACACACTGAGTGCCTCCGTGGCTCAGTCGGAACTCCCATAGTGATGTCCATTCCGAACATTCCACGAGGATTGGGAGGAAATCCTACCAGCGCTACATCTTTGCCACCGCTGAACGTAGGTAATACAGTTGATTCAACTTTTATGTCAACGGGCAATCTACGTGATCCCGGAGTTACCCATACAGGTACCACGACTCCCAGTTACATCATTCCCCCCGAGGCTGAAACGATCATTGCCGCACACTTACAAAAGGCAAGAGACTCCCTAGCTGCTCATGTTGCTCTGATGACAGCCGAGAGGGACGCCTTCGTAAGAGAAATTCGTGAAGCCGCCCACCTAAAGCAACCGATTCCCCAACAAGCAAGCTCTTCATGCCCACGCTTCAATCACTCACCTTCGCCACAATCCCAATATGAAGATCGGCCCCCATCACCACATCGATATGAGTACAATAATGACAAGCTCATGTCGATGTTATATGCGAATCTGCTAGCCGAAGCCACTGCAAGAGGTTGACCGGAAGATTCACTTATGGGTCTTCTAAGAAGAAATCTGGAAATCCCCACCGTCACTCGCCATGAGTTTGACGTCTTCCGAGCCGACATCGAGCAACAGCTAAGCGACCTAAAGTCTGGTCAAAAGCACCAAACCGATGACATTCTGGGTGCTATCACTGCTCTGCGTACTGAGATTCAAGAGTCTTGTCGTCTGGCTGTTTCTGTGCCTACTTCTCGACCTCACGAGGACGACCCAGGCTCTGCTCCAACTCGTCCTGAGGGGGAGACACGTCGGGCCTCAAGATCACAAGCCAGAACAGTCGCTGCCACATCTTCAAGACCATCTACTCAAACAACCCAATAACGACAGCGCGCTTCAACAACTCAAGAAGCCGATACACCAACGGTTGAAAAGCCTGCGGCTAATATCGAATTCGAGAGTATAGCTGAACCTGCCGAACAGGAATCGATTGAAGAAAGAGTTGACGTTCAAGGTCTACGGAAGTCAGTGAGAAACTGGTTCAGAGATCCATATGAATCAGTCCTTCAAGAACAAGACTATGTGAACCTAAAGCATACGACAAGGAATTATGCTTTGAGGAATCAAAATGAACCAAGACTGTTGCATCATCAGATTCGGTGGCAAAGGATGCTGACAGAAAGCAAGTCGAAATGGGTGAATCAGCATATACGTGTGCCATACCTTGTAGAAACAATGGAAAATATCTTCAGGAAGGAAAAGAAGTCTGAAGATTTGGCACACATTCATCTAGTGATAGAAATGGACCCAGCTCAAGTCAAAGAGTATGTCCATATCTTGAAGATGAGAGTTCAAAATCCTTCTGATGTGATTTCAAGGCACAGAATAGTGTCTATCAAGTCAAATTTCTTACTTTCAAAGTCCAAAGAGAAGATGGTAAGGCGTATTCCTTCTCTGAAGCTAATTTCGCTAGCTTGGATATCATGGACTTTGAAACCCTATACAATGACTTGAGAGAAAAGAAGAACAGAAATGAGCACGAGCAAAGGGCACTAAGTGCAGTGGTTCGACATATACAGAAGGAACTGAGGTACAACTATCTTCATGAACTACAACGTGGGATTGAAAGTGAACAAAAGAAGATTCACATCGCCAAGCCTAATCAAACAATTCCTGAGTTGGATAAATATGAAGTTACAACTGTTTTGTCATATCCAGCACACGGAGTTGTATGGATGCATGTGAAAGGAGAAAAGAGGTTTCTCAGGTTTAGTGAAGTGACTGCATATTCATATGGAACATTATAGGGGGTCCGGAACAGACTTGCATTAGAGTTGGCTAATGATATGAAAAGTACTACAAGGATGAGCAATGCGCGAAGAAATTCTCTCCTAGAAGCTGTCAGGTTAATCGACGAAAGAATCTTATACCGACAGACACTAAGAATATTCAAAGGCCTATTCGAGCTCAAGAAGTAAAGACTCATTTTTCCACAAAGGGGGAGATTGTTAGGTCTAGTATTTTATTATGACAAAATAAGGAATGGATATGCTTAAATGTAAAAGGAAGTTTATAATTCCTTAAACTCTTTCCTTCCTTAATTAGAATAGACCTTTCAATATAAATAGGAATCTAGGTATTCATTAGAAGGAGTCGATTATCATAGAGCAAATTCTGATTATTATTCCCTTGTAATCGATACATTCATCAAGAGATATACGACTACGGTATTCATTCAATTCACATTGTTCGTATTGCTTATTTAATATTACGTTTATATATCATTGTGCTTGTTAATCTGCGATCTACACGAATGGATCTTCAAAAAGAAGATGAAAGTTGATGGGACAAATGATAAATTCAAGGCCCGGCTAGTCATTCAAGGGCTTCGGCAAAAACCTGGTATTGACTATTTCGATACGTATGCTCCGTTGCTCGTATTTCGATTATTAGGTTGTTGGTTGCCTTGGTTGCAATTCACAACCTGGTTATCCATCAAATGAATGTTAAAACATCCTTCTTGAATGGACTTCATGAAGAAGTTTACATAAAACAACCGGAAGGTTTCGTTATGCCCGGTAACGAGCATAAGGTGTGTAAACTTGTGAAATCATTGTATGGGCTGAAACCAGCACCTAAACAATGGCATCAAAAGTTTGATGAGGTTATTTTATCATGTTTTTTTTTCCTTTAAACCAATGTGATAAATGTGTTTATAGCAGATTTGATGCTAAAGGTGTAGGTGTGATCATCTGTTTGTATGTAGATGACATGCTGATTTTTGGAACTGATCAAAATCAGGTAGATGAAACTAAGACGTTGTTATCATCTAATTTTTCCATGAGAGATATGGGGGAGGCTGATGTAATTCTTGGTATAAGAATTAAATGGGTTAACAAAGGGATTGTTATGACACAGTCAATTATATTGAGAAAGTTCTCAAAAAGTTCAATTATAGTGATTGTTCTCCTGTAAGCACTCCTATGGATCCTAGTGTGAAATTAATGCCAAATACGGGCACTCCTATTTCACAACTAGAATACTCTAAGGCCATTGATATCTTGATGTATGCCATGACAAGTACCAGGCCGGATATAGCTTATGCAGTGGGACGGTTGAGTCGGTATACTAGTAATCTGAGCACTCAACATTTGCAAGCTATTCAAAGAGTGTTTAAATATCTCAAGGGAACCATGGATTATGGTTTGAGTTATTTGGGATATCTTTCGGTGTTAGAAGGATACTCGGATGCAATTTGGATATCTAATATGGAGGATCACTCTTCGACGAGTGGAAGGGTATTTTTGCTTGGAGGTGGTGCCATTTTTTGGGCATCCAAGAAGCCAAGTTGTATTACAAACTCAATGATGGAATATGAGTTTGTGTCTTTAGCCGCTGCCGGTAAAGAGGCAAAATGGTTAAAGAATCTTGTTTATGAGATTCCATTGTGGTCGAAGCCGATTGCACCTATTTCTATTCATTGTGATAGTGCAACCATTTTGTCTAAGGCTTATAGCCAAGTGTACAATGGCAAGTCTAGACACTTGGGTGTTAGACACAGTATGATTAGAGAATTAATCATGAATGGTGTAATCTCTTTTGAGTTTGTTAGATCGCAACAAAATTTGGCGGATCATCTGACCAAGGGTTTGGCAAGAGAGTTAGTGCACAAGTCTGCCATTGGGATGGGATTAAATTCCTTATAAATCTATAATGGTAAGACACCCAATTCCCCTCTAATATGACATTAGGGGCTGAATTCAATGAGGAAAGCTCACACTTATAAGATTGGAACACATGATAAATCATCCCAGGTATGTGTTCGGTACTACAGTAAGTAGGCTGAAGTTTATCTTCTTAATAGATCCTTTGAGAAAGTGTATTTGTAGGTACACGAACTAAAGGAATTACCTATGTGATCGTGAAGTGTAGCCGCACTTCAGAACGTTGGGGACTTGGCCTTTATACGATCATGAGAGGATTAGGACACACGATTTTTATAATTGTGTCACGTTTATTTTCTTGACGGGTAGGTGAAACTTGTATGTATTTTATCTTTAGGTATTCAAATAAGTTGATGGGTTCAATCCTTGGGACACCTTGATTCTCGAATATTTAAAATTTGTAAAATACTAAAATGGGAATTCAATTGTTTCGATAGTTTCATTTATGTGCAAGTTTGGTGTTATTCAATTTTAAGATGTTATTTCATGGGTCACACTAAAATGGGGAGGATCGTTGGTGACTTTAGTGTCATCGGTCCATTTATGTGATTGGAAATAACATGATGTTTATATGGGTTTTATACTGTGATCTAATTCAAGTTAGATGGTGCAGAGTGCACGCTTGTTATAAGGCGAGTATGAACCCGGTAACGACTGAATACAACAAGGCTCGAATGGAACCTAGTCAAGCTCGACCGGTTCCATTCAACCTCTGTGAATTGGTGTTGGCATCCTTTGGAAGACTCGACTGGGCCAGTAGAACCAGTCGAGTCTATACTGGTTTCGATGTTGATATCCTCTAGAATACTCGACTGGGCCAGTCGAGCGTTCATTAGACTTGGAGTAAAAGTGGGAAATAAGGGTCAGAAGGTAGATTATACAGAAGCTCTGTATTGCTTATATAGAAGCTTCTGTATTGGGATTCAGAAGATAGCTAATTCAGAAGTTCTGAATGGTTTTACAGAAGTTCTGAACTTTTGTCTTCAGAAGTTCTGAACTTTGATTCTTCAGAAGTTTTGAAGTTTGGTCTTCAGACTTCTGAATTTAATTCTGATCAGTAACTTCTGAATGGTTACTATGCATTAATGGTGCAATATTTTAGCAGTTACTAGAATTGTGTAACTGACCACTACTCCTAAATTTCAGCCATGATTATTATTTCAGTTACGTTATTTTGAGTATAAATAAGAATTTATACTCATGAAATTAGATACGGTTTTTTGAACAATCCTACAATACTCTCCAGAAAATTTGCTTTTGTTTTTGTGTCTAAGATCGAAAGTGTTTTGAGTCTTATCCTAGATTGAATTTCGTGAACCCAGACATAGGGTCGAAATATCAATTCGGAAAATGTCTCACATGATTCTCAATATAATTCGGTGATCGATTTACCCTTGTTTGCCTACCCGTTCCTACAGATTTTCTGTCCGATTTCTTTGATTTTTCTCTATTTGATTTTGTTCTATCCTTTCAAGAAAGTTATCTTGTCGATGATTGAAAACCAAAGTTTTTATTTGATTTTTCTCTGATTGTTTTATCCCATTTTTTCACCATGGTTTCTGGTCTATTAAGTTGATTAGAGTTTCCTTCTGTAAATTAACTCCATTTGGCAGGGTTGGTGTTTTGTTGATTGGGTTGGAGCCCTTCAGAACCATCGTATGTCGTATTAACTCGATGGTCTACTGTAAGGAAAGGTTGGTGTGTTTTTTTTATTGGGTTGGAGCCTTGATCAAATTTTCACCAAGGTTCCTCTTGTATCATACATCATTTTTCCCTTTCCAGTTGTTGAATCTATCTTTGTTCAAGTTCTAATATCAATTTTCTTTTGGTAAAGAGTTTAATATCATACATATTTCCCCATTTTTTTTCTCTTCTGTTAATCATTTGTAGACCATTCTTCTTCCTTTTTTATGTTTCAGGATTGTTTAAGAAAAGAAAAGTCTTGGGCAGGTTTGGTGTATTGGATTTCCATGCACATTTTAAGCTTATAACCGATTTCATCTACTTCTTTTCATTTAAAACACTTACTAATATCCATTTTCTTTTGGTAACGTTTAGTCTTTAGGGTTGGGTTCCGATGAAAAGAAAAGTTATGGTGAGAAGCGTAAGAAGGGATCACTACCCTTCGATGCACATTAGGATGAGATGCACCGAGATGCACCGGATCAACTTCCTTCTAAGACGCAATTCATTGATGGGTATGAGATTAAAAGTGATCAATGGCTCAGATCTCTTCTTACGCTGCTCACCTTAACTCTACTTCTCACACGATCCAATGTCTTAGTCTTTATACCTACATATATTGTTGGTCGTTATGCCTTTTTTCTATTTCTTATCAGGAAATTGCTTTTAATTCTTAGTATAAAGTCGTAATAACTGTTAATTTTTATCAGAAATACAGGTTATCTTTCTTATTTTTCCAAGAAGCTTTCTTCCCGGCTCAAGGCAACGATTACCTACTAATCTTTCTCTCTTAATCATTGTAGCAGCCATGGATCATTATACAAGATAACCAGTAGTTTCAAGAAACACAACATCTTGTCGATGTTCGTCTTCATCTTCATTTTCGATCTACAACCTCATCTGAGTTCTAATAAATTTTTATATCTCTGTTCGATTTCCATTCAAAGCCTTCATCTTCATCTTTGTTATTCAACCGCTCAATTTCACGAACCAGGGTTGGTGAGTAATGGATTTTATTCATTCATCTGTTGGATTTTTGTTAAGGTCAGGGAACATATTTTTGTTCCAGACTTTGTTTGAAAGATGTGGTTATGTTGAAACTCTTTTGAAGACTCTTGCAGAAAATTGTGTTTATGCATTTGCGGAACCACTTTATCTGTCAATTCATATATTTGCAAAAAGATTCAATAGATTTCATTTTTGATGTCATGCACAATACCTTTATTTCAAATTTCTTACTTCACATTAGGTGTGGGTGTTTCCTCTCTATCCAACAGGGAGATGTTAGTACTCGAAAGGATATAATTATCATTTAGAGACCGTTTACCAAACAGTTATCCGGAAAACGTTTATCAAATCATATTACCTTATCAGGTGAGTATGGCAAGGACCAAAAATCTTACCCGGTAAGAGCGAGACAATGACCGAGATTCTTACCCGGTAAGTGAGGGCGACGACTTTTACCACGGCTAATATGAAGCGATAAAGTTAAATTTCAAGTGTTTGCTAAATCCCCTCTTTAGTCTCAAAGTCTCGTAGAAAGTGTTTTTTTCTAATGGTCTTTGAAAGGATTTATCTTTCCTTTTCTAATGTTTCCCATAGTCATTACTATAACCATTACATATTAGAACATCTTGAGAACTTGATGAACATTTTTGCTCTATAATTTTCTCACAATAACCATGAGAGCTTACTTTTTTTTTTTTTGCCATCAAATTTGTAATAGAAAGCACAACCATTCTTTGTGTAGTTGGTCCCAATATGAATGAATCTGAGAAACATATATTTTACATGGCCAAAATGCAACTTACAAATCTTATGTGTAATAAATTCTTTATTTTAATATTTATGTCGTAATTAGACTGGATTGGTTTGGTTTATTGGATTTTAAATTGTCATACAACTTTTGGAACCATAAATTTTATTTATTCAAGTTGTATTAATTTGTAAAGACTAAGCGGAAATCCTATCATTGTAGAAATCTCCTCTAACAAAACCACCAAAGCTTCAAAATCGTTTACATACATGGCTCCCGCCGCATTATGCGGGTACACAACTAGTCATTGATACTTATTTTTTTAATCTATCAATCAAAGCATACTCTACTTCATGTTGTCTTTACTGGGTTTGCTTAGTTAATACACACATGGCGGCATGTGACGCGGTGGTGGTAGGATGCGTTCTTCAGCCCCTTTTCCGTCCTTAACGATAAATGCTGTATCCATCCCCCATGTCAGGTGACGTTCGAAATGACAATGCATAAACCATACTCCTGTATGAAGATTTAATTTAATTTAGAAAATCATAAATCGCAAGCATCGTAAAATATGTAATCTTACCAGGGTTATGAGCCTTGAACGTAATCGCCGCCCATCCATTTATCGGAACGAGAACGGTGTTTCGTAATGGAGGATCAACAAGGTTATAGTTTAACGGGTCCTTGTCTTTGTCGAAATTACCAAATCCTAATCCAAGGACATAGAAACTAAATCCGTGCAAATGCATAGGATGATCGAGTCCCCCGAGCAAGCTCGTCCCTTGAAAAACCACTTGTACGATTGAGTTATAATCGATCACCCTAACTTCTGTTCCCCTCTCGGGTGTCAGTAGGATCGCCGGTAAATTGGGTGAGGTAAAATTGAATATGAGTGGAGGAACACGAGGAAAACGTGTGCCAAATACACCATTGATGTGATAATAGTATGCTTCAAGTATGTCAATTGTGGACGGAAATATGAAACTAATGTTGTTCATACTAGCCGCAAATCGTGTACCGTTGGGCCCGCTACAGGAATTATTGCGACACGGCAATGTGTTTACAGAAACGGTGGAAATGATTTGCGTATCATAAGGAGTTAATGGGAATAAGAGTGGTTTCAAGCTCCTTAACCCACCAAGAAATTTGAAAGCAGCGGTGGTGTCGTTGTAAATCGGTAGGGACGGGAATATAGTCATCTTTGGAACGTCATGATCATGATCATCATCGATATACCGAACAACTCCAGTGGTGGTGGAATTATCGAAAAGAATATTGATGGTTGTAGAATACGGTTTGGCCGCCATGTAGTAATGGCTTCTCGGTGGAACTTGGTTCGCTTCTAACAAACAATCAAGTGTTTGGCCAGGGGAGATGACTACATATTCTGTCGTCAACGGCTTCGTGTAGCTGCCATCAGCTCCGACAACGGTTAACGAATGATTCGCGATGCCGAAAAACAAGACTTCGTTCATTGCTGCATTTACCATTCGCAAAAGATATCTCTTTCCATATTTCACATTTAAATTGAATATCCCTGAAATATATATAGATAACAATTGCTTTGCGATCATGCATCAAATCTTTTTTATTTATCCGGGTATGTGAAATTACCAAACTAACCTTCACTCGAGCACGGGTAAAGATCACCTGGCTGACCGTTGATTGTATACGCATCGGAGTTTCTAGGTGCCCCGCCTGATTCGACAAATTCTCTCAATACTTTCATTATATCTTCTTTCCACCACTCACCTAAACCGAATTCAATACATAAGAAATATTAACAAAAAATATATATTAATATATATAGGGAGATATTCATTTGACAAGTGCTAAACATGTGAGAAGTAGATAAATGATCCTAGTCCTTCATCTAGTTAACATTTGCGACTTTAACTGTGAAGCACCGGATAATTCAGTCACATGGTATACGGAAGATAGGCAGGTAGTTTCATAACTTTTACAAATAGGCGGCAAACGAGTTCATATGCGAACCCGTATGATTCACATATGAACTATATGTTATGATGTGAATCCGTGTGATTCACATATGAACTATTTAATTGGTTTATATACACGTACATATGTGAATCACAATTGTTCATATGTTAATCAGCTAAATTGTTCATAGGTGTATCTCACGGGTCAAGGGTTCATATATGAACTTGTTTGCCATTATTTGTAAATGTTACGAAATTATAGCTCTATTTTTCACATAGCCGCAAATTTTGACCAGTGAAAGCCGCATGCAATTATTGACCAATTTGACCCTATGAAGGGCTAGGATCACTTCTCTACTTCTCAAATACTGATCACTTTTCAAATGAAACGATGGATATATATATATACATACAAATAGTTGGTACCTGTTAAACTATAAATATATGTATATACATACCGAAAATTATGGGCACTTCTTGATCAGGGTTCGGGAAGGGATACCATGTGTCATGCTTGGGATACACTACGATAGGACCATGGACCGTGGCTCTATACCAATCGCTATGAGCGTGCCACCAAAGCGTCCCGATCTCCATAGAAAATATGATCTTGTAGTTAAACGTATCGCCGGGTTGAATCGGGCATTGTGTGATATATGCAGGACCATCGGACCATGGATTCCTCGGTTGTTTTACTCCATGCCTAACATTTTCAACTTGTATCATTTTATCATATTTATTTGCAAATGCCTTTTTTCTTCTTTTCAACTTTTCTTACAAAATTATCTATGTATATGGTATATAAATGGTTCTTCTTTCTTTTATAGTTTTATATGGTCTTATTTAAAACATGAACACATACAAGTATATAAATACTAGCTGGGTACATGCGCGTTGCGGCAAGATTTTAATCAGTAAACTCCAATCCTCAACTAGCTTCTTTATTTTTATGGTTTCACATGGTTATGAAATGTGAATTAGCTGATATTGTTGTTAATATATCGATTACCATAAAAAAATTATATGAGATAAACTATTGTGAAGTTTGTATATCTAGATTAAAATTTTGCACATTTTAAAGTTTTCAAGGTAACCATAAGTGACTTTTTATAGAGAAGTATATAATAGATATAGGTTTAGATAGACAAGAGTTTAAAATGAAAAATGAAAGATAAGGGATATAAAATAAATCAAACAAATAATTATAAAGTATAAAATATAAGTTTTAAAATTATTTCACTACGTTTTTATGTTACTTATAGTATTTAATAATATGATTTGATCCAAAGATATTTCATATTGGGCTCGTTCTAAAGGTGTCGAAGACATGATTATAATGGTATAATTTGTAAAAAAGGAAACACATGTTTTAATATATTTTAGTTAATATACGATTATTTGTGTTAATATGATAAGGTGTAAAATGAAAAAAGAAAAAAGAAGTGATATAAAGTAAATTAAATAACTTATTATAAGAGTGCAAAATATAATTTAAAATTTAAAAATAATTTGATTTTAATATTATTTTTGAAACATGGAGGTTTTAGGACAGTGATTTAGTTTCAAAACTTGTATATCAAGCATCAAAATGTATACCTCTTAAAATTCAACAATGAACCGTTTAACATGCTTATATATAGAGTTTAGATATATATAGATATAGATATAGAATAAATTTAGATTTAGATAGACAAGAGTTTAATTGAAAAATAAAAAGATAAGAGATATAAATACACTTAACAAGTAATTCTAAGGTATAAAATGTAAGTTTTAAAATTAATTCACTACGTATTTATGTTATTTATAGTATTTAATAATATGATTTGATCCAAATATATTCAATATTGAGCTTATTTTGAATGAATCGATGAGATGATTATAATGGTATAATTTGTAAAAAAAGAATCATATGTTTTCATATATTTTAGTTAATATATGATTATCTATGTTAATATGATTAAGGTGTAAATGAAATATGAAAAAGAAGTGATATAACATAAATTAAATAACTTATTATAAGGGTGAAAATTGTAATTTGAAATTAAAATTAATTTGATTTTAATATTATGTTTGGAACGTAGAGGTTTTATGAGAGTTGTTTAGCTTCAAAACTTGTACATCATGCATGAAAATGGATACCTCTTAAAATTCAACAAGTAACCGTTTCGCATGCTTATATATATATAGTATAGATATAGATACATACTTATATACATACATAGGGTCAGGTTCATGGAAAAACCGCAAAAAAATGAAAAACGAAGGAACACACTAATAATTGTTCATCTGGACAGTATGCACATGTGCAGACTAGTAACGTTAAGCAATTTCTTCGGTATGCAATGTGCATAACATGCACACGTGCATACAAAAACCAAGAAACAACTTCAATTACCGGTATGCACATGTGCATACCGTCCAGACGAACGATTATCAATGTGTTCCTCAGTTTTTCATCAATGTGTTCCTCAGTTTTTCATTTTTTGAGGTTTTTTCCTGAACCTCTCTCTACATATATATATATGTATAAGATACATATGCCGCTTTAGGGCACACCTTGAAAAACGTTATGACCTCATCGTAACTCGTAAAACTTGAGGCTTGACATCGCCACCATACCATGAGTCACGTCATTTAGAATCTTGTTTAAAATAAAATTTGAGAAGCACTTTTAAAGATGTTCATGAATTTCTCATACTTTATTACTCTTATTAAAATAAAACAAAAGATATTAACTACATATGTTTGACTATTGCTCAAATATTCTTCAACTAAAGAAAATTAAATTTTATGAGGTTAAAAGAATGGTGATACCAGTGAATGGTAATATTGTGCCTTGCACGGTTATAGACCTTCACATAAATCGTATCTCCTTCATAAGCATAGAGTGTTGGTCCTGGAAATTGCCCGTTTACAGTTAAAATATTCTTCGTTTTGCAAAGTCGAGTATATGATGCTTCTGTCACCTACACATTCACAAAAGTCTTGTTTAAATTGTTTTTTTTTTCGTAGACCCTATTACACTCGAAACTTTTTTTTTAGAAAGGCAGCATGCAATAACACGAAAAAACAGAAGGATACAAAACAAGGGGGACAGCAAGAAACAGTCCCACGAGAAACAAAAGCCACGAAAACAACAGCGGAAGAAAACAAAAACAGAGGAAACACAAAACAACAAGAAACACTCGAAGCTTTTGATTACACCATATAATAATATAACAAAAACTACATACATGTTAAAAGATATAAACAATCAACAATTATCTAATCGTAATTTACACAAAAAAAAACAGCTTTTTTAAACAGGTTATAAAATGTTTGTTCAAAATCTTAACTTTAACATGTCAAAAGGCCATCATGTGTTGTACCTAATGCATAACATTTACACCCGACGAAAATAAACCACTTGTTTCCGAGGCATCCATACACAAAAGAAGTATGTTAACTTTCATCCTTTTCGAAAGAAAAAAAAATACTTACGATGAACTTATAATGTCGATTCAATGCTTCACAGTTAACGATTTTTGTGAACAACAAAAAGAACATGGACAAGATTATGTTGCTTAATGACATTTTTTGAAAGATAAAAACGATTACACCATTTCTCTCATCAAAGTCGTCTGAATTTATACATGATTTTGCGTAAATGAGGAGATTAAAAAAGGTAATGTGTATACAAGGATATTGCCGTTGTACCTTTTAACTCCTTTACATTTTACTATTGACTTATTAGACCAAAAATAAAATAAAAGTGGCATTGAAAGCGACTTTAACTTATTGGTGGATGTGAATTACTTCCGAAGGTCAATAATCACCTTAGAAGGTCACACACACACATACATACATACATACATACATACATACATAGATACATACGGATTTGGACTCTTTTGAGTATGATAACACATTCAATAGTCTCTTTTAATAACTAGAGCAAATTATGTTTTCAGTCGCTGTGGTTTTTCAAAATTTTTTATTTTCTTCTTTATGATTTTAAAATTACAATTTTCATCCTTTATAGTTCATTACTTCTTTCATTCTAATGATTTAAAATTTATTGTTTTTTTCGTTCACATTATTTAGAATTCATTTCTATTTTAGTTCTTCATACTTAAGAAACCACGGGAACGAAAATAAAAATGAATTATAAACTATATAGATGAAAATCAAAATTTTAAAACCACGGATGAAATCCGCAATTTTTAAAGAACCATAGAGGGAAAAAACGTAATTTACTCTAATAACTTAATACATACACACATGAGGTTCATAGGTGAATTTAAGAAGACCAAAATGAATATCTCCAAGATTTACAGGTTTTAAAGGTTCATTCGTTTTCATTTTGATGAGTGCTTCCCTAAGTTAACATTAAGTGGTTGTAACTTAACTTACTTGTAGTCAGGGACGGATTCTGAATTTTTTTCATACGGTTACACCTTTCACAAACCTAATTTTTTTTATCTTACGATGGAGAAATAATCGTATGTCACCCCAACCACCCCTCTGGGTTCATCCTTACTCGTAGTGTTATTGTATGTGAAATTATGTACATGGTGCAAGTTTAAATACATCTTTTGAAGTTTTTGGTAAGTATTTAGTGCCCCCGTTTTAAAAAAGTTATGTATTCACCCTGTGATTGGGTTGGACCTAGAGGTATGAGTAGCAATCAACAAGAACTTAATAAATAGATACTTACACATACGAGGTTGAACTTTACTACAACAAAATTGGTTTTATATAACGTTTAAATGTTTAAGCATCGTAATAATATACTTTATATAACATGAGTTTATAAGAACAAACCAAAAAATGTCATATCTAAAATTGTTCCAATAGGTTGTATATGACGATTTTAGTCGTTTTTACAAGTTTTTATGACACTTTTGAAACAAAGTATTGTATTATGTATTTTACATGACACTATTTGAAAAGAAAGATGGGTTTATAGAGAAATGTTCTATAAAATAGCTAATAAAACATTTTATTTTTCAAATGTTCTGAAAACTTGTTAAGATTACTATAAACGTAAGTTTCATAAAGTATTCTATTAAAACGTTTATACATTTTAGTCATCTATTAAAACCAATTTTGTTGTAGTGTATTTTAAATGTGAGTAACAATATAAGATGTTAATAAATACATATATGCACATAGAGTTGAACCTCTTGACAATGATTCTTAATAAAATAAATTATATTTTTTGCTGAAAAATATAATCTATAACACAACTTTTGTGCATTTTAAATATGTGTTTCAATATTTTCTTTTTTGAGAGAATTATAAAAAAACACGCTATTATGGAGTTTTTGGATGTCGTTATTCAAAACGTCGTCACTTATACGTTTTTGCTGTAGCCATAACATTACGGTGATAGTAAGTTACAATATTTTTTAAGTAAAATGACATATATGGTGACCATGATAACTTTTATTTAACTTTGTTTGAAAGATGTATATTTTGGGTGATTCATATTTTCTTCTTGACCCTTAACTTCAACTTTGTACATGTTTAAACCCTACTTTGGCTAAGTTTATCGTTTTGATCCTAAAAATTAAGGTGGCGTTTTTGGCTCACAGAATTAAATTTGTACATGTCAAAATTGGTATCTCGTCAAAGGAGTTAGAATATGAAAAATTAGAATGAAAATCAATCATATTCGAGCAAACGTTTGGTTGACATGAATTGGGATAGAATTTGTCAAAGAAATTGAAATATGTTATTTTGCTTTAATCCAAAAGACTAATTCCACAGGCGGACCTTCAATGGTTCACATGGTAGCACGGGCCACCGTATTATATTTTTATCGAAGAGTAAATTTTTTGGATTTGTTAACGCTACAACCGTATCATTTTTGGTGCTCTTAAATAATTTAAAACTAAACTTGCAACTCAAATAGGGCAACTGGCCCACTGACTTTTCCCAATTGAATTAGAACTCCTTATATATATGGTACCAATTCGCTCCTAGTTTGATGCAAATAATTAATTTTTTTAGGTAGCAAGTCTATATAACAACATTTAATAACCATTTTTAATTTGCTTTTAGTTATTAAAGAACATCAATATCAAATACTAAAACCGAAAAAACTCTTGAAATCAACAAAAAACAGAAAAAACCTCTTGAAATCGATAAAAGTTCCTCGAAATGAATAAAAAAAAACTTAGCAAAAAACTTTAAAAATCCCCCGAAACAGTAAAATTAGGTTAAAAATAAATCGAAATATATTGTCCGTTAGTAAAAACGAAAAGGCGCGTTGATAAAACAATATTTTTTTTTAATTATTTTTTTGTCTATTGTATCGTGCCACCTTATCAAAAAATTTATGGGTCCGTCCTGACTAACTCTATGCATTTTCGAGGGCATTAAATTGGGGTGTTAATGATTCGAGAATTTAACAAGGTACTCAAGTTCTATCTCATTTATCTTGAGCTCGAGCTTGGTATAAAATTCTTGAGCTCGAGACAATCTCAAACTAAAGTTTGTTTTGCATAATGAGTCGAATGTGTCACACACATATTTGTTTTGACATGTGTGAAATCTCGATTAAATCTTTTTTAGGTCGAGGTGAGTCATACGATAATACAACTTTTCAAGCAGAATATGTTGATATGTTCATAAATCATACACTCAAAACAAAAAAATTAAAAAATGTTATTGCTTGCAATAGACATCAAACTGGGGCTAATAAACGAATTAGTCAGTCTCCAATTTGAGCCGACAAATGAGTTTATAAAACTTCAAATTCTGTCATAATGTGTAAATCATTTTTTAAACTAGCATCGAGCTTGAACACTGAAAAATTATTTGAGCTCTAGCTCGAACACCCTGTTGAAATAATTATTCGAACTCGAAAAATTGATATTATTTTTCGAGCAGATCCCAAACAACATGATACTTGACTCAACTTGTTAACACCCATAAGCAAATTAAGAGATTACCTAACAATTCTTATTTGGGTTGTTCATCGGTTGACGGATGTGAGGGGAACCGAAGCGATCAAATTATCCATTGGATGTTGGATTTTGCCAACCGAATCGATCAAATTAACATCGGATAACCAAACTGATCCAATCCAATGGATGATTGGATCGCTTCGGTTCCCTCCATTGGATATCCGTCGGATATCAAATGGATGATCCAATGTGACTGGATCCATCCAATGTGTTAATTGTTAGTGCCAAAAAATGACTTAACAGTAGCCGGATGATTCGGACCTAAATCAACTAAAGAAAAAAAGAAAATCACTTCTAAAAACCAAAAAACTGAAAGTAAACAACACAAAGAATTGTTGACGCAGAAAACCCTCTTCGGAGGGAAAAAACCGCGGGAGACCGTAAAGAGGATCGTCGGTGCATTATGGACGTCAAACAGGGACGCCGACCTTTGGAACAAGTAAACAAAGTTACAAGACAAAAGTGTGTGAATGTGTAGTCGCGAGTTTAGGACGGGTGTCGTGACTCGTGCTGCAGTTGTCGAGACTGTCGATGGCATTGTCGAGAGCTGCTATGAGTATTCTCAGAATGCTTTCTCCGGTATTCTTTAGTTAAGCAATCGTACCATCCCTGCTTGTTTAGTCTCTCTTTTATAGTTGATCTTGAGATTCCAGCTTTAATTGCTCTCTAACGGCTATAACGGTTGTGCCTTGATTAGTCTTCATGACTGCCATAATGTCGTTCGACCTGTAACTGAAAATAATATAAATGGATACATAACGGACATAACTGTCGTCTATGTCGCCGTTAGGTGAGTTCCGTTAGTTGAGTTATGTTAACTTCTGACGAAACTAACGATAGTAACGGAAGAATCCTTAACAGAGTTAACGAAGTTAACGGTATAAATTTTCGGGTATAACAGTTTGCCCCTAAATTTTTGAAAAAGTTTTTTGGCTGAAGATTTTTCAAGAATTTATTTTTATCACACGATCAATTCTTTTGGTAACTGTATCGATCAAATGTGTTAACTGATGTGGTTAGGATCTGCAACCGGTTTTAGATTAAGGGATAAGAATTCAGATGATGTCATCCACGTGATATGCGAATGACATATGCGTGGGACAGGTGTCAGATGTTTGTTGGTTGCATGATAAACCCGGACAGTTGTCGAGCCGGGGGTGAATGAATCGCCCTTTTTTACTTGATATATATGGAAACGATTTTTTTTCCATTTCTCAGGCATTCTTCCTCTTTTTAACGACCTGCAAGCTTTTTTTTCAAGATCTTTTTTCTTTCTGTAAAAATGTCGAACTTCTTAAGTTCCATCTCTACTCCGGACGATCTTCAGGTCTTTAAGGACCTTGCCTGGATTCCCGATTATATCGTGTTGGAGAGTCCTGGAACCCATAAGGCCGAAGATTGTCCATCTGATCGATTTGTCCTATATGAATACCCATTTAAAATCGGTCTCCCATGGGAGTCTTCTGCTTTAGTGAGAGACTTCTGCTTTAGTGAGAGACTTCCTGGGTCGATTCAGGATATCGTCGGGGCAAATGATGCCCCAGTTTTGGAGAATCTTTCAAACCATCGAACGATTGACCACCAAGTGGGAGCATGACTTCACTGTCCACGAGTTGCTCTTGACTTATCAAATCAAGGCCGATTTTGAGCACCGTTTCAGTCCTTATACCAAGGATCGCAGGGGTCAAGTGCTGATTTCGGGGACGGCGGTGAATGATCGTGGCTGGAGAAAACGTTATGTTTTCTGCAGTTTGACCCCAACTGCTCCAGTCGTGGACTGGATTGTCTATGGTTGACCCACTGAAGGTATGAGTTTATTTTTTTTGCTTATCGTATATGTATATTATCTTTAACTCCTGTTGTTTTTTCAGAGGTGGTATGCGACCTTGCCCCTCTACCTGATTCTTCGGCCAAACTGGCGCTCTTTCGACAAATGCCGGACCGGGGATTTCATGTCAATGACCTCACAAGAGAGTGTGAGGTTATTGTGGATGAGAGGATGAGGGTGCGGCCTCTGTGGATGAGGAGGATGAGGGTGTTACCTTCATCAGATCGTCCTCTCCAGCTTCAGGTTAGTCGAGTGAGGAAACGCTTACTTTTATTTGTTTCCCTTGATCGATTAACCTTGTATATACCTTTTCTTGCTTTCAGGACTGTAAAGGGATTTTCCCCATGGTCGTAGGATTTTACCTGCCCGGAGGGGCTTAAATCGCCGAGGCGCTTTCGAGACTCCCCTGAGGGAACCGCCTTCTGGAACTTTTAATTCCAAGAAGGCGAAGACGTCGGTGGCCGCGAGGCCATCGTTCGTAGCTGGGTCCTCTATCCCGTCTAGGGATAAAGGAAAAATGCCTATGGAAGAGGAGCCTTCCATTTTTGGCAATGACTCTGAGCTTACCACTTTTCAGGTAACGACGTTTCTTTCGTCATCATGCATCATGCTTTCCGGCAGTCGTGCGTTTTTTTTTCTGACGTTTTTGTTCTATCCAAGCTCTTCAGGCGTCTTTAAGCCAAGCCCCTGGCGACCTCTTCCTCTTTGGAAGAGAAGGTCTGTGACCGGGAAAATCTCTGCTGATGTCAGAGGAAAGGGTGTCGGGTGACGCGGCGAAGCTCTTTCATCGTCTTGAAGAGACCCAAGAGGAGCTCTATCAAGAGAGAAACGTCAACCTCAATCTCCAGTAGCGCTTGCATGCTGCTGTGGAGAAAATCAAGTCCCTGGAGGGGGAGTTGGAGGCTGCCCTTATCGGGAAGGTGACCGAGGTTAATGGCCTTAAGTCTCAGCTAAGTGAGGCTCAAGCAAAGATTGTTAACCTAAGTGGTCGACGGGCGAAGCCTGCCTCTTCCGCTCCTTGATTTTTCTTTTTTCTTTTTCCTTTTTTCTGTTTCATGGGCGACACTTTAGGTCGTACCATTTTTTGTAATGACTATTAATATATATATATATATATATAAATCATTTTTTTGTTATTTATCCTTGTTTTCGTGCGATCTTGTGACTTCTGGCGTACCTGCGTTCTAAGGTTTGACCAACGACCCTCCGAAGCTGAAGTTAGTAATCGTCATAAAAAATAAAAACAAATAAATAAATCGTGCAAAAAAGACTTGCGAACTTTAAAAGAAATACTTCCTGAGATGAGTTGCATTCCAGCTTCATGGGATATCTTGACCATCCATGCCTTGCAGGCGATACGCTCCTTTTCCCATGACCTGGGTGATCTTGTAAGGTCCTTCCCATTTAGCCGCTAATTTACCGGTGTTGAGTTCTTGGGTATTTTGGGAGACCCGTCGTAAGCAAAGTCCCCTTCCTGGAAGGTTTTAGTCTTCACATTTTTGTTGAAATGCCAAGCGATGGTCTGCTGTTCAAATGCCATTCGAACGAGTGCGGCTTCTCTTAATTCTTCTAGACTATCTATGTCGTAACTCAAGTCGATTAGATTTTGTTCAACTGTCTTATGGTGTGCCACAGGTATCCTAGCCTCGATTGGTAATACCGCTTCGCATCCATAAACCAGAGAAAAAGAGTTTTCCCGGTGGCTGTCCTGGGTGTTGTTCGATTAGCCCATAAGACATTCGGAAGCTGCTCTATCCATTTTCCTCTTGCAGAGCTAAGACGTCGTTTGATGCTATTAATAATAGTTTTGTTGCTTGATTTAAGCCAACCCATTAATCGAGGTTATGAGTTTTATGTAGCGATCTTCGCAGAATTTCCTCGTTCTTTCACTGATGAACCGTGATCCATTATCACATACTATTTCTGAGGGGATTCCAAATCTACATATTATGTTCTTTTGGATAAAGGCGATTACTTCCTTGTCCCTTATCTGTGAGAAGGCTGCGGCCTCGATCTGTTTGGAGAAATAATCCGTGAGTATTAAGAGGTATACTTTTTGGCCGGGGGCCAGAGGTAGTTTTCTTACTATGTTCATTCCCCAGCGCATGAACGGCCACGGGGTTAATGTCGAATGTAACGTTTCCGATGGTTTATGCGTCGACCCCGCATGCCTTTGACATGAATCACAACTTTGAACATACCTTGACGCATCTTGTTGCAGTGTCGGCCAATAATATCCTTGTCGCAAATTCCAGTTTGCTAGGCTTCGGCCTCCAGAATGACTTCCGCATTCACCCTCATGCATTTCTCTGAGGATTTCGATCATCTGGATCTTTCCTACGCATCGTAGGATGAGTCCAATAGAAGATCATCTGTAAAGACGATCGTTCGTTATAACGTATCTGGAGGACTTAAACCGTATTTTCCTGGCTTTCAATTTATCTTCCGGAAGTCGATCGTCTTTGAGATAATCCATAATTTCTTTAAACCATTCTCCTTCGTCGTTGCTTGTTATGACCATAGCGTCATTTCTTTCAATCGATGGTAATTCTAGATGAATTATTGGTATATTTTCAAACTTGGATTTGCTGAGGGCTGATCCTAAGTTAGCCAGTGCATCTGCTTGCATATTTTGATCTCTTGGTACTTGCTGTATCGTACAATATTCAAAGTTTTTCATTTTTTCTTTTGCGACTTCGAAATACTTCATCATTTGAGTGTCCTTAGTCGCGAACTCTCCATTTAACTGATTGACAATCAATAGCGAATCACTTTTGACCGAGAGATGTCCTGCCCCCACATCATGGGCTATCCCGAGTCCGACAATTAGTGCTTCATATTCTGCTTCGTTGTTCGTTGCCTTGAAGTCACAGGATATTGAATATACCATTGTGCCCCCCTGTGGTGATTTTAAAACGAGACCTAGCCCAGTTCCTCGTATATTGGATGAACCATCGACGTAAAGAGTCCACTGACCGTCATTTAAAGTCGCCACAGATGAGATCTCTGCAAGGGCTTCCTATTCTAGGTCAGGCGTAAAATCTGCGATAAAGTCGGCAATCGCTTGTGACTTTATTATTGTGTGTGGAACGAATAAAATGTCGTAAGCACTCAGATATATGCTCCACTTCGCGAGTCTTCCCGTCAATTATGGTTTTCTTAAGACAACCTTGAGTGGATAGTTGGTGACGACGTTCACCGGATGAGATTCGAAGTAATGTCGTAACTTCTTTGCAGAAGTTACTAACGATAGGAGTAATTTCTCCATCGATGAATATCGTGTTTCAGTGTCGACGAGGGATTTGCCTACATAATAAATCGGCCTTTGATGGCTTTCGTCTTCTCGAACCAGTACTGGACTTACGAAAGTTTTACTAACCGATAAGTACAAGTACAGGGTTTCGTAATCCTTTGGCTTCGATAGGAGAGGTGGAGACATCATATACTCCTTAAGTTCCTCCAATGCTTTCTCATGGTTTTTAGTCCAATCAAAGCCTTTATTTTTTCTTAGAACATTCTAAAACAAATGACATTTATTCGAAGATTTTGAAATAAATCTATTCAAAGCTGCGACTCATCCAGTTAAGCATTGTACTTCTTTTAGGTTCCTTGGTGAGCGCAGGTCGAGGATAGCCTTGATCTGGTTGGGGCTTGCTTCGATGCCTTGCCTTGTGACCATATGTCCCAGGAATCTTCCGGCTCGAACTCCAAAGGAACATTTAGTTGGGTTCAGCTTCATGTCGTATTTCCTGAGCACTTCGAATGATTCTGCGTAGTGTCCGATATGATCAGTCGCATGCTTTTATTTGACGAGTATGTCGTCAATATAAACTTCCATTGTTTTTCCAAGATAATCCTTGAACATCAAATTGACAAGTCGTTTATATGTCGATCCTGCGATTTTTAGGCCAAATGGCATTACTTTGTAACAGTAGATGCCTTTGTCCATCATAAAAGCTGTTTTTCCTGGTCGTCAGGATGCATAAGTATCTGGTTGTACCCAGAATACGCATCCATGAACGTCAATAGTTCATGTCCTGCAGTGGCGTCGACCATAGCGTCGATATGTGGAAGAGGAAAAGGAGCCTTAGGACATGATTTGTTTAAATCTGTAAAATCGATACAGGCTCGCCACTTCCCATTTATCTTTTTGACCATGACAACGTTGGCCAACCACTCTGGATATTTGACGCCTCAAATCTTTCCCGATTTTAGCAAATTGTCGACCTCTTCGTTGATGATTTTGTTCCTTTACGGAGCGAACTTTCTGCGCTTTTGCATGATCGGTGGAAAGTTTGAATCCACATCCAACTTGTGTGATATGATATTTGGGTCTATGCCAACCATTCTTCGTGCATCTAAGCGAAACAGTCGGAGTGGTTTCTGAGGAAGTTTATGAGGTCACTTTTTATTGCTTCATTCAGGGATGCCCCTAGAAATACTGTCCGCTCTGGCCTGGCGGGATCGATGGCAACTTCTTGAAGTCTATATTCGTCAGGGGACGCATCGCCCGCCTGGCTCTGTAATTGCTAGATGTTCTGCTTTTGGGGCTTCATCGCGACTTTGTAGCATTCTCTAGCGTCCTTTCGTTCGCTTTTTATCTCTTGAATTCCCCATGGAGTGGGAAATTTTATTGTTTGATGAAAGGTCGAGGGGACCGCTTTCATGTCATGTATCTAAGGTCTTACCAAGATAACGTTGTAGGCTGAGGAACACTCGACCACATTAAAGCGGGTCGATTGATTAACCCCTTTTGCAAAGATTGGCAGTGTGATCTCCCTTATGGTTGTGGAAGCGTCGTCGTTGAAGCCGACTAGGACTGTCGAGCGTCATACAATCTCTTTTTCGCTTATCCCCATTGCTTTGAGTGTGCTAAGAAAAATAATGTTGGCTGAGCTGCCTCCGTCGACAAGGATCCTTTTGGTCAGACAATTCCTGATAGTTAACTATATGACAAGACCATCATGGTGTCGTCGTCTGACGTCGCCGAGATCTTCATCATCGAACGTTATAGTCATCGAATTGAGCTTTCCGTCATCTTCTTTTTGGCGGTCGATGGGAATGCTGGATTCATCGTACTTTTGGCCCGCGTGTCTTTTTGCGGCAGAATATGTCAGTCCACAGATGTCGGATCCTCTTGTCACACAATTCACGACTTTAGTATGTGCAGGAGATGTGGGTCTAGAGATCTTACCTGGGTTTTGCGTCGAGAGCAAGTCACTAAGATGACCCTTTTGTGATAGCCATGCGACTTCCTTCTTCAGGGCCTGACAGTTGTCTGTATCATGTCCATGGTCACCATGGAAGTCGCACCATTTGGTTATATCTTTCTGATCGTTCGGTCAATCGATTTTCTTAGGCCATCGAATCGTGGTTTGTGCATTGTTTAACATTTCTACCAATTCCTTAGGGGTACCTGCAAAACCATACGTAGAGATTTTCGGGTATTGGGTGAATTTAGATTATACCTTGCTTTCAGCCTTTTTCTTGTCAAATCGGACGTTAGAGACGACTTTCGAGTTCTTGAAATCTGGCTTCTTGACCCCAAGAGTCTTTTTATCAGTCGAAGTTCTTTGTCGGAACGCAGCGTCATCTTCGACCCTCATGTGAGCGAGAGTCCTAGCTCTTACGTCCTCAAATGTATCAGCCGGGTATTTAGTGAGATCTAGGTATAATCCTGAGCTATCATTTAATCCTCGCTTGTAGGCTTTGATCGTTGTTCTGGTGTCACAGTTGCGAATTCCAATCATTTCCACGTTGAATCTGTTGAAATAACTTCTGACTGATTCACCCTCTTTCTGGATTACATAATAAAGATCGCATGTTTGTTTCTCCATCTTGCGACTACTGGTGAACTGCTGAAAAAATTGATTAACTAGATTGGCGAAGGAGTGTATTGATTTGTGCTTGAGGTTGATTAACCACTGAATGCAGCACTAGTGAGAGACACTCCGAAACTTTTGCACATGCAAACCTCTAGGAAATTATGGGGTATCGACGCTGTCCACGTAAGTTGTCTATAGTGTGCGACGTGCTCATTGGGATCTGTGATACCCGAATATTTTGGCGTGAATGTAGGAACATTGTTTTTCTTGGGAACGTCTACCAGGGCGATCGAATCTGCGAATGGTGAGGCTTAGAATCCTGTTGGAGGCTCGACGTCGACCGGAACTGTTGCTCCAGGAAGTTTCGCAAGTATCGCCAACATTCTTCCAGGAATTTCAAAGGTGTTGAATGGATTATTCACGTTCGTCATTGGGATCGACGTGTGGTTGGTCGAAAATGGTATGCTCCGATGGGTAGAATCATGATTTTTACCATTAATAGTCATATTCAGATTAACGGTGTACGTGTATACGGTGGTATTTGGGATAGGGGTGGATACGTATGCTTGTCCCAAGAAAGGATTATCTATTGGAGAGGGCGGTACATGTGGCATATATGGTTGTTCTGTAACAGAGTTATTCGGTGCGGGTATATGCGTTTGCGAGTTATTTTGAGGAGCTGACGTGGTCGTGAACAAATGTTCAAGCAACGGTGGGATTGGTACGGTTACAGATGCTTGTGAAGTCGCTAGAGAAATTGGTGTGTATGTTAACGGAGCAGATGTCGGAATTGGAATGGACGGATATGCCTGCGGAGAGGATCGAGGCGGTGGTGGCGGCAAGGGAGTTTGAGATCTCGTCTCAGGCACCGATGTTGACGTCGAAGCACCATTTGTGTTCCTTAGGGCCAGAATTTCTTGGTGAGCTCTTCGGTTTTGTTCTTCCAAGAAATTTATCCGCTGGCGCATAGCTTCGAGGTTATTGGACGTATTTCCGCCTTGAACATCCTCTATTCTCACCATCCTGTGCTTACAGAAAATTCAATCAGATTAGTAAAAAAGAAAGGTTTCTAGAAGAGATTTTTTCTCTAGTTGGGTTCCACGGATGGCGCCAAACTGTTAATGCCAAAAAATGACTTAACGGTAGCCGGATGATTCGGACCTAAATTAACTAAAGAAAAGAAAATCACTTCTAAAAACCAAATAACTGAAAGTAAACAACACAAAGAATTGTTGACGCGGAAAACCCTCTTCGGAGGGAAAAAAACCGCGGACGACCGTAAAGAGGATCATCGGTGTACTATGGACATCAAATAGGGACGCCGACCTTTTGAACAAGTAAATAAAGTTACAAGACAAAAGTGTGTGAATGTGTAGTCGTGAGTCTAGGACTGGTGTCGCGACTCGTGCTGCAGTTGTCGAGACTGTCGATGGCGTTGTCGAGAGCTGGTATGAGTATTCTCAGAATGCTTTCTCCGGTATTCTTTAGTTAAGCAATCGTACCATCCCTGCTTGTTAGTCTCTCTTTTATACTTGATCTTGAGATTCCACCTTTAATTGCTCTCTAACGGCTATAATGGTCGTGCCTTGATTAGTCTTCATGACTGCTATAATGTCGTTCGACCTGTAACTGAAAATAATATAAATGGATACATAACGGTCATCTATGTCGCCGTTAGGTGAGTTCCATTAGTTGAGTTATGTTAACTTCTGACGAAACTAACGATAGTAACGGAAGAATCCTTATCAGAGTTAACGAAGTTAACGGTATAAATTTTCGGGTATAACATTAATTCAATCCAATTTTTAGCAATGAAACACATTAATTAATCGGTTTTAATATGTGTTAAAACCAACACAAGTGAAGCTAATAATTCAAAAACCAACACAAAAACAAATTTTTGATTTAAGCAAATTGAAGACAAACTAACTGATGATAATTGGATGGATAACTGGGTAGTCATCTGATGGTTAATTGGATGTTGGTCGGTTCGGTTGGTTTTGGTCGGTTCTGGGCTGCCATCCAAAAACCGAGTGATCGAAATTGAATGTTGAAATTTTCAATCCGATCTGATTCAATTACATTTGAATGTCCAATTATAGTCGGACGGTTCTAATTGAATCGGTCGGTTCCAATTGGATCGGTTGATTTTCTGCACACCCTAATTCCATGTTTCAAACTCTCTATTTTCATATTTTTTCATTCAGTTGTACTTTAGTAATCTCTATCTAAACCATCGCCAATTCAATATGTAGTACTCTTAGGAGGTGTTTGGTTCACAGAATAGAATTCTGTGGAATTGAAATCTATGAAAGGAATTTGACTTTGAATGAATTGGAATGGAATTTGACCACGTGTTTGTTTGATAGGAATTGGAATGGAATCTCGCAAAACAAAATAGAAATATGCATTTATCGGGGGAAGGTGACAATTGTGTCGACAACGTTAGTGGTGTGGTGGTGGTTAGGTGGGGTGGGGTGGGTAGGGTGAGGCGGTGGGTGGCAACTATGACCGCAAAAAAATAGTGGTGTGGTGGTGATGGTGGGGGTGGTTGTAGCGGTGGGTGGGGTAGCGGTGGTGGAATGATGATATTAATTGATGGAATATTAATTGATGGTGGTGGTGGTGGCGGCGGTCGCTGCGACAGCGGTGGTGGTGGCGGATATGTTGCCGGCAAGGGTGGGGTGGGGAGAGGGTGGTGGTTAAATTTATTTTTGTCTTTCTAAATGAAAATTATAAATTATGTTATATTTGCCATCAAAATGGAATTCAAAATCCTTCACATATGCTAAGGATTGGTCAAATCCCTCAACCGCAGAATTCGGTGGAATCCAATCCATTCATTCCACGAACCAAACAACGTTAAAGAATTTGGTCAAAGGAATTTGTCATTCCAATTCCATCAAATTCCTTTAAATTCCGCGAACCAAAGAGCCCCTTACAGTATTAACATACTAATTTAAGCTTCACGTTACCCGATATTCTCCAAAGGGGATAGACACTAAAAAAATTTGTTGCTTTGAAAATATATATATATATATATATATATATATATAACAATATTCTGTACGTGCAACACTGAGGTTCGAAGAAATGTTCTTGGTGCAAGTAATTGTCTAGATATTCTCATTTTGTACTTCTAATACTTTTTTGCTTGAACAAAAAATCATACCAATTTTGAGCAACGGTTCAAGTTTGCAAGAAATCACATATTAGAATTTAGTTGTTGGTAAATACGAGAATGAAAGCGAATTCACCAACAAACAAGATCACTTTTATGAATTGGTATTATACCCTTGTGTGGCTCCTCCTCAATCACTATTTAGTGGCGGACTACAATTTTTTTCGAGCGGGTGCATCCTTAAATTGTATCAAATGTTTTCGGTTGATTTCGAGGGATTTTTTAGCCAAATTTCCCGTTTGGGGATTTTTTTTTAAGTTTTTCGGTTGATTTCGAAGGATTTTTTTAAGGTTTTTGGTTGATTTCGAGTGATTTTTTTATGGTTTTTGGTTGATTTCGAGTGATTTTTTAAGGTTTTTGGTTGATTTCGAGTGATTTTTTAAAGCAGTGCTCCTTTACCTTGAAATATCAAAAGTTTAGCGGGTGCACCTTATGTAAAAATTATGAAACGCGATATTTTTTACCCTTACGGAACATGGTTGAGAGGTAGCACGAGAACCCCCTCCCCAACGGGTGGGTCCGCCCCTGTCAGTATTCTCTATAACTCAATTATCTTAGGGTTTGTTTGGTTGGTTTTCATCACGTCATATATGGATAAAGTTGTTTGTGTAAATTGAGAAAGTTTTTGTTTCATATAGTTTTTTTCGTAGATAAAAGGAACGTGTTTTTAACCGGAAGGAGTAGGTTTGGGACAAAAAAATTGGTTTTCTACATAAAACTTCTGCAAGAACCTTACTGAATAAGTCACTTTTTTATGTTATTAGACCACTACGAAACAATAATGTATAGTTGACCGAATAAACTATAAGTTTCATTAAGCCCGTTAATTTATTAACAAATATGTCCTTAAATCTGATCTTACCTGATTGTAGAAACTTCAAAAGGGACCTAAAGTGTAGTTTACAATATATAAAATGAAAACATAACTCATAAAGAAAATGCTATATATAGCATTTATGTAACCACTATAACATTCATAGTAAGAATTTATTGTGATATTACAAAAATATATAATGGAGATCTTGAGAAGCAAAATTATATACCATAACAAACTCTCTCTTTTTTTTTCTAAAATTTTCTTCTGTGTTTTTTAAATCCACACGTTACAACTTATAAATTCTAATATAAGTTATATGATGCAAGTCTTATTGTACGTATATGTATTTTTTTTTTTGAATTTAGAAAGGCTTAATCAAGTTTTTGAATTTTAGAAAAATACCTTTAAAAACCGGGAATGGGACGGGGGACAGGTAACATAGTATAAATATATTATATATTTATTGTTCAATATATAATTTATAAATAATTATATTTTACATCTTTTAAATTTAGAAATAGTATTTTAATCATATTTTTTAGATATATTTTTTAAGTTGTCTTACTTTTTTAGATAAAAAAGAGTCGACAATACTTGATCAAACAATTTTGTATAAGATAATGATTTTGTTTACATATGCATCCGAAAATGTTTGATCAAATAATCACGTATGACTTTGTGATTTTGTTTATATATACATATTTTATAATTGATACTTCATAAAAGTAAAATTTTGAGAAAATATGTGAGATTTAAAATGGACAATTATCGATTGAGTGTGGTGTTTAACACATTTGATTTAAAATATTTCACATAAACCCGGGGGCAGGCATCTTCGATTTAATATCTTTTAGATTTAGAAATAGTTTTGACATTTCTTTTTTCTATATATATATATATATTTGAGTTGTTTTACTTTATTTAGGATAAAAACGTTGAAAGCTGAAAGCGTTTGATCAAATATTTACATATGTTGCTGTGATTTTGTTCACATATAAATATTTGATACTCTATAAAAACAAAATTTAAAATATGTAAGATTTAAACATGAATCATTATCGATCGACAGTGATATAACTTATATTTTTTGCAAACTCGGATTGTTTATCTTTATATCATCCTTATTTAATTTAATATCTTGTTGTATTATTGTGTTTTTTCGATCCAGCCTGAAAAGACAATGGTATTATTGGTATGTTCACTTGCAAACGAAATGGTATACAAGTATATTCACATGTTGTCGAACTTACTTTTGTTTTCTACTTTTTTTTGTTCCATAATTAGATTATAATGTAAATTGTAATCTTGAAAGACTACATTAATAATAACAAAAGCCTAATTTAAGCAAATAACACATCGAAGATACCAATTCTGATACCAATTCTTGCCGTCCATAGTCCATTAGTTTACTTGTACTGAAAACAACTTGTTCGACTTGTATTTAATTGTTGGCTTATTAACGTTATTAATTACAAAAATGTCGTTTGCAAAACAACTATTTTAATTTTTTTGTTCAACAAACTTTATAAATACGATTTTCTTGTTATATTAGACGTATGTCATCATAACAAAATTGGATTTATAAGATGTCAACAGTGTTTCAAATAAAATGTCGTATTAGCCATTTTATAGGGACCCTTTTGAAAATGTTCTATAAACAACAAATGTCCTATAAACACCTTTTGTAAGACACTTGTTTTATACAACATTTTTTTCAAATAGTGTGGGTAAAATAGCTAATATGACGTTTTATTCTTAAAATGTTCTATAAATCTTGTTAAAACGTCCAAAGGCGTTCTATAAACTTATTTCAATACTCTTACATAGGACGTTTACCGTTTGGTATCAAAAACTCGAGTTCTATAAAGAAGTCTGATGGGACATTTAGGCCCAATGTTCGAAAAAGCTTGTCGTAAAAGCTGCCATGGCGTGTCGCATTTCAAGGCTTGTGTCTCACGCTACGTTATGTCTTAGGCACGCCATGACGTAATGTGCGGTTTTTGTAACACGATATTCGGTTTTACTTGTCTTTTTAATGTCTTATTTCTTAGTTTTTAGTATATACCTTTATTTAAATTGGTTAGTATTATTGATTTATTGAGTAAATAGTAGAAAACATATGCTTATGTATATAATGACATCCATTTGATAGACTTTGGCAACCAGTCTAACTTTGTTTCTGACCACAATGTCATCCTCGTCCTTCTTGTTCCTGGACACCTATTTAGTGCCAATAGCAAGTTTATCTTCAGGTAAAGAAACCAGAGCCCATACCTTATTTTTCTCGAATTGAACGAGCTCTTCTTGCATTGCATTGATCCAGCTTGGGTCATAAAGTGTTTCATGAACTTTCTTTGGTTCTAACATTCTTAGAAAGTTTACAAAGAAACATTCATTGGCACTGACAAATCTGGTCTGAACATCATCAGAAGGATCACCAGTTATTTGGTGTGATGGATGGTCTTTTATCCATTTTGTCATTGCCAGTGTGGGGTTGGAGGAGTTTGGGCTTCTGTATCAATATGTTGAAGTATGACTTCGTTTAAGCTTAGTATTGGTGATGATGTCTCTCCTTGCTCCCTTTTAGAATGTGGTCCAGAGGTGCTAGGTTCTGATACAGAGACACTAGGCACTAGCCTGCCCCCTATTGACTAAGTCACTGAATAAAGTACAACACTAAATATATATATTAGTATCTTATACAAATTTTCTAATTATATATATAGATTAATAGTTTAATACATTAATAAAATAGTATAATAATAAAAATATATATTATTTTATTATTAAGAGTGTTTTTAGAGTTTTTTTATAGTGTGTCGTTGGAGTTGAGTTTTTTTTGTGTTCGAAAACCCACCATTTATAGTGTTTTTAATGGTTTCCTTCCCAACACTAAAAACACAAAAAGAAAGATCTTATCATCTCTAAAAACACTAAAAAATGGAAGTCCAACTTTTGAAGTTCAAAAAATATATATTGATATTTTATTCCACTTTTCTAATTATAGATAGATTAATAGTTTAATAAAATAAGTAATACATACATATTATTATTATTATTATATTAAAAAAAACTACTATTTTAGTCTCCTGTGGTTTGGTGTTTATAACTATTTTCATCCCTATGATTTAAAAACTACCTTTTACATACCTACGGTTTGCATTTTCTTTCCTTTTTTAGTCCCTCAAACCAATTTCATTAAATTTAAAACCATTAAATCAAAGACATTTATGTCTTTTTTATTTTATTTAATTTTCTAATTAATAATTATTTAATAATTGATTCAAAAATAATAATAATATATTAAATTTTGTATTTAATACTCTTTTACAAAGCAAGTTTAAATTTTTTGTTATAAATTAAGAAATACAACTTATTACAGTAAATGTACAAGATTTTTTTTTGTAAATCAAGGGTATTAATTTTGTTCATTATACAATCCAAAATTTATAATTAAAATACAATTGGAATTATAAAAGCAATAGAACATTAGGATAATGTTATTTCAAATCTAAAAAAGGAACTCAAACTTAAGTATTATTTCAAACTCAAATAAAGAACCAAAATTATGATATTTTATAATATTTTCAAATCCTAAAATATTCAATATTGAGATTATTTTAAAGTTAATTGATGTAACGATCGTAATAATATAATTTGTAAAAATATATTTTTAAAAGAGTATAAAATGTAATTTAAAATTTAAAGATAATTCTTTTTATATCATGTAAAATCAAGAGGTTAGTGGAAATAGTGTAACTTTAAAATCTTATACATTTATCATAACAATAGTATAAAGTGTAATTTAAAACTTTAAAATGATTTGATATTTAATATTAGTGTAACTTTAAAATCTTGTACATCTTAACAATAACTTTTTAGCATGTTTTTTAGTAATAGTGTGTATATATATATATTATAGATATAGATATAAAATATAAAATATAATAGAATCTATTATTAAATACTAAAATGTAACATATTTTTATTATCTTTTAATCAAATATTAAATAATTTTTGATAGAAAATTAAATAAAATAGAAAAGACATAAATGCCCTTTATTTAATGGTTGAAATTTAATAAAATTGATTTGAAGAACTAAAAAGAAAAGAAAATGCAAACCATAGGAACGAAAAAAGTAGTTCTTAAACCATAGAGACAAAAATCGTTATAATCATCAAACCACAGGGACAAAAATAGTAGTTTACTCTAATATTAAAGATTTTTTAGTGTTAGTGTGTAGTTAGAGTTGGATTCTTTTTAGTGTTCAAGAAACCTACCATTTTTAATGTTTATAGTATTATTTTTTTAATGATTAGGTTGGAAATGCCCTTACTGAATAAACCATACATATCATACAGCCCATGAAGCCACCCTGAAATTTATCAGAAACAAAAAAGCTTAACGTGGACAGCAGATACATACAGTTCCCACCACTTATTTATATATTAAACAAAGACATACACAACTTAAAGGCTGAATGCTCTTCAATTTCCATACCAACCCAAAATGCATATAATTTTCCAAAATGGATTCATAGCAGCAACAGTAGTAGTAGTTTACAGTTGGTAAAAAACATCCCAAAAATTCAATAAAACCTTCACAAGAAAACCATACACTTTCCAACAAGGGGAAAACCCGCTAAGACGATAGAAAAAAAAACACAAGAATCGTGAGAGCCACCTTTACGTATAAAAATGCCAAGGGTGACAACACCAACAAACGAGAATGAGATGAATCCTTTTTCTTTCGTATGATTAACATGCACAACCACCTCGTTGCTCTGTTTCTTGTACAGCCTCGGGGACGCCCTGGAAATATCTGTTCCACATCCGAAAAGATTTTAAGTTATTTATCACTGTATAAATATATATATATATATATATATATATATCTATATATATATATAGAGAGAGAGAGAGAGAGAGAGAGAGAGGAAAGTTCAAATGCGAAACCAAATTTGGTTGCGAACATGAGAACAAAGAAGAATGCGACATGTGTCCATTCAGGCTGGAAGGGCATTCGGTATGAATAAAGAAGGTGAAGTTCATACGTTATTCGGTATGAATAAAGAAGGTGAAGTTCATAAGTTATTCGGTATGAATAACACACATTCAGATCGAACGGGACACGTGTCGCGCTCTCCTTTGTCCTCACGTTCACACCCAAGTTTGAGTTCGCATTTGAACCTGCCCTATATATGTATGTGTATATATATATATATAGAGAGAGAGAGAGAAGGGTTCAAGGGAAAATACTAAGAAAAGAGAAAACTGAAGAACCCCCTAGGAGCCCTCCATCCGGACGTATGCACAAATGCATACAAGCGATTTAAGCTGTTTTTTTTCTATTTTTTTGGCGTTTTCCCTTAAACCTGACCCTATATATATATATAAGGGCGGGTTCATACGAGGATGGTAACAATTTACGAGAATGCGAAGAGCTTTTTTCATGTACAAGATCACATGTGATTTTGCACTAACTATCGCATGGAAAGTCGCCGCAGGCCGCATCATTTATGATTTTGTACATGAATCATATGTGATTTTCTACATGAAAATTTTCATGTACAAAAATGATTGGCTGAGGATTGTCGTCGCATTCTTGTAAATTGTTACTGTCCTCGCATGAACCTCCCTCTATATATATTAATATATTTATAGGATACGTTTCAATTGCAAACTCATCTATTTGTGCAAACTTTGCAAACCATTATATTAGGAAACAATTTATATATTTATGGATAGTTATCATAATTCATTAATTATAGTTGACCTATATATGGAAGATGATAGGTTCATTAATTATGATCATGACTTTGAATTAGAAAACAAAATAATGAATTATGATAACTATCCATAAATATATCAATTGTTTCTTAATATAATGGTTTGCAATATTTGCACAAATAGATGAGTTTGTAATTGAAATCAACCCTATATATATATATATATATATATATATATCATTTTGATTCTAAGTAATGTTCCAAACACAAACCAACAAGTTGGCAAAATTGCATCTAAATAAACTATTATGACCAGAAATTATTTTTAGCCTGCTATCATGGATTTAAAGATCTACAACAAAATATTATAATCTCCCCGACCTCAATTCCTAGGATTCTCATCATGCAAGAATGGTAACCCATGATCATCAAACCCTAGAATGGTTTTTAAACAGTATACACAAGAGAACTGGAACCGAATCTCTAGAGAATTTGACAACTCGTTTGCTTGGCAAGAACTGGAATGAATCTGTCAAATGAATTGTAATACGTCTGTTTGGTACACGGGAACGTAGCTTCATAATTGGAATGAGAAAATGATAACCGACCAAAATACCCTTTATGGTTTCTTTGACGTGATGGTGGTGGTTGACGTGAGATTAAAATAGCATTGATAGCAAGACTAGTAAAACATATGGGAACTCCTATGATTATATATTTATATTTTCACCTTTGAAAGCAAATACTAGTAATAAAATTCAATTATACGACCATAAATATATGTAGCAGCACAGTGAGATGCAAAATCATTTTGTATCATCACTGTTCTAAACCGATATCTACAGAATCTACTTTTATTTCACAACAAATTGAATCATAGAATGCTAGAAAGCAATTATAGCGAAATTGAAATAATCCTAATTCACATTTATACATAAACTTATGGCAAATTGTAGACAATGAAGTTAAATAAACTCTCCATATTATTTCCTCCTACTGGGCAATTCCCTTCTCTCATGTCTATTTTGTTGGATCTTCTAGAGTTTGGATAGTTTAATCGTAGCAATTAAATGCACTCTTGGATGGTTTAAGATGTGTTATAATTGAAGCCATTCTTTCATGTGGTTACTGCCCCTAAAGTTTTCGCCTATAATCTAAGGGATCTGGTTTCATCAAAAAATAATTTGAAACAATAATATAACAAACATTCACGGCTAAACTTATCTTCCCACAAATTGCAATCACATGCAAATTAATACATGTACATGGCTATATCCTGTTTGGCGGTTGCTGAATGATTAAGTGGTCAGAATGATTAAGAGACTCTTATGATATAGTGCAAAATGAAATATAATTGTCTGGTAATTGTTCAGGATGTAATTAGGGCTCTTAATGGTTCAGGGAGGCCCAGGATACAAAATGATTCAGAGGGTTTTGAAACCATTAAGAGGCAGACTTAGCGATTCAGAGGAGGCATCTTAATGGGACTGTTAAGAGGTAAACAAAAGCCCCTAAATGTCTAAAAAAGACCTAGACACAAATAAATCCTATATACCAAAATGAACACAATTGGTCGTACATATTACTCCCTCCATCCCAAATAAGTGTCACTGTGAAAAAGGCAGACAGTTTTAGGAAGGTGTACTTGTACAAATTTTAATTACCTATATGACACTTTTACCCTTAATGATAGAGGGAGAGATTATTTTCTCGTCTTATAATTAAGGGTATAATTGGAAAGTAAACGCTTTTGAAAGTAGACACCTATTTTGAGACAAACTAAATATATATATATATATATGTGGACACTTGTTTTGAAACGGAGGGAGTAATATTTTATCCTGGGCGTTTCCGCAAAAGAAAACATTGCAATTCGTGTGGAACATCTCATAAGGGAAATGTTATTGCAACTCTTGTGGGACGGAGTAACAAACATATGTTGATCGGTTTCTAAGACATGAAACACCCATAAACATTACTTTGAAGTTAAAGACATCTATATTGTTACATATATATATATATATATATATATAACGGTGTATGGTGAAATAACTTTAACAGACGATTAGGGTTGAGTGAAACTTTAGAACATCAGACATGTTCAAGATGGGCATGATGGAACTTATGTGAAGGCTCCAGAATGTACTTTTTTCCATATGTTTCTGTATTCATTTGCTATTTGAAGATGTTATAAATCACCTCCTATAAGTATATAATTACCAAGTATCGCAACTACATCAGTGGCAATGACGAGAACAGTTATGTGTTCAATTACTAAAATCTTTCAACCTAGAAGTCATCTTGTAGTGGATAAGTTGGTTAGAAGAAGATCAGTTTTTCACCATAGATTTCACTTGTTTTACAAACCATTTGCAACTATAAACTTGGCTGAACAAAATCATTAGATATATGTAACGATATAGATGTCTTTAACCATTTGCAAATATAAACCAGAAACAAGCAGTAACTATAAACATGTATTTGCGTTTTAAGTGCACTTACATATCTTGTTCATGTTCGTTTGCCATTGCAGTTCTGGCGATAGAGAGGAATGCAGGATCCACGTTATGGTCTTCCTTTGCAGATGTCTCAAAGTAAGGTATATTCCCTTTTGCAGCACACCATTCCCTTGCCTTCTTCTCAGAAACCTAAATTTCAGATATTTTCAGTAAATTGCAAGAAGCATAAAAAGTTGAAAACAGAATGAACATATACCGAAACCTTACCACTCGGCTATTTCCACCATCTATATCAATCTTGTTGCCAAGCAATATGAAAGGAAAAGTACTAGGGTCTGCTGGATTTGCCTGAAAACATATAAAGATTAGTATCGATTGAATGTTTTCAGCACAAGCCACTCTTTGGCAGTTGCTGAATGGTTGGTGCAGAATGATTAAGTGGTCAGAATGATTAAGAGGCTCTTATGAAATAATGCAAAATGAAATATAATTGTTTGATAATTGTTCAAGATGTAATCATGGCTCTTAATGGTTAAATACAAAATGATTCAAAGGGTTTTGGAACCATTAAGAGGCAGACTTATTTTTTGCCAAACAGGATTCACCTCTTACCGATTCAGAGGTTGCCTCTTAATGGAACTGTTAAGAGGTAAACAAACAGCCCCTAGCTTCAATCAGAGTTGATCAAGCACATTTGCTACATATTTCACATCTATAACCTCAAAAAAAGTAGCTGCACTCTCATTCAAGAAAAACCCACTAGTCTTTGACATCCATTAACAGGATCTCTGCCTCTCTTCACCAAGAAAACTACTTGATAAAGTATTGTTCAGTGCGTTTAGGATGTAAACACTAAGCTGGAAAGCCATTTGAGGGTGCAATGGGTGACAAAGTGGAAGTTCAATGAATTTCTGTCATTTCCATTTTCCATGTCAACAATAAATAAATCAGAAAAGAGAAAGGAAAATTCAGATTAACAAATGAGGATTATCCAAGTTTCTTGTTCCATAAGGTAATGGGTTAAAAGGTAAAATCCCATTGAATTTCTTTGTCATGTTAAAAGATAGAATGAGCTGGTGGTAGATTTGACTTTCACTTGTCATTTCCCATTGTAATTAAGTGAACACAAAATATTAGCCTCCTTACGAGCTATGGCACCAATCCTCTAGTATGAACATGATTCTTTTCCTTAGTTTAAATTATCTTAAAATTTGTTGAATTCATTCTTCCACAATCCAATGGTCAAAAACTGTCCACTTACAACACAAGCAAGAGAGTTCTCAAGAACAGAAACAGTTAAGTATGAAGTTTGATTAGCTTTGATGAAATGAAACTGCAAAGGAGGTGTATATTAAAATGTATAATTTTCCTACAAGTAAGGTGCTTAGTAAACATTTCGCTCACATAAGCCAGCATAACGGTTTTAGAAACACACGTTATCCATTATAAAAATTAATTTTCAGTTTTATAACAAAACTGAAAACTACCATTTAAAGTTCTTAGTTTTATGTACCCATTAGTGGCATATAGAAAAAAGACTGAAACATATAAACACTCCCAATAATCACTACCAATTGGTCAAAGCTCATTGTAGATATCTTCTCTTACGAGCACAAATTTCTTTGAAGAGTAACACCACCGAATTCCAAAATATCATATGTTGTCAAATCCCAATTTAATGGGTTAGATTGCATTTCACTAACACGTTGACATGGTCTAGTAGTTTCAAGCTTAATGTGCTGTCATAGAACAATTGTAAGTCAACTCCCAATGGACTCAATTGGCCAGAGGTTGGAGACAATAGTTATCAAAAAAAATTAACCAAATGCAATGTGGTTTTCTTGACATATAGGACTTCAAACATCAAGTATAACAAGTTCATATTGTAGTACACTTGATGAATGTAATATACGAACTCATAGTTACTGTTAAACGGTTATCACCTAAGAAAGGTTCAAAAAAAAATTCCGAAACTAATATTAATACAAAATCACATACATACCTGCTTGAGAAATTCCTCATGCCAGGTGTCAAGCGTGTCGAAAGATCGCATCACATTTACATCATACACTAGAACACAGCAATCTGCTCCACGATAAAATGCAACACCAAGACTTTGAAACCTCTCCTGTCCAGCAGTGTCCCATATCTTGAAAATGAAATTTTATAACCAGTCAACAAAATCATGCCTATAATCAAACAAGTATCACATACTGGATAATATCAATTAGTTACACAGAAACCGAAACCCACTTGTAAAGTGACAAGCCTGTCATCTATCTGCAGTTCTTTTGTGACAAAATCTGCTCCAATTGTAGCTTTATATTGCTGACTGAATTTCTTATGTACATATCTTAAAAGCAGTTAAGAGAATAACAATAACCAATAGATGTATGTGTAAAATATTATTATACAGCAATTTGCAATGCCTGCTCATCAAGGGTAATCAGATAAAAGGAAGAAAAAGGAAAAAAAACAGATTTCCAAGTATTTGCGGTTGCACCCAACAGGTTATGGAGTCCAAGAACATGGACAAAACTTGGAGAAGACTTGGGGAAACCATATCCTTGGGTTGTAAGAGGGCAACAGGTTCAGCACTGTCATTCCTATTTGTTAAAACTTATAAGCACTGTCATTCCACTCAAAAGGATAAATGTTGGTCAAACCTACTGGTTTTAATGTTTAAACTTATAACAAATTTGTTACAAATAGAATAAAGTAATTTTTCTAATTGCATTATTTTGTTATGAAGTACAAAGCTCAGTTAGTAGAACCTTTTATCAAGAAGTAACATAACTCGGATTGGAGGGTGCAACTACTAAACGATACAATATTTTAATTGGTTCTTTGGTACCATTCTAATTTTCTATACTAACGAATTTGGCATTGGCATCCCTAGTCGATGCTCAGTGATCCACATTCAAAGCTGACAGATAACAGAAAGAATGCACTCCCACCATTTTATAAAACTTGAGTTGATTTGCATAAAGTTGTTATGAGTTTTAACCAATGTCTAAACATCCTCTAATAATGACAACTATGACAATCTTCCAACCAAAATCAATGGCATTACCAATAAGAAGTTGTAAAAATATAATGAACAAATAAGTATCTGTAACCTGTAAATTTGCCTAAAAAAGAGGCATCATTGGAATTTTGAGCATAACACGTCATCATAAAAATTGTTCCAACTTTTATCGCAGTAGGAACGTCCCCACCTCTTTAAGCCCTACCTTCTAAAACTACATTTTCATAAAGCAAGATATTCCGTTCAACAAATAAAGCAAGAAATTGAAAATAAAATAAGAACGAAAAAGTAAGAAGTTCAAAAAAATACACACACACACACAGTGATTCAAAACTTCAACTACATAAGCAGATTCAGATACTCACCTGTATACACAATTGAAAAAGTAACAGAAATCACATGATAGAGTAAACATAAAATCAAACACAAAAGTTACTAGGATACTGATTCATCAATGACGTCTTACCAACCCTGAAAGCACATCAGACAACAAAAAAATCAAAGTCAAATCATCAAAACAAAAAAAAGAGCTTCAAATCGAACCCTAAATCAAACAATAACAACAACATACATACCCACTGTCGCCAAGAACGATGACTTTGAGCAAAGTTCTTCTACGCAAAGACATGGCGAAATATCTGTAACAAACAAGATTTCAAATCTAGAGAGAGAGAATGAGAGAGAGAGATTTGAGAAACAACAGTCCGAAAGAAAAGGGGCGCCAATTTCGATCTGTGTCTCTATAAGATTTTTATGAAAATGGTGATATAATTGAGGTCGGCCAGCGAAGAATGTACAACTCATGATGAAAAATGTACAAGTTGTTGTAGCGTAAGTTGTCTTTGTTGTTCTGGAAAAGTATTTGGGCCGGGACCAAGTGATCACCAGTTCATCCCCATTGTGCGTTGGCTGATTTCAATTCCATTTCTTTCAAATAAATTAAAAAAAAATTATAATTATTAAAAATATCTGGAACAACTTTTCTATAATTTTTTTAAAATAAAAAATAAAAAAATTAAATTTTTTAAAATAAACTATAATCAATCTTATCAGACTCTCTGTTTTAGAGATTTTTTTTATTATATTATTTAAATATTCTATAATTTTATGATATCAATACATTTTAAAAATATATATATATATATTGTAAAATAATATTAATTTAACTTTCATCGATGAAATGAATAAAAAATACATTTTTTCTTATCTCTTTGAAGTTTTAGAGAAATCTGTATATTTGGAGATTTTTTCATGAACCTTTATTTTAAAGAATATGATAGAGAAGCTGTTGGAGTAGCTTAGAAAATCTCCAACAGCATCCCTAAAATAAAGAAATTGAGAAAAATGGAGATTTTTTACACAAATTATACTCCAACAGTATCGCTAAATGCTTCTCCAAAATGAAGAAAACATGAGAGAGAGTGTTTTTTTTCTCCATATCTAGATATTACCCCAAAAATATTACCAAGTGAGAGAAAATTATATTTTATTCATATTCTACTCTTCCACCAATAATATAAAAGTTATTTTAAAAGTCTTTAAATATACTGAATATTTTAATAATATAATTGATGTTGAGTTCTCCAAAATGGAGATGTTGTTGGAGATGATTGCATTTTTTAGAGGAATTTTGACTATTATATATCTATTTTAAAAAAATTAGAGATGCTGTTGGAGATCCTCTTAGAGAATAAAAAAACGATTTTCTCTATTTTAGATATGATGTTGGAGATGCTCTTATTAGTTTATTAGCATCTTTGATGGTTATGTTATAATTTTTTATAATAAAAAATCAAAATTCTTAAAACAATTACATACATCTCTAAGACCTATTTTGTTTTAACAATTCTAACATTAACTATATTAATAAAATATTCAATATATTTAATAAAATATTATTTTTCTATCTTATACTTCTAACTTTAGTAAGTTTAGGGTTGAGTTCCGTGAGAAAGAGAGTTAAGGTGAGAAACATAAGAAATGATCTCCACCTTTTGATGTACAATAGGATGCGATGCACTGAGATCAAGTGCACCTAGATGCATCAGATCAACACTCTTCTAAAGTGCAATTCATGGATGGATATGAGATTAAAATTGATCAAGGGTTCAAATTTCTTCTTACGCTTTTCATCTTAACTCTCTTTCTCACACGATCCTAAGTCAGTAAGTTTAAATGTTTTGATATAATTAAAATATTATTTTCTAGAGTTTTAGAGATATTTCTAAACTTATAAGAGCTTTATAATTTCTCTCCTCTCTTTTTTAGCATTGATGATCTTATAGTTGTTGGAACAACAAAAATGATAAAATCTCACTTTCAAAGATGTATCTTAAATTAGTTATACTATTAATCATTATGGTTAACACTTTATTTTGCTTTAACAATTAGTCATAGGGTAAAATTGAAACAAAGTGACGATATGTAAGAGCATCTCCAACAGCTTCCCTAAAATGAGGAAAATTAAGAAAATAGAGCTTTTAGGCCAACTTTTAGCTCCAACAACTTCTCCAAAACTATCTCTAAAAATGGAGAAAGTAGGAGAGAGAAGATTTTTTTCTCCAAATTTGGAGAACACCCCAAAAATAATTACAATATGAGACAACCAATAGAAAATTTTAAAAACAAATATTTGAAGAGAGAAATAATATTTTAATAGATGAATATGTTGGTTTCTTCATAATAAGGAATCTGTTGGAGATGAGCATAATTTTTTTTTAGAGATTTTAAATTTTTTTCTCTATTTTAAAATTTTTTTAGAGAATCTGTTGAAAATGCTCTAATTAATTTAAAATAGAGATTACTAGATTAAGCTTAATAAAATGAGCCGAAACTATAGGACGAAAAGTGTAATTTATTTCATGTTACCTTTTTACAAAATCGCTTTTTAAAGGTTAAATAAATCCACAAAATTAGTTTTATTGGAGAGCAAAATTTTCATCTTGTTTCCGTCATGAACATATCCCTCCACTCCTTTACCTCTTTAATTCAAGTGTGTTATTCGAAGTAGGACGGAGTCAGAAATTTTACTAAGGACGGTCATTTGTATTAGTATTATAAACGAACCGAACGTTCAACGAATCGATTTGGCGGGAAGTTTGATTATGTCTGTTTATTTAATAAATGAACAAATATCAACACATTTTTTTGTTCGTTTAATTACATATAAATGTTCGTTTATTAAGTTCGTTAAAGTTCATGATTAATTATATTAACTTTTTAGAATTCCTTTTTTATCCCTCTTAAAATTTACCCACTTATTCAAAAAGGATAAATATTGGTGGTTGTTTTATGTTCATCTGTGTGTTTGTTTGTTTACGTTCATTTGTTTTCGTTTGTTTAGCATCTGAACAAACGAAATAAAGGAACAAGAACAAGCATATTTTCTTAATGAACGGACATGAACAAAAAAAATCGTGCTTTTACCCTTCATGTTCGTTCGATTGCTCGATCAAGTTAAACAAACGAACACAAACAAGCATCCGCAGGGCCGGTCCAATGGTTTTTGGTGCCCTGGGTGAAAGCGTTAAAAAATGCCCCTTCTAGAAAAAACACTAAACTATTTCGGATTTGTAACAATGTTGAACATTACCGAACAACAAATTCACACATAATGTGTACTATAATAACATCAAAACTTTGTTTAATGGTTTTTAATTCTTAAAAATTTATATAAATGTAAAATAGCAACCTTATTATAAAAAAACAATTGAAAATAAACTGAAAATAACTATATTAACACATGATACAAACTAACACGTGTTCATGCTAAAACTATAAACAAAATTAAAGATGCATGTACAAGAAATGAAACAATAAAAGATAACTCTCTCTATTGGTTATATAAACATGTTTGGTAAAAGCATACTGATACAGGGAGAATTCGAGAGTTAACGAGACTTTTAGTCGATATTTGGAAAAGAAGAAAACGGGCTCGAAAGAAGCTCGTAAACCTGCATCGAAAACTGAAAAATAGTTTCTTGCGCAAATTGGGTCGTGTGCCAGGTCGCGGACACATCCTAACAAGTCCCGAAAGGATTGCGTTTATTTGTTTTTTTAATTATTTTATTTTTTTATTAGTTTAGGATATTTATTTAGCTTTAATTATTTATTTGTTTTCTAATTAGATTAGGATTATTATTAGTAGTAGTTTCCTTTTTCTGTAAGTTTCCTTTTCTTAGTTTCCTAGTTTATTTAAGTTTCTTTTTCTTAATTTCCTAGTTTATTTAGGTTATGTTTTTTCATTCTTATTTAAGGACCCTTTTAGCTTCATTGTTATTCATTCAATTTATCAATAAACTTTTTCTTAAGTGTTTTATCTATATTCTTGAGTTCTTTCGTTGTGAAGACTCATTTTCCTAAAGTTTGACGTCAGTCGATCTAACCGCACTTTTCTGCTGCATCAGTTGGTATCAGAGCAGGATTCTCCTGTCTTTTCGCTAACCATGGCAGATCAACAGCCCGCTACCAAAGCAGATTTCGACAAGATGAATGCGGCCATTACCGCAGCTCTAACCGATCTAACAGCGGTTGTTAACGAATGTTTTCCCAACCCCGACAACAACTACCGTCGAAGAAGGGACAGGCGTGAGGAACCGATCAAAGTTCTGCGCGACCACATCTACAAAAGCATGGATTCGGTTTCTCTCCCAGGAAAACGATCGTCCGTTTCTAAGAGGCCGCGTCAAAAAGATAAAGTCTCTCCGGTCGAGGTTTCACACGGCGATCTTTACAACCGTGTTATGGGTCGGATGTTTCTCGTAAACAAACGACTGTCTAACCATAAGAATACCCCAGAAAAAGACGAGATTTTTTCCCTCAAGATCGAAGTACCGGATATCAAAGCACCTGAAATTGAAACACCTTAAGGGGAGTCACTTGATGATAATCCCGTTATTCCAGCACCTGTTATCAATTTTGAAGATATCTCCGACAAGAGAAACGACTTCCTAATCATGACTACTAATAACGAGCAAGAGATGGAAGACGCAGAGAAGAAAGTTGAAGTCTTTCGGCCTACCGTTATCAAAAGTCTAGAAAAAGCCAAGGTTGAGATTTCAAAAGAAGCAAACGAGACTCCGGAACAAATCGAGACAATTCCAGGTAAAATTTTTGTAACCTTTTACCCGTTTGAGTTTGACAGAACCTCGTTATTATGGAGGCGATCACGAACACGTTCTTTGGAACTTGAAGATCGGTCCACCTTTACAACTTTTGAAGCCCAAGTTATTGACCCGAATGTATTGAGGATCAAAATACTATATGATTCGGTATCGGATCAAGGTCCGAAAGAATCAAGTGCACATGATTTTCAAGTGGACTCGAGGGCGAGTTCTTTTCAAGTGAGGATGACTGATACACAGAGGTTTCGAGGCTTGATGGGGTTCTTTTTCGATCTTTGGAGAAAAAGGAAACGAGCTCGAAGGAAACTCGAGAGTTGGTAAGCGAATAAAGAAAACACAAACGGACGCATCTGTAAAGTGGCTCGACCCACACCCAAACCGCCCTGGCGAGTAGGCATGCAGCTGTACCCGCATGAGTGGTCGACTTATTCACTGTTTGTGTTTGATTCATTTCCTCATCTCATCGTGGCACACGCATAACTCCACCACCATCAAGTTTCCTTATGCATGCATATAATTATCTTTTAGTTCCTTTCTTTTAATTATCTTTTCTTTATTTATTATCTTTTATAAGATAATTGTTAGTTTATTTATTAGTTTTAATTATCTTTTAATTTCCTAGTTTGATTAGGATTAGTTTTAAGTTTACGTTTAACAGTTATCTTTTAGTCCTAGTTTTGATATAAATATGATTGAGTTCTACTTTGTTAATAAAGTTTTCTATCAATAAAATTATCTTAGAGTTTTATCTCTAGTTTTTATAAGAGTTTTCTCTTAGTTTTCGAGCGTCTCGTTGTAAGGCTCGTTATCCCAAAAGGGTTTAGACGTTTGTCGACCTAACCGCACTTTTCTGCTGCATCAGTTGGTATCAGAGCAGGATTCGCCTTTCTTTTCACTAACAATGGCAGATCAGCAGCCCGCTACCAAAGCAGATTTCAACCAGATGAATGCGGCCATTACCGCAGCTCTAGCTGATCTGACAGCGACTGTTAATGAATGTTTTCCCAACCCCAACAACCACTACCATTGAAGAAGAGACAGGCGTGAGGAACCGATCAAAGTTCCGCGCGGCCACATTTACAAAAGCATGGATTCGGTTTCTCTCCCGGGCAAACGATCGTCCATTTCTAAGAGGCCGCATCAAAAAGATAAAGTCTTTCCGGTAGAGGTTTCACACGATGATCTTTACAACCGTGTCATGGGTCGGATGTTTCTCCTAAACAAATGACTGTCTATCTGTGAGAATACACCGGAAAAAGACGAGATCTTTTCCCCCGAAATCGAAGCACCCGAGATTGAAGGACCCAGGTCAAAGAGCCGGAAATCGAAACACCCCAGATCGAAGAACCTAAAATCAAAGAACCAGATATCGAAACACCCGAAGGTGAGCACTTGATGATACTTCCATTATTCCAACACCCGTTATCAATTTTGAAAATATCTCCGACAAGAAAAACGATAATATTCTTATAGTAACTACTAGTGAGCAAAAAACGGAAGAAGACGCAAAGAAAGTCGAAGTCTTTTGCCCTATTGTTGTCAAAGGGTTGATAAGTGCAGAAAAAGACGAAAACTTATCCCATGAGATCGGAAAAAAGGTCATCACCGTGGTAATGGAATCACAACAAGAAATCGTTATTAAAATCCAAGTCTTCGAACCCGATATCGAGCCAACGATCGAAGCACCCGAAGGTGAACCGTTTAAGGATATTCTCGAGTCAACAAGACCGTTGTCACAAGAAATCATGAAGGAAGAACCTAAAGACGATGCTTCCATAATTCCGACAACAATCATTCCGGATCAATCTGAGACACTTCCCGGTAAAGTTTCTGTCACCTTTTACCCTTTCGAGTTTGATAGAATCTCGCTTGTATGGAGGCGATCACGACAACATCATTTGGGATTTGAAGATTGGTCATATTTTTCGAATTTCAAATGTCGAGTTATGAATTCAAACGTTTTAAATAAATGGATGTTCTACAAGTTAGGTGAAGATGTTTTTCAAGTGAACTCGAGGGTGAGTTCTTTTCAAGTGAGGGTGACTGATACAGAGAGGTTTCGGGACTTAACGAGACTTTTCTTTGATATTTGGAAACGAAGAAAACGAGCTCGAAGAAAGCTCGTAAATCTGCACCGGAAACTGAAAAACAGTTCCTTGCGCGACTTGAGTCGCGTGCCGTGTTGAGGACGCGTTCTGACGAGTCCCGAACGAATCACATTTATCTGCTTGTTTGATTATTTTATTTCTTAATTAACTTAGGACAAATATTTAGCTTTAATTATTATTTATGTAACATCCCCCGTCCGTAAGGTCTGGATGGGCAGTGTCACTAGCGGGACTTAACGTAAAGACACTAACAATTCAAAGCTACTAATAAACTTCAAACATAGATTATAACCGTCTAAACATAGTTACAGTGCAAAAGATTACATTCCGAAAAGTATTTATAAACTTATAATATTAACATCTAAAACGAGTCTGAAAACTCCAAAAGTGCACTCTCGATACCAAGTCCCGCCCCATTGATCACTTGGTATCGAGAGTGCACTTTTGGAGTTTTCAGACTCGTTTTAGATGTTAATATTATAAGTTTATAAATACTTTTTGGAATGTAATCTTTTGCACTGTAACTATGTTTAGACGGTTATAATCTATGTTTGAAGTTTATTAGTAGCTCTGAATTGTTAGTGTCTTTACGTTAAGTCCCGCTAGTGACACTGCCCGTCTAGACCTTACGGACGGGGGATGTTACGAATGTGGTATCAGAGCATAGGTTTCGACTTGTAGATTAAGATTCTTAACCTGTGAGGATTGGATAGACACCAGAATGGGTAGATTAGAAGTTAATTATATTTACTGTCTTCCAATGTACAATTATTCTGAATTCTAATCTTCGTGTTGTTTTATTTTTAGAATGTCGAGACGTGGTCGCCCACGCAAATCCACAACTCACTTCGAAGGTAATCCAAACCCAAACCCCAATCCGGGGGGAGGTGGAAGTGAGCCTAATATTGCTGATATAGTCCGACAAACGATGTCCAGTTTGATGCCTTCGTATCTCGAGCAAGCCATACAGGCTATGCAACAGGCAGCACAAAATCTTCCTCGAAACCCAAATTCTGCTCATCCGACTAATACGGGAAATACGGGAGGATGAAACAGTTGCTGACTACATGGCACGTTTTCTTAAATTTTCTCGTTTTGCAGGAAATACCGCCAGCACTCAAGCCCAACAAGCTGACAAATTTAAATGGACTCTAAACTCGAAGTATAAGGATCGTCTCTTGAAATTTTCTTTTAAACGGTTATTGAAGTGGCGGATGAAGCAAAGAATATTGATCGGGCGCGAGAACAACGGTTAGCCTCACGCGTTGACAATAAGAAACGTGGATCTGAATCTTTTCCTCGAAGCAATTCTCGTTTTGTAAAATCAAAGTCGAGCAGCGACACTCAGAAAAGTTCAAATCTATTCACGCCACGACTTCCAGTGTTGTCTAGTAGTGGGAGTCGCAATGTTTCTAGCCCTCCTTCTATTTGTAGTCGATGCAATCTTCGACATCGACCGGGTCCGTGCCTAAAGATGATTGGCTCTTGTTTCAACTGTCTAGAACAAGGGCACATGTCCAAAGATTGTCCAAAAGCTCAAACCAGAACTGACAAAGGGAAAGGAAAGCAACCAAGTACTAGTGGACGAGTCTTTGCATTACCTGGCGACAAATCTCAAGCGGGTATGATTTCGGGTCATGTTAAATTAATTGATTTATCTGTTTATGCTTTGTTTGACACTGGTGCAACACATTCCGTTGTTTCTGAACGATTAGAATCACAGTTTAAACCTTATGAGCAAACCACTGAATTTCCTATAGTGATATCTACTCCTTTGGGTGGTTCAATCTGTGTGACAACTCGATTTTCCAATTGTCCGTTACTTATTGGAGAATGCATACGGAAGGTCACATTACTTCCAATGCATATGTCCAAATTCGATTTAATATTGGGTATGGACTGGTTGTCACGTCATCGGGCAACTATAGACTGTAACTCCAAACAAATATTGTTTGGGGATGTGGACAACCCGGAGGCAATCTTCTTAGGAGGTACTCCAAAAGAAGATGTTAGTGCTATAGTATCCATTTCCGCGAAACAGTTTACTTGGCAGAGCAACGAAGGTTTTCTAGGTACTCTACAAGATCCGGAACAGGTATTTCCGACTCCTACGTCCGTACCTATTGTTTCTGATTATCCAGATGTGTTTCCCGACGATTTACCGGGTATACCACCGGTTCGGGAAGTCGAATTCACCATCGATCTAGTTTCGGGAGCTTCTCCTATTTCCAGGGCTCCTTATCGAATGGCTCCAACTGAAATGAAAGAGCTCAAAACTCAACTTGACGATCTATTGAAGAAAGGTTTCATTCGACCCAGTGTCTCACCCTGGGGAGCTCCGGTTCTCTTCGTCAAAAAGAAAGATGGTATAATGCGTCTTTGTGTGGATCCCAGATAATCAGGTAATCGTATGAATGTATGCAAGAACACGAAGAACACTTCTAATATTTATGAAGATCCGATGTCGGATATCTAACTTGTATTGAATATCGGTTACAATAATATTATCTAATATGCTCTCTCTAGAATGATATGAATTAACTTTCTTTTTAATTGCTAGCCCTAACCCTCTATTTATATGTATAGGAAATACGGTATAAGGAAACTAGGAGATTAAGGCATTATACACTTGCCTTGTTTACAAAATAGAATGTTTCCTTATATTTAAACATTTCCTAATTAATGACATTGATGACTTTGCACTTTGACCCTTCATGTCTTCAATATTTGTGATCTCGGATACAATCTTTTCAGACCTAACAATCTCCCCCTTTTGTATTCGAGATTACACTTCAGTAAATCAGCAATTTTGAAGACGATGAAATTTTGTCAACAAATCACTATCTTGAATTCTTTTGCTCCCCCTACGAATATGATCACTTGATAAGTTCCGTAGCTCCCCCTTAACATTAGTATGAAAAGAAAATCGAAGGAGCCGCGATGTCGTAGGGTATAAAACTTGTCGAGTCAAAAAGCATGTCGGGTTAGGTGATGTCGATAAAAAAGATCTCGGGTCAAGTTGAATCGATGAAAATTTAGGTTGGGTCTTAAGCACAAGGAAACTCGACAAAATCATTATTCAACAAATCAGCATTTGTCATCTTCCTTTTCTCATGTCGTGTCTTTGATATACAATCTCTCCCCCTCAGAATGATAAGGAGAATCCGAATCATTATGAATAACCAAAGACAAAAAAAAATAGTTAACTAATGAAGCATGTAAAACTAACATACAGAAGCACGTGAAGTAACTGTTATCACTTAATCAAAGTAAATTTAATTAAGTGGCCTATATTCAGTGTTGGCAGCGGGTTAGCACTGATAGGACTTCCAGTTATCATAGAAGTAAGTTATAAACTAACTTCTCAAACTGTTCCGGCATAAACACGAAGATATGCTTGAGGAATCACAAAGACTCGTGCAATGTGTAGAAAGAATTTATGCATTAAATGCTAATCTTAAGGCTCAAAATGTGAAAATACATTTCACAGACTCAATGTGCATTGAATGTGAAGTTCGGAGACCGGAGGTGTGTCTTCCTTTTTCAATATCTTAATCTTCCGATTGAAGAAAAGATAGCAGATATGCTCATTCTCCGTGATTTATGAAACAAATATCTTTTGTGAGATACTTGAGTAGTTGGGTGGGGTGACACGAGTTATCGACATTGGGTCCATGTCTAGTTCAATATTCATCTCCAAAGAATCGAGAATGAATAGATTATGTGGCTACCCGGATAACTGTTTAGGTTTGGTAAAGACCAAATATTCTCTTTTAAGTCTTGTCACACTCTCACATTTTTCTTTTAACTCATAAGCACTCAACTTTAAACATACTCTTTCAAAATATATCTAACCTAGAGATGTGTTTCATGGGTAGGTCCTTCCGGCTCTGGATTGACCATTGAAACTTCTATTCCTAACGCACAAAGAGTTTGAAATATTGAGGTCCATAGCTGAGATACTATGAAGCTAATTAAATGGTAAAAATGTGATACTCCCCTTAAATGTAGCATAACCTTTTGAAAGATTGTCATGTGATGTGAATATTCTGAATTTGGACCACACATGACATACCTACAAAACAGATTAAAAAGATTTTGGTACCCAAGTTTTGTTGGGTCCTCGGAGGTTATCTTTAGATGAAATAAATAGGGAAGTGGGGATACTGTAAGTACCATACCATTTATGAGTGAAATTTTGATTGACAAAATCATTTGTTCCACATGTAGAACAACAAATCTTTGTGGCACTTACACTAATTAGCTGATTGATTGATTTGACAAAATAAGGCAAATTAGTCTTGGAAACAAATGATCTTGTATCAACTACAGGAAATGTATGTGACATGTTTCCAACACTATCATCTGTAGTTGATTTCTTCTTCCAAACCATTTTAAACTTCTTGGAATTACCGGAATTAGCAACAAAATCATTGTGAGATAAAGTAGAATTATGAGTCCGGGAAGTTGGAGAATTATATGACTTGGAGCTGTTAGAATAACTGTTTGATTTGACACTTGAAGACGAGTTATTCTTACAGACATTTATTGTAGAAAGAGAATTCAACTGAAAAATTGAACTTGAAGAAGTTGTAGAACTTTCAAGTTTTCTAATTTTGCACAATAGATGATCTCTTTCTTCCAAAATCACTTTAAATTTTGTTTGAGATTCGGATCTCATTTTCCGTTCATTCACAAGAGTTGTTTCTAAAACAGATAATTTGTTTGAAAGTTTACTGATTGTCTCTTCAAAAGTTTTTCTTTCGTTTTCAAAAACTTTTTCCGAATTTTTGCTTTTAGCAACGATCAAAACACTTTTCTTGATTAAATCCGTCTTATCAGTTTCAAACACTTTTCTTTCAGCTTCTACAAGATTTTGAAGTTCAGAAAGTTGCTTTGATAGTTTTAGACATTTCGTTTCAGATGATTTTCTTTCTAAAATCACAACTTGTTCAAAATCTGACATTTGTTTAGAAAGTTTTTGAATGGTCAATTCACAAGTGTTAATTTTGTTTTCAAAATCTTTTCGTTCAGACTCAAATTTGTGTTTCTCATCAGAAGTTAAAATCCTTTCTTTCTCACATTCCAGAAATTCAATTAATTTTCTTTTAAGAACCACACTATACGTCTCAAGATCTATAGATTTTTCTAACTCAGAAATTTTGGTTTTTAGATCAAAATTTATTTTTATCAACTCAAGATTTTTCTTTTTGCAAACTTCTTCATAAAATACATGATATGTATTCCTAGTATGCTCGGTGAGTTGTTCCTCCAAAAATTCATTTTGATTTTGCAAAACTTTTTCTTGATTCTTCTGAGTTATTAAATCTAGATTTGAGACAAACATGTTCAGTTAAAAGTTCATTAAGAACTTTCATGTTATTTGTGTGTCTTGCTTCAAGTCTTTCAATTTCAGTATTGAGATCTGAAATTTGATTTTGAGAACTCATCTTGAGAGAAAAAAAATTAAGTACTAGTTACCTGATGAAGTGATCGTCGATCAGCGAGTTTTTGAATTTTTCTGAGTTGCCTCGTAAAACAGAGGGTTTTATCGATTGACAAGGAATCGACAATAATTTATCGAATTGGGTCTGAATGATATGAACTTTTGTCGGGTGTTTAGGACTCGACAACAATTATTGTCGGGTATAAGGGACTCGATAAAACTTCTAATAAATTTTGAATCGATAAGAAGAGTTTTATCGATCACAAGGGTCTCGATAACTTCAAGTTTCTCGACTAATCAAGATTCGACAAAAATAATTTGACTCGATAAAACAATGAATCGATAAAAATTTATATCGATTCCAGTTGACTTGATTAAAAAAATTTGTCGATTTAAAAGGACTCGATAAAAAATCAAAAATACTTAATCTTAGTTTTCTTTAACCGATAAACCAGAAACCAAGAACAAAGGGTTCTTGACTGAAAAGAACAAGTCTTTTTATGTACAAGAATGTCTAAGTTCTCGAGTTTCTTATTTGTTGAGTCAATAAAAAAAAATTAAAATTACTAGAGTTTATGATTTTTACTAGAGAATTCTTTAGTAAGAAAAGCTGCAAGAGTCACTAGTTCCTGAGTTTTCTTATGTAAAGAATATCAAAAGTAATTAAAATAAACTAGAATAACTTTAATTAAAACAGATTAAATAATTTTGACTAAAATCAAGAATAACTCAATATGGATCGACAAAAATTTAAGCGCATGAAGTATGAATCGAAAAAAAATCAAGTTTATCAAAATAAGACTTTTTATCGGGTAAAGCTAATGAAGTATGGATCGAGAAAAACAGATAAAAAAATATTATGAGTTTTTATCGGGTAAAGCTAAAACAGTTTGAATCGATAAAAACTCAAAAACTCAGTTTTCCGAAAATTTACCTTCTGTTTCATGAATAACTTCAGAAAATTGAAAAAGAACTCTGATCGTCGGCTCTGATACCAATTGTGGATCCCAGATAATCAGGTAATCGTATGAATGTATGCAAGAACACGAAGAACACTTCTAATGTTTATGAAGATCCGATGTCGGATATCTAACTTGTATTGAATATCGGTTACAATGATATTATCTAATATGCTCTCTCTAAAATGATATGAATTAACGTTCTTTTTAATTGCTAGCCCTAACCCTCTATTTATATGTATAGGAAATACGGTATAAGGAAACTAGGAGATTAAGGCATTATACACTTGCCTTATTTACAAAATAGAATGTTTCCTTATATTTAAACATTAACCATTTCCTAATTAATGACATTGATGACTTTGCACTTTGACCCTTCATGTCTTCAATATTTGTGATCTCGGATACAATCTTTTCAGACCTAACACTTTGTATTGATTATCGAGAACTTAATAAAGTAACAATCCGTAACAAGTATCCGTTGCCTAGAATCGAAGATCTGTTCGATCAATTACAAGGGGCACGATACTTTTCCAAGATTGATCTTCGATCCGGATACCACCAACTTCGTATCCGAGATTGTGATATTCCGAAAACCGCATTTAGAACTCGCTACGGGAACTACGAATTCATGGTAATGCCTTTCGGGTTAACCAATGCTCCAACAGTCTTTATGGACCTTATGAATCGGGTTTTTAAAGATTATCTCGATGAATTTGTTATTGTGTTTATTGATGACATCTTGATTTACTCGAAGTCAAGAAAAGAACATATTCAACATCTTCAAATCATTTTGGAGACTCTTCGAACGAAAAGGTTGTATGCAAAACATTCCAAATGTGAATTCTGGCTTGATCAAGTGTCTTTCCTCGGGCACGTAGTCTCCGCCGAAGGTGTCAAAGTCGATCTGGCAAAAATTGAAACCGTCACTAAATGGCCACGACCTACGAACGTTTCTGAAGTTCGTGGTTTTCTTGGTCTGGCTAGTTATTACCGACGATTCGTTGAAGGTTTCTCTAAAATATCTTTACCGTTGACCCGATTACTCCGGAAAGGAGTCAAATTCAATTGGGGTTCCGAACAAGATTCTAGTTTTGAGAAACTCAAGCATCGATTGGTAACCGCACTTGTTCTTGTGTTGTCGTCTGGCACCGGTGGGTTTCAAGTTTATAGCGATGCTTCAAAGAAAGGTATTGGTTGCGTTCTTATGCAAAACGGAAGAGTGATCGCGTATGCTTCTCGTCAATTAAAGCCTTATGATGTTAATTATCCGACTCATGACCTCGAATTGGCTGCGGTCATCTTCGCACTCAAGATTTGGCGTCACTATCTATACGGTGAGACCTGTGAAGTTTTCACCGACCATAAAATCCTGAAATACATCTTTACTCAAAAGGAGCTAAATATGCGTCAACGGAGGTGGCTCGAACTTTTGAAAGATTACGATGTTCAGATACAATATCATCTAGGCAAAGCTAATGTAGTCGCTGACGCCTTAAGCCGTAAAGCCGTGGAACAAGTTTCTTCTTTAATTGTTTCTACAGAGTTGGCTTTGGAGATTGAAAGGTTCGGACTAGAAATTTGTTCGAGTTCCCAAATGGAGATTCTATCTAATTTGATGGTAGAACCGACTTTAATCTCTCGGATCAAAGATGCCCAAGAAGACGATAGTGAATTATGGGCAAACTTCCAGCAGGCACAAGAGAATGCAAATTCAGAGTTCAGAATCGATGATGATCACGTGTTGTGGTTTCAGGACCGTCTTTGTGTTCCGAATAACTTGGAGCTTCGAAATCAAATTAACCGAAGCTCATAACTCTATGTTTTCGGTTCATCCTGGCACAACAAAAATGTATCAGGATTTGAGGAACCATTTCTGGAGGATTGGAATGAAGCGAGATATCGCGGACTTTGTAGCTCGTTGTCTCATTTGTCAAAAAGTTAAAATTGAACATCAACGTCCGGGTGGTGTTCTCCAATCGCTGAAGTTTCCGGTATGGAAATGGGAGCACATAACTATGGATTTCGTAGTCGGATTACCCTGCACGACCTTGAAGCACGATGCAATTTGGGTGGTGGTTGACCGACTAACGAAATCAGCTCATTTTCTTCCTGTTCGACAAACTTGGTCAGTTGATAAGTTGACCGAACTATTTCAACGTGATATTGTGCGTCTTCAAGGCACTCCTATATCTATTACCTCCGATCGAGACCCACGTTTTACATCTCGATTTTGGGAAGGTTTACACCAAGCTTGGGGCACATGTTTGAATTTTAGTACGGCCTTTCATCCGCAAACCGATGGGCAATCTGAACGTACAATTCAAACATTGGAGGATATGCTCCGAGCATGTGCGTTGGAATGGCATGGAAGTTGGGATAACTACTTGTACCTGATCGAATTCTTCTATATAATAGCTGGCAGTCGAGTATCGGCATGGCTCCGTACGAAGCACTTTATGGACGAAGATGTCGAACACCGACTTGTTGGAATGAAGTTGGGGAACATGTTCTTGAAGGCCCAAAATTGGTACAAGTCACTACCGAGAAGGTCGAGATGGCACGTCAAATGATGAAAGAGGCTCAAGCTCGTCAAAAGAGCTACGCCGACAAGCGACGACGACCTATCGAATTCCAACCAGGCGATAAAGTATTTCTGAAAGTTTCCCCCACTCATGGTATTAGACGGTTTGGTCCAAAGGCAAGCTTAGTCCGAGATATATCGGTCCTTTCGAAATTATGGAAAGGGTTGGAGCTGTGGCTTACCGGTTAGCTCTACCACCACAATTGTCCCACGTACATAATGTGTTCCATGTCTCTTTGTTTCGAGGGTACAATTATCATCCCCTACACGTCATCGATTGTCCATTGGAACGTATAGAACCTGATCTATCTTGTCGTGAGGAGCCAGATGAATTCTGGATCGCGATGAGAGAGGTACACGTAATAAAGTGATTCCTTTTGTGAAAGTTCTTTGGAAGAATCACTCGGAACGTTAGGCAACGTGGAAAACCGAAGAACACATGCGGCGGGAGTACCCCGACTTCTTTAATTAATGTAAGTTTCCTTTCTATATACGATTTCGGGGACGAAATCCCTTTTTAAGGGGGGAAGGAATATAAGACCCGAGTTTTAAAAATGTCCTCGCTAAATTACTCGTATTGTACCATAGTTATTAATAACGTTAAATAATTGTGAGGGGTTAAAACCGCCAAAGTTTTAAAATCTTTATAATTACTTAAAAATAAAATCAAAAATCAAAAATATATATATACATAAGAGAGTAAATTACGTTTTCATTTGGTCCTTGTGTTTCTGTTTTCATTTCATCACCACTGCCTTCATCAGCTTTCTCTCTCTCTCTATAAAACTCTTTCTTCTCTCTAAAAATTCTGTTAATTCGTTGAAGAATCGGAAGAACAATTATATATTCGGAATCCACTCTTCGAAACCTTCGTAACGGTATAAATTTCTTTCGTTTTCGTTAAGTTTGTTTCGTTAGGATTATAGGGACCGGTTTATAATCGGGTGTATATTTATGTTTACGGTTTGTTATTGCTAAAATTAAGTTATCTTGCATGTTTAGTACATTAGGATTGGTTTATATTGTTGTAGAAATAATATGGATAGATTATGGTTTCAATATGGGTTGATTTTATGTATATGTTTAACCGCACCCCAGGTGTTCGGTTAAATGCCGAAAAGAATAGGATTGCATGATTAGTCTTAGCTTAATGACCATTAAGCCATATGGTAATGTCTAGTATGTTTTAGAGTCGTTAAAGGTGTCAATTCATGAAGTTGAGGTTATAAAAGTTAATTGGTCAAAACGGTGAAAATCGGACATACCGACTAGTGCAGGTCCGTACTTTGACCGTGCGTAACTCACAAACGATATGTTCGATTAAGCTCATATTTTGCAGATAGAAAGAGCTTAATGTATACTACAACTCTCATGAAGGGTCCGGGACCTAGTTCTGGACCTAAGTGGCTCAAAACAGTGCCGATTTCGGGCTGTTTGCAGCTTATACGAGATTGTTTAGCAGTTTTCCGGCGTCCGTATAGAACTGATGAATGATCCAATTGACATGATTCCAAATCTGGTAGCTTCATAAGATTACACACTACAACTTTCATTTAGATGGTATTCTCTATATTGGCCTCTAAGTGGGATATAAATGCTCACGAAAAAGAGGTATCGAAGCTGTTAAAAGTCGGAACGAAATAGCATATACGCAAGTTTTCTAGATGCATCCGGCTGTCCCGTTTGAAGTATTAGTTATTTATAAACATGTAGGACTTAAGTACATTATTAGTAGAATTAGGATATGTCTTTACATCGTTTAAGTAGTAATCGATTTGCGTATTCGTTAGGCTCGCATTCAAGTCAAACATTCCGGTGAATCTCGTCTAATCGTGCGTTGCTTCTTATCTTCGACTAAGGTATGGATTTCACTTTCTTTTGACACTCGGGCAACTAGTTGTCCTAGTTGACCCTTCGTAAACTGTTGTACCTCTAATTATAATATTTGAGTTCAATCTTTGATTCTCATATTTGATATACTTGTGAACTTTACGAAATATATTGAAACTTGATTTTTATGAAAGTCATCCGGGTAGTGGCATATGTTTACTTTTATTGATTTTCAGTATTACCCAATTGATGGGCACATTAGTTGGGATGCCTTATATGGCGGCTTTGTAGTCATGGCGTCCTGCAGGTGAACTCGGTTCACAGGGTTAAGCCCAATAGTGGCTTACGTGAACCCACCTTGTGGACTAGACCGATTTTATTGGTTCCAGGGCGGATAGATCGATCCTAGGACTTACCCACCATGTGACCGTGGTTAAGTTCACGGGGGACTCGGGGTGTGTGCCCGCACGCCGGCCCGTTAGTTTGTGTGGTTTGGCCACCCCACGAACACAACAGGAATTGACGGACTTTATTTATATTATATTTTTAACCGAGAATTATGAACCGAACACTTGAACAAGTCTTGATAAACTCTGTTTACTTTATTATTTGAATCGAGAATGGCGAACCGTTTGGAATTTCTGTGAATTTATATTTATTGAATTATAAGCCTTCCGCTTTGTTGTCAATTTTACAATTGTTATTTCGAAGTTATATTTTAATCCGTTCACTGAGCCCTGTTGCTCAGCCGTGTTTTTGTTTTCTGACACGGCAGGTTCCAAGTGATCAATGGGGCGGGACTTGGTATCGAGAGTGCACTTTTGGAGTTTTCAGACTCGTTTTAGATGTTAATATTATAAGTTTATAAATACTTTTCGGAATGTAATCTTTTGCACTGTAACTATGTTTAGACGGTTATAATCTATGTTTTAAGTTTATTAGTAACTCTGAATTGTTAGTGTCTTTACATTAAGTCCCGCTAGTGACACTGCCCGTCCAGACCTTACGGACGGGGGATGTTACAATTTATTTGTTTTTTAATTAAATTAGGATTATTATTATTTATTTCCTTATTATTAGTTTCCTTTTTAAATAGTTTCCTAGTTAGATTAGAATTAGGATTCATCTAGTTTCCATATTATCTTAATTAGTTTAGCTATAAATAGGATTCATTGTTTTCATTATTATACACAGAGGCGGAGACAAGGGAGGACTGAATGGCGCCGAGCCCCCCTAACTATTCTATCATATGTAATATATATAGGAAATAAAATATATAAGTTTTAGTGGAGGGGATGGTTTAAGCTACGTGTTATGTCATTGTAGACCCAAGTTCGAGCATTGTGTTTTAACATAAAAAAATTTCTTTTAATTTTTTTATATCTATTTCTTTTAAATTTTTTTATTTAAATCTCAATCTCATATTCAAATTAGGTTTTTCTTTTAAATTTTTTTATTTAAATATCTATCTCAGGTTTGATCCCCTTGATTTAAATTTAGATTTTTCATTTAATTTTTTAATTTAATTGTCAATATTTGGTTTTTATTAGTTATATTTATTAAGTATTTTCATTTTCATTTTCATTATTATTATTATTATTTTTTATGTCAAACATTTTAATAAAACTTTATTACAACAAAACTTATAATAAGTTAAATCAATATTGATATCTTTATACAAAAATTAAGAATATATAAATCAAGGTTTTTATATTATTACTTTTTGAATTATACGTTTTCATATTCTTACTTTTTATTTTCCGAATAATTAAATATGTTTTTTGTCCATATAATAAATAAATTTATATTGGAGTCATTTACGATGTATTCATGAAGTAACAACTCACGTTGGTAAAAATATTTTTTTGATTTCAATTAATATTGTAATATAAAATTTTCATCTCTCTTTTAACATTTTATAGATAAAAAAAGTCACAATATTCATTAGAGTTTTTTTTCCTTTTTTTTATCTATACACATGACTCAAATTTTCCTCTCAAAATCTCGTGAGACTTATAAGAACTAACATTAATAGCATATCACACACTAACCTTTTGTTTGAATAACATCAATCGACAAGCTAAATCTTGAGATTTTAAGCCCCCCCTAAATTAAAATTCTGGCTACACCCCTGATTATACACATTATTATTCAATACAATTCTTCTCTTTGAGAGTTTTTAAGAGTTTTTCTCTTAGTTTATTGAGTTTTACTAAACATAATTCTCAACCCTTTTGGATTTAGACGTTTGTCGATCCTTCCACAAAATCCCGCTGCGTCAGTTGGTACCGTCGAAGAAGGGACAGGCACGAGGAACCGATCAAAGTTCCGCGCAGCCACATCTACAACAGTATAGATTCGGTTTCTCTCCTGGGCAAACGATCAATTTTTAAGAGGCCGCGTCAAAAAGATAAAGTCCATCCGGTCAAGGTTTCGCACAACAATTTCTACAACCGTGTTATGGGACCGATTTTGCTCCTAAACAAACGACTTTCTATCCGAGAGAGTTCACTGGAAAAAGTCATATTCTTGCCCGATAAAGTTGAAGATAAATTCCATCACATCGTCGTACAACCACACGAAGAAATCCAAACCAATCCCAAAGAATCAACAATAGATTTTGGTTTTGTGATTAAAGAAACCAAAGATGAGTTAGTAGAAGATATTTTTGATCTTGTGAAAGAAGCATCCGAGGGTGAATTGATTGAGGACATTCCTGAGCCAACGAGACCGTTGACACAAGAAATCACGAAGGAAGAACCTAAAGACGATGCTTCCATTATTCCAACAGCCAAGACTCCGAATCAAACTGAGGCAATTTCCGGTAAAATTCTTGCAACTTTTTACCCTTTCGAGTTTGATAGAATTTCGCTCGTATGGAAGCGATCACGACACCAAACTGTGAAACTTGAAGATCAGTCAACCTTTACAAATTTTGAAGCCAAAGTAATCGACCCGAATGTATTAAAGATCAAAATACTATATGATTCGGTATTGCGTCAAGAATTATATTGCTTTGTTTTTGAAGTGAACTCGAGGTCGAGTTCTTTTCAAGTGAGGGTGACTGATACAGGGAGAATTCGAGAGTTAACGAGACTTTTAGTCGATATTTGGAAAAGAAGAAAACGGGCTCAAAAGAAGCTCGTAAACCTGCATCGGAAACTGAAAAATAGTTTCTTGCGTAAATTGGGTCGTGTGCCAGGTCGCGGACGCATCCTAACAAGTCCGAAAGGATTGCGTCTATTTGTTTGTTTAATTATTTTATTTCTTAACTAGTTTAGGATATTTATTCAGCTTTAATTATTATTTATTAATTATTATTTATTTGTTTTCTAATTAGATTAGGATTATTATTAGTAGTTTCTTTTTTCTGTAAGTTTCCTTTTCTTAGTTTCCTAATTTATTTAAGTTTCCTTTTCTTAGTTTCCTAGTTTATTTAGGTTATGTTTTTTCATCCTTATTTAAGGACCCTTTTAGCTTCATTGTTATTCATTCAATTTATCAATAAACTTTTTCTTAAGTGTTTTATCTATATTCTTGAGTTCTTTCGTTGTGAAGACTCGTTTTCCTAGGGTTTGACGTCTGTCAACCTAACCGCACTTTTCCGTCGCATCACATACATATAAGAAGATTAATAAGATTTCAAATATTTTCAATGTTTTTTAAAACAAAAATCCATATAAATATTAATTATTGAATGCGATTACTTTTATTTCAGATAAACATATGTTGGCATTATAAAAATCTTTATGAAGAGAAATGATAAAAATCTTTATGAAGAGAATAAAATTAAAACGTGGAAACATAAATAAAAAAACTGGCGTTGCCTCAATGGTAAGAACCACTGATAGAGTACTTGTGGTCTTGAGTTTGAATCCTTGCTGCAGTATGGTTTTCTCATCTATTTTTTAGTAGTAACAATATCACAAGCCCAATAAACAAGTTGATGCCCTGGGCGAAGGCCTATGCCGCCCAGCCCTTGGGCCGGCACTGAGCCTTCGTTCATATTCGTGTGGTTCATTTAGAACACTACTCTAAATTCTAAAATAAAACAAATATACATATGTCCATATATATAGAAGGATGTTCAAATTCAAACTCAATCTAATGTAAAAACTATGTAAAGAGACTATATTGATAGCAACGTTCAATCAAAAAACAATGTATGTAACTACATTACAAAATCGGAACACTAACCTTTACAGATTCAACAATGACTATGTAAATGTTGTTCGTTATTGTATTGAGAAAATAATTGATAAATTGGATATAAATTATTTTTAAAAAAATTGTTGTCGGGTGGTCCTTTAAAGAGTTTAATGGTTTAATTTCTTTTTATGTTTATGTAATATAATTTTTTCTGAAAGGTGAGGAGGGGCTGGTGAGGGCCCTGGGCCTTAACTGGCTCCGTCCTTGATTCGAATGTGTCAATTTTTCATAACTTTGACAAATATCCACCAAAGATTTAGGAGTGTTTACCAAATCGTTAGGTTTAGGGAAAAATAAGTTTTAGTTAAAAAATTAAATTAAAAAACTTTTCCGGAAAAAAACTCAAACGGACCAAATGACATATTTAATTAATTTATTTTATACCAAAAGGTGTTTAGAACTGTACAATTTTCAAATTTGGTGTAGATTTGATTTAGTACTTAGAATCCAAAACAGATTCTTCTATCAATGATCCATAAATGAACACACTCATATCTCCTATCGGGTGCTACCATGAGAACCTAGATCTGTATGTGTATTATAGAAAAAAAGGATTTATTTTATGTATATTTTTTGAAAGGATAAATTCTAATTGATTCAATTCGAAGGAATTAATTCAGCCCATCACCTTATTTATATGGACTATCTTTTGGTTGCTCCATAACTCAAATATAATCAATCAATCAATATATATATATAGTGGTGGGTTCAAATGTGAACCTATCTTTGATTGTGAACATGAGGACGAATCACAACCATCCATTTTAAATCAGATCAAAATACAAGGGATAAAATTCGCGGTGACATTTTTGTAAATAAGTGGAAAACTTAGGTCATGACTTAAATCATAAATATAACCTGACGATTTAAATAAGAACCAGACATCATCTTCTTCGCCAAATTTCTTCATCATCTTCCTCAAATTTCTTCATCATCTTCACCAAACTTCTTCATCATCTTCCCCAAAATAAATTTCAGTTCCGCCCCCAAATTTCTTCATCATCTTCCCCAAAATAATTTTTCGCACAAGTTTGTTTTTGCTTTGTATTCTTCCTTTGAATCACAAGTCTTTTCAGATCCAGATTTTTTTTCTTGATAAAGTGTAAGAAGGTTATTCAAATGTTTTTTTTCCTTTAATATGATTGTTCATCATTTTATCACAGGAAGCTTCTGTGAAACACATTTGCTTGAATTCTTGCTTTTCAAAACCTTTGGTTCCATTGTAGCTTATATTTAGTCTGAATATAAGCTACAATTATGGGTTTGTATGCTTGTAGCTTATATCCAGACTGAATATAAGCTACAATTATACAAACACATAATTGTAGTTTATATTCAGTCTGAATATAAGCTAAAATTATGTGTTTGTATAATTGTAGCTTATATTCAGTCTGAATATAAGCATAAAATGTTATGCTTATATTCAGATTGAATATAAGCTAAAATATGTGTTTGTATAATTGTAGCTTATATTCAGTTTGAATATAAGCATAAAATGTTATGCTTATATTCAGACTGAATATAAACTACAATTATGGGTTTGTATAATTGTAGCTTATATTCAGACTGAATATAAGCATAACATTGCAGTATCACAATGTCTTGTTTATATTCAGTCTGAATATAAGCTACAATTATGGATTTGTATAATTGTAGCTTATATTCAGTCCGAATATAAGCTAAAACTATGTGTTTGAATAATTGTAGCTTATATTCAGTCTGAATATAAACTAAAATTATGTGTTTGTATAATTGTAGTTTATATTCAGTCTGAGAGAGAAAGGGGTTACCGAAAATAACGGAGACAGTTTCTCTATTTTTTTTGGTTATGGTATTTTGCGTGTGTGAGAAAGAGCCTCTCTTTTCTGTTTTGTGTTTTTTTTTTCTAGTTTTATAAAAGAGAGACGATCTATTCTCAATTGGAGGTGTGAAAAGAACAGGCCGGTGAGGTGTGCCGGTGTGGTCTTAGGTTGCCGGAGCCCGAAGGTTGCACAGGGAAAGTCTTGGCAAAGAAGGACGGTGGGTAAGTTGGGGTAGGGTGCTAAAGTCGTTGCACACGTATAGAATAAAGTTTCTTTGATAAAAATAATGAAAAAATAAATAAAAAAAGAAATGACCGAAATACCCTTGTATTAACTATCTTTTTTAATAGAATTAGTAAGAGGGGCGAAAATAGAAAGGAATTAAAAAGCACAGGGACGAAAAATGCAGTTGTTAAAGACCAGGGACGAAATTCGTTATAAATATCAAACCATAGGGACGAAAATCGTAGTTTACTATATATATATATAAAGGAAAGATGTAGTAGTTACTTTTAAAGAGAGCATTTTCATTATATTTATTTTTTTTCCTCACATTTTTTATTTATTTTTTAATGTTTTCAGCTCATTAAATGCTAAAACTTTTCATTTTTTTTTTATCAAACATTGATTATTTTATGTATTAGTTATTTATTTATTTTAATAGACTTATTTTAGTAAATGATTTAAAGTCTCCATTTCATTTTTAAGATATTATAAACTAAATTCTTAATGTATTACTTATTAATTTATTTTAATCGACAATATTTTAGTAAACGATTTAAATCCTCCATTTTAGTTTTTGGATTTAACAAACTATATTTTTAATTATTTAATTTAGTTAAAAAACATCAATATCAATCAACCATCATCAATATATCAATATAAAGGAAGTTGTAGTAGCTACTTTTAAGGAAAACATTTTCATTATATTTATCTTTTTTCTCACATTTTTGATTTATTTTTTAATGTTTTCAACTCATTAAATGCTAAAACTTTTCATTTTCTTTTTATCAAACATTGATTATTTTATTTTCTTAAATTACTTTATGTATTAGTTATTTATTTATTTTAATAGACTTATTTTTAACATCAATATCAATCAATCATCATCAATATATCAATATAAAGAAAGATGTAGTAGCTACTTTTTTAAATCCTCCATTTTATTTTTTGAATTTAATAGACTATATTTTTAATTATTTAATTTAGTTAGATAACAATACTTATAAATCAAAACATTTTATTTTTAAAGTCTTCATTTATTTTAATAAACTTTTTTTAATTATCCAACAATCAATATATATATATATATATAGGGATGAGTTCAAATGTGAACCCATATTTGGTTGTGAACATGAGGATAATCTCAGCCATCCATTTAAAATCAGATCAAAAAATAAAGAGGCAAAACGCGCGGTGGCATTGTCGTAAATAAGTGGAAAACTCAGGTCACGGCTTAAAGAATATTAAGCGCTTAGGGTTATAATCGTAAATACCACCTTACGAATGAAATCAGAAACACGTCTCCGTACTCTTACGCCTTTTCGATAACGTCCCAAATTTCTTGCTTTCATCTTCCCCGAAAGAAAACTTTGCCCTAAAATCCATTTTCTACTGAAAATCAACGAGATTACTCTTATTCAGAAAACAAAAATGGCTTCTAGTAGCGAAGAATGCAACGATATTAAACTAATTGAAGCTTTTGAAGAAGAAGGTAAAAGTTTTTATGTTTATATAAATTTTTATTTTGAATATTTAGGGTTTCTAATGTAATCGTATTGAATATCTTCTTGTTAAATGATGTTTGATTGTTACAAAAACTGCAGAAGAAAAACACTAAGACTGAATATAAACACTGTTACATTCATTCTGAATAAAAACAGGGTATATATTTTTGTAAAATTGTAACTTCTATTTAGTCAGAAGAAAAACACTAAGACTGTTACATTTCTATTATAGTTTGTAGTGTTTATATTCAGACTAAATGTAAGCTACAAAATTTATTATTTGACCGGAGTGCTTATATTGAGACTGAATATAACTACAAATAGTATTTTGTATAAATTTAGCTTATATTCAGTCTGAATATAAGCACTAAGAGTGTAGCAATGCACTTTAGTATTTATATTCAGAATGAATATAAGCTACAAATAGTATTTTTTTTATAATTTTAGCATATATTCAGTCTGAATATAAGCTAGAATTAGTTGTTTGTATAATCGTAGCTTATGTTAAGTATGAATATAAACACTACGGTCTAATAATAAACTTTGTAGCTTATATTCAGTCTGAATATAAACACTAAATTCTATTATACTCTGTAGTGTTTATATTTAGACTGAATATAAGCAACAAATAGTATTTTGAATAATTTTAACTTATATTCAGACTGAATATAAAACTACAATTAGTTGTTTGTTTAATCGTAGCTTATATTCAGTCTGAATATAAGCTAAAAGATTTTGTGGTGTAGTTTATATTCAGTCTGAATATAAGCACTAAGAGTGTAACAATGCACTTTAGTGTTTATATTCTGACTGAATATAAGCTACCATTATACAAACAAAAAATTGTAGCTTATATTCAGTCTGAATATAAGGACTACAGTCTATTTTGTGGAAAACATGTTATATTCATAATGAATATTTAATTAAAATATGAAGAAAAAGAAAGAGTGAAGGAGAATTTTCTTCACCAAAAAGAAAAAAGAAGTCAAAAGATGCAGAAGAAAAGAAGCCACTAATGGTATTAAGTTTTATACTATTTATTGAGTAAATTAGTTATTAGTAAAATTTGAATTATAGTACTTCCTCTACTAATTTAAATAAGAATTGACAAAACAAGAATTTGTAACAATTTTAAATTATTGTTTGGAAGAAATAATTGCAAGCAAGGATGAATTAGAACGCAACTTACATCAAGCAATGAATTTGTATCCAGAGAGTATAGTTTTGAAGAAATGGAAACAAAAATATGAAGAAAATTTTCAATTCAAACTAAAAACAATAACTGTCAATGAAGAAGAGTTTGTTGACGAAAGTGATGAAGATAAAGACAGAGAGAAGGAGGCAAAGGCAAATAAAAATGCAGAGAAGCAGTCATAGGAGAATGAAAAAGTTGATGCCTGTGATGACAAGGGCAAAAAGTTAGTGAATATAATGGATGTAGAGAGAGAGAAGGATGTAGGAGAGAATATGTAGAATGAAGATATCGTGGATGAATTCAGATCACCATATAATTTAAAACCAGTGGATCCACAGACAGAGGAAACATACATTGAGAAGAATGTTGCCCAATGGATGTTCTCATTCAGAGGAGATCAAATGTAAGTTTTAAATTTCAACACACCCTTTTATTCAGTCTGAATATCAAGACATTTTAAATAAATTCTAAGATATAATCATAATGAATATGAAATGTTATTCATTACCTATGTGGTATTTATTGATCATGTTATTTAATTATTAAATTTAATTAATTACAGGGATAAGGTTTTTGAATCAAGTACAGGGCAAACAACTATAAAAGTTTTGCTTGAAAGCTTGATTCCAGAATCAGAACCTTTTTCAAATGTAATAGACACCTTCTCTTACATTTTAAATTCGGAAGAAATGTTGAAGACAAACATTCAACCAAAGAGGTTATATTGTTCAACAAAAATGTTGATAAGAATATAATTATTACAGCTTAACATAGTATAGATTACTCTATTATTCTTCTTTATATCACTTTATAATCTTCATAGACATTCATGATGAATACTAGTTTAACATTTGTTTTTTACAACAGTCGCATAACATCTTGGACAAAAAGTTTTGTAATGTCCCAAAAATTTATCTTAAATAAATTGTTCAAATATCAAAATATCACGAATCTAAAATATTTCAACGCAACGGAAATTTCCAAGATAAATAAAACTTAAGAAATTAAATGTCTAAAAACATTAGCATATAAAAGAAATCCCAAACGTCGCTCCTCGACGTGCCATTATTCCTTGAAGAACAGGTTATAAGCTTTCTCCTTCCCCTTGCTACTACTTCTGAGTATGAGACGACCTGGTTGCATAATTATTTTGAAAAAGAAGTTGGGTGAGCCTAGGGCCCAGTGGATTCACGGTTTTACATATACAAAATAAATTTCACAAAGCCTCATAGTTTATCACGCATGCGATCGAAACAATATAAAACACAAATAATGGCATTATAGGGAATGTCTACCTCACACAGCTTAACTGGCGAACTCACACAGTGTGTCTGCTATTACGGCTTAGACAAGCTCACACAACATGCTCGTCTCATTATAAATACCATAGTACATTCCCATTGCCACACAATTATTCAAACACGTATTAAAAATACCGAATATTATTTGCATGCATGATATATATAAAAATTCAATTATCGATAAATACAAAGCAAGCTTGCATATAATTTTTAAATAAAACATGCAACCATTTTCATTAAAAAATCACGTAAAACTCACAGTCCAAGTCGTTGCCCAAACCGGTCTTTGAAGTGGCTAGCGTCTCCCCTACAAATCCAATGTTGTAACTTTAAGTATAATAAAATATAACATCCCTATAGACGATCGAGTGATTCCTTAACGTAATCTAATTTAACGACCTATGAACCGACACCCTTTCCTTACGAATTTGATCTAACTTCTATATTTATATATATATATACGCATAGGCCTATATATAATACACTAATATATATTATATATACAACCATCAACAGTATAATATATATATATATCATACATGCAAACCAATATATATAATCTCCATATCTATTTATATGTGAACCATCATATATGAAGTCCATATGTATATATACATGAAGCATGCCTATCTTGCAGTAGGTGCATGAAATGCACATGATCCATTCAAATCATCAATTTCTATCTACCCATTATATATATATATATATATATATCTCGTGCATGCTTACACAGTTCTTGTTTCCTTCATGAATCTATATAAAGTCTACTGTCTCATCTTCCCTTTTTATTTTATTTTTCATACTCAACCCAGTGACAACGAGGCGATATAATTCAGAAATATAATGCATAAGATCCTTTAATCATCGAGAGTTCACAACCGTTCAGTCCGTTAAGGCGGCGAAATATCGAACAACCCGTTTATATTTGTACACATATACGTATATATATATATATATATATATAGAGGCGGGTTCATACGAGAATGGTTCAATTTACGAGAATGCGAGGACAATCCTCAGCCAATCATTTTGTACATGAAAATTCTTTCATGTACAAAATCATATGTGATTTTGTACTAGCATCGAAAATGACACGTGCGACTTTTGCCGCGGGAAAAGTCTTGGCTAATCAAATATGATTTTGTATGTGAATCATATGTGATTTTATACATGAATCATATGTGATTTTGTACATGAAAAATTTCATGTACAAAATGATTGGCTGATAATTGTCCTCGCATTCTCGTAAATTGTTACCGTTCTCGAATGAACCTCTTTATATATATATATATATATATGTATGTATACATATTTTACCGGCGTTCGCACGAACCAAAAGGTCCTAGCTTTTAGTATTGAGATGAGGGAACGGGTTTGACAACCCGGCCAGTGTCACAGATACATCGATTGTGCAGACCAGTGGAGGTTCCAGTGGTGACCGGTGTCCTACGGGAACCTACCCGGATAATCGAACAACTAGCATAATTAACTTAAAAGTTTCGAGATGACAAATACGAGCTACATACCAAGAGGCGGGGAATTATAGAGCACTGACAACTTTTGTTCCGGCTTCCACCGATGCCTTTGTTTTCCGGTAATCATCCCTCCCACTGATCTGTTTTTTTACACTAGGTTGCTAAATCTCCATCCTATTTATACCTAAGTATCATCAGTTTCAAGAAGAGGAAATGAAGAAGCTATCATGAATAACCGGAGGTTCACGTCCCTTGAACCACATTAGAATTGAATTTCCATTAATGCCATCATCATTGCATAATAACAATGCTACTTTCATTTTTATTTAATTTTTCTATCTTAGGTTATTACAAACTTCCTTCCTTAACAAAATTTCATCCTCAAAATTTGCCCTATGCTAATAAATGAGGATACTTTAATCTCATCTCCTTCTCGGGTTCCCAAGTTGCTTCCGGCCCTCTATGGTGTCTCCATTGAACTTTCACAAGTGCGATCTCCTTGTTCCTTAATTTCCTTACTTTTTTATCAATGACGGCTTCCGGTTCTTCAACATAGTTCAAATTTTTGTCTACTTTTACATCCTTAAGAGTTACCTCGGTACTTTCATCGGCCAAACACTTCCTTAGGTTAGACACGTGGAACGTGTTATGGATACCTTGTAGTTCTTCAGGTAACTCCAATTTATAGGCAACCTCACCTACTATTTCAGTTATCTTGTAAGGACCAATATAACGGGGACTTAGTTTCCCTCTCTTTCCAAAACGAACCACTCCTTTCCCGGGTGAGATCTTTAGCGTAACTTTGTCACCAACTTGGAACTCTATCGGCTTCCGTCTTTTATCAGCATAGTTTTTCTGTCTGTCTTGAGCTATCTTCAATCTTTCCTTTATTTGGTTTATCTAATCGGTAGTCTGCTGGACGATCTCAGGACCGACCAATTGTTTTTCGCCCACCTCAATCCAACATAATGGCGTTCGGCATTTCCTTCCATACAAAGCTTCATATGGTGCGACTTGGATGCTAGCATGATAACTATTGTTATAAGAAAATTCTATTAATGGAAGATGACTTTCCCATGATCCTGAAAAGTCAATAGCACATGCCCGCAACATATCTTATAGGGTTTGGATGGTTCCCTCACTTTGGCCATCTGTTTGCGGGTGATAGGCTGTACTTAGCTTTACTCGTGACCCCAACTCTCTTTGAAAGCTTTGCCAAAATGTAGAGGTAAACTGACTATCCCTATCAGATAGAATTGATAACGGAACACCATGACGAGTCACAATCTCATCTATATAGAGCTTAGCTAGTCTTTCCAACCAGTATGTCTCTTTAATTGGCAGAAAATGTGCTGACTTAGTGAGTCTATCAACGATTACCCATATTGCATCATAACCCTTTGGTGTTCTTGGCAACTTCATCACAAAATCCATTGTGATGTGGTCCCACTTCCACATCGGGATTTCTAAGGGTTGTAGTTGACCATATGGTCGTTGATGTTCAACTTTTACTTGCAGACATGTCAGACACCTTTCGACATAATGGGCTATATCTTTATTCATTCCCGGCCACCAGTATGATTGACGAAGATCTCGATACATTTTATTATTACCCGGGTGTATAGAATACCAAGATTTATGGGCTTCATCTAACAATTGACTACGAAAGTTACCTAAGCAAGGAATCCAAATTCTTCCCTTGAAGCACTTTAACCCCTGATTATTATCTTCAAGAGTCGAAACGTTCCCCACCATTCTCTCACCCTTCAAATTTCCATCTACTAAGGCTTCTTCTTGAAATTTCTTAAGTTCCTCAGTCCAACTTGGAGTAACCTCTAATCACATTGCTTTAATCCTCACACGATCATTCCTTTCTTTGCGACTTAATGCGTCAGCCACCACATTTGCCTTTCCGGGATGATACAAAATTTCACAGTCATAATCCTTTAGCAGCTCCATCCATCATTATTGTCTCATGTTCAATTCCTTCTGATCAAACAAGTACTTTAGGCTCTTGTGATCAGTATAGATTTGACACTTCACCTCACCCCATATAAGTAGTGCCTCCAGATTTTTAAGGCAAACACCATCGCTGCCAATTCCAAGTCGTGAGTTGGATACCTCTTCTCGAGTTCCTTCAATTGATGAGATGCGTATGCAATAACTTTCCCTTGCTGCATCAGTACACAACCAAGTCCTAGTTTAGAGGCATCACTGTACACTACAAACCCTTCGGTTCCTTCCGGCAAAGTTAATATCGGTGCAGTGCTTAACTTTTCCTTTAGTATTCCAAACGCCTCTTCTTGAGCAGGCTTCCATTCAAACTTTACACCTTTCTTTGTCAACGACGTCAAGGGCGTCGCTATCCGAGAAAAGTCCTGAATAAACCTTCGGTTATAACTTACTAGTCCCAAGAAACTTCGTACCTCAGACGGGTTTCTTGGTGGCTCCCACTTCTTAATAGCATCCACCTTGGTCGGGTCTACTTTAATTCCTTTTTGGGTCACAACGTGTCCAAGAAATTGAACTTCTCGGAGCCAGAACTCACACTTCGAAAACTTTGCATATAACTTTTCCCGTTTTAGCAAACCCAAAACCGCCCGAAGATGTTGCGCATGCTCAATCTCGCTGCGTGAATAGATCAGAATATCGTCAATGAATACAATGACGAACTTATCCAAGTAGTATTTACATACCCTATTCATTAGGTCCATGAATGCTGCAGGTGCATTTGTCAACCCGAACGGCATTACCAAAAATTCATAATGCCCAAACCTAGTTTTAAAGGCTGTCTTAGGCACATCCTCCTCTCGAACCTTTAACTGATGGTAACCCGATCGCAGGTCGATCTTCGAGAAATAACTGGCACCCTGAAGTTGATCGAAAAGATCATCTATCCTTGGAAGAGGGTACCTATTCTTTATGGTTACCTTGTTAATCTCGCGGTAGTCGATGCACATTCGCATCGTACCATCCTTTTTCTTAACGAATAACAGGCGCTCCCCAAGGTGAGGTGCTAGGGCATATAAAACCTTTGTCTAACAGCTCCTGCAATTGAGACATTAGCTCCTTCATTTCTGACGGTGCAAGGCGGTAAGGTGCCCGAGCAATAGGTGCGGCTCCAGGTACTAGATCAATCTGAAACTCCACCTGTCTCTCCGATGGTAAACTTGTCAAATCATCCGGGAAGACTTCAGGAAACTCTCTTACCACAACGATATCTTCCACACCTTTTTCCTTTTTCTTAGCATCTATTACATATGCTAGATAACTATGACACCCCTTTCTTACACACCGTCTTGCTTTTGCCAAAGAAATCATGCTGGATTTTCTAGTTCTTCTGTCTCCATATATAACTATAGTTTCACCATCAGGCGATTCAATTTGGACTATCTTTTTGTTGCACAAAATTCTTGCTTGGTTTTTGGCTAACCAATCCATCCCAACTATTATATCAAATTCCCCAAGGCTCATAGGGAGTAGTTTTAGTGGAAAAGAACGACCTTCTATCTCAACATTGCAGTCATCATACTCCTCTCTAATCATTACTAGATGATCATCGACAATTTCTACTTCTAAGGCGTAGCTTAAAGGTTTCGGCACTCTATGCAAGTAATCACAGAATGTGGTAGATACAAAAGAGCGATTTGCACCAGAATCAAACAATACTCTAGCATGCACAGAGTTGACCAGAAAGGTACCTGTCACCACGTCGGGTGTCTCTTCGGCCTCTTTTGCTGTCATATGGAAGACTCTTCCCTTTGCCTTTGATGCTTCTGATCGTTTTTCCTCTACTTTACCATATCGACTTTCACCTTGCCTGGTTGCGTACCCGCTCTTTCGCTGAGGGCAATGTGCTTGTATATGGTTGGGCGACTTACAGATAAAACATAGTCGGTCTCTCCTCTCCACCTTGCAATCATGAGATAGGTGCCCTGGCTTCCTACACCGGTAACACACTCTCGGCCTAATCATGCATTCCCCTTTATGCACACGGTTGCATTTAGGGTATGGTTTGGCAACCTGTCCTTGCCATGTCTTTCTTTCAGATCCCAAAAACTTCGACTTTTTTGTTTCATTACTCGGACCTTCCCATTTTCTTTTATAATTGCCTGTTTCCGCCTCTTGACGATTCGGTTCCTTCTCTCTAAACTCAGCTGCGTTTACTGCAGCCTGGAAAGTTGTTGGGTTTATTGTGAGAACAAATTCTCGAGTGGATGATTTGAGCCCCCATATGTACCGCTCTGCGTGCCTTTCCTCCGTTGAAACGTAGTGTTCAGCAAATCTAGCCTTTTCAGAAAAAATTGTTGGGTACTCCCTGACTGCCATTGTTCCTGCCCCAACCTCAAAAACTCCTCTTCCAATTGCCTTACTGCAGTACGCGGATAGAACTTCTCATTAAACATCACTTTAAACTCTTCCCAAGTCATTCTTGCCACAACCTCGTCACCCTTTAAATTAGTCACCAATTGCCACCAGAAAGAAGCTTCTGATTTGAGCATGGAAGATGCATATGTCACTTTATCATCTTCTGCACATTTTGCTGATTTTAAAAATTACCTCTGTCTCTCTTATCCATTTCAAAGCTACCACTGGGTCACTGTCACCTTGAAAAGGTTGGGGCTTACAAGCCAAAAAGGTCTTATAGGAACAACCTTTTTGTCTCGAGCCCATGCTGATAGGACTCGCCGGTCTTGACCTTTCATGCATGTGTTCCCTATTGTTCGAGTCACTAATATCCTCCCTTCTGTTACTTATCACCCTGTCTTCATGATTTTTCAACTCTAACTCTCGCACCTGGGCTATAACCGCGGGCAAGGAAGCTTGCAAGGCTTTTGTCACCTCTTGAGCGATGAGGTCCCCAGGGGTTGCCTCAGTTACACCGACACGTCCTCGCCCCCTTCCTCGACCTCTTCCCGAGGCGGAGCTTGCTTGCACAGAGGGCTCAGGTTTATTAGTCGTGGCTCTACCTCGTCCCCTACCTCTTCCGCGACATCGCCCTCGCGTGCTAGCGATCCTTGCAGCCGCAACAGACACGGGTTGGGTCTCTTGCACTTTCGGGGTAGCCCCTATTGGAGGAGGGTCTGCCGTATTGGGTGTAACCGATGTTGTCCTTCCTGACCGACAAGACATGATTGTTGTGTGCGATAAAAATTCACATTTATAAGCACAACTATACCCAATCATAAACTAATTATCCAACAATATTCATATTTAAACAACAAGATTAAACATGAAAATATAATTTATTCAAACGATAAGTCGATACATAAGTCTTTGATAATTATGCCAGATCGGCTCGTACATAACTCAAAATAAAACTAAAAAAAAAAACAAGTTCATGACTGGATAACAACCAAAACATCCTAACAAAACAAAATACTTAAATCAAGACCGTCTTTATTCTTCTCCTACCGTTGTCCTTACTCTAAGTGAAATCCCAAAGATAGTGATAATCTCCCACTGACTCATCATAGCTCTTCTCTGGACGATACTTCCAAAGAAACCCCAAGCTCGGACCCTGTTGGTATAGATTCTTGCAGCTAGAAAGATAACCCCTGATCAACCCTGCATATTCCGAAGCCGCTCCTCGAAAGTAGCGACCCTGGTCACCTAATCTCACTCTCCAAGATCGAGCAGCGATCCTCCTTTCCCACTCTAACTCTTTGCACATCCAAGCTAATTTGTGGTTGCTTCCCCAAAGTTCACCATTTTCTTTTAATCTTATGTTCATCTCTCGCCTAGATTAGCATGATCCGCTTGCAAGTTGTGAAACCACCCTTCTATTTTGTCCCTTTCCTCTTGAAATTTAGACAATTCCTCCTTCAGATCAGCATTCTCACTATTCAGATTCGCTATGGTGTCATTCAAATCCTCACGGGTAGGCGTACGTGGGGTGTATTCCTCAGAGGGTTCCTCCGATGGATCATAAGTAGAATAATCTATAGGTGTGCTTTGAGATGACTCAACCCTCAGAACATTCGCGCTCCCTCTAGAACTGCTCCTCAAACTCCTAGTGCGGCTAGAGCTCGTGCGATCGCGATCCCCAACTCCACCTCTTGGTGCTAACCCAGCAGCTACCGCATGGCTTCCGGCCCTACCCCCATGACGGCCAATGTGCTTAGTTCTCTTGGTGTAAACCATGGTCCTACAAAACCACAATAATAATCTATCATCTTTCGGCACAATGTCAAACTTAGAAGTTATTTAAGCCAAACTATAACATTATTTAAATCATATAACCTCACTCAGTTTAAGCTTAGGCTAAAATAAATAACCTATTTCTCTTAAACTAATGCTCTGATACCATTTGTAACGTCCCAAAAATTTATCTTAAATAAATTGTTCAAATATCAAAATATCACGAGTCTAAAATATTTCAACGCAACGGAAATTTCCAAGATAAATAAAACTTAAGAAATTAAATGTCTAAAAACATTAACATATAAAAGAAATCCCAAACGTCGCTCCTCGACGTGTCATTATTCCTTGAAGAACAGGTTCTAAGCTTTCTCCTTCCCCTTGCTACTACTTCCGAGTATGAGACGACCTGGTTGCATAATTATTTTGAAAAAGAAGTTGGGTGAGCCTAGGGCCCAGTGGATTCACGGTTTTGTATATACAAAATAAATTTCACAAAGCCTCATAGTTTATCATGCATGCGATCGAAACAATATAAAACACAAATAATGGCATTATAGGGAATGTCTACCTCACACAGCTTAACTGGCGAACTCACACAGCGTGTCCGCTATTACGGCTTAGACAAGCTCACACAACATGCTCGTCTCATTATAAATACCATAGTACATTCTCATTGCCACACAATTATTCAAACACGTATTAAAAATACCGAATATTATTTGCATGCATGATATATATAAAAATTCAATTATCGATAAATACAAAGCAAGCTTGCATATAATTTTTAAATAAAACATGCAACCATTTTCATTAAAAAATCACGTAAAACTCACAGTCCAAGTCGTTGCCCAAACCGGTCTTTGAAGTGGCTAGCGTCTCCCTTACAAATCCAATGTCGTAACTTTAAGTATAATAAAATATAACATCCCTATAGACGATCGAGTGATTCCTTAATGTAATCTAATTTAACGACCTATGAACCGACACCCTTTCCTTACGAATTTGATCTAACTTCTATATTTATATATATATACGCATAGGCCTATATATAATACACATAATATATATTATATATACAACCATCAACAGTATAATATATATATATACCAATATATATAATCTCCATATCTATTTATATGTGAACCATCATATATGAAGTCCATATGTATATATACATGAAGCATGCCTATCTTGCAGTGGGTGCATGAAATGCACATGACCCATTCAAATCATCAATTTCTATCTACCCATTATATATATATATATATATATATATATATATCTTGTGCATGCTTGCACAGTTCTTGTTTCCTCCATGAATCTATATAAAGTCTACTGTCTCATCTTCCCTTTTTATTTTATTTTTCATACTCAACCCAGTGACCACGAGGCGATATAATTCAGAAATATAATGCATAAGATCCTTTAATCATCGAGAGTTCACAACCCTTCAGTCCGTTAAGGCGGTGAATTACCAGACAACCCGTTTATATTTGTACACATATATGTATATATATATATATATATATGTATACATCTTTTACCGGCGTTCGCACGAACCAAAAGGTCCTAGCTTTTAGTATCGAGATGAGGGAACGGGTTTGACAACCCGACCGGTGTCACAGATACATCAATTGTGCAGACCGGTGGAGGTTCCAGTGGTGACCGGTGTCCTACGGAAACCTACCCGGATAACCGAACAACTAGCATAATTAACTTAAAAGTTCGAGATGACAAATACGAGCTACTTACCAAGAGGCACCGAATTATAGACCACTGCAACTTTCGTTCGGGCTTCCACCGATGCCTTTGTTTTTCGGTAATCCTCCCTCCCACTGATCTATTTTTTTTACACTAGGTTGCTAAATCTCAATCCTATTTATACCTAAGTATCACCAGTTTCAACAAGAGGAAATGAAGAAGCTATCATGAATAACCGGAGGTTCACGTCCCTTGAACCACATTAGAATTGAATTTCCGTTAATGCCATCATCATTGCATAATAACAATGCTACTTTCATTTTTATTTAATTTTTCTATCTTAGGTTATTACAAGGTTGATGTCAAGAAAACCAGACCATATTCTCAAAAAATCTGCTTCACAATCTGGTTAAATCTGCAGATATTGCAGTGATGGGGAATGTAGATTTGGTATGAAACAACCATTTTAATATTATTCAATTAATTATCTTTTTATTCAACATTATTCATAAATGATATAAACTATTTATGCAGGTATTTTTCCCTGTTGTGAGGTGTAATCCTTATTATGTAATATGCTTTGACCTGAGAAATGGATCCATACATATACTAGACAACAGTGCAGCAAAACTATCAAATGCTAAAAGAGATTTTAATGGTAAGTATGTTATTCAGTCTGAATATAAAAGAGATTTTAATGAGTTATATTATTATTATTTTGGATTTTAATAAAGTTTTCATTAAAATTTTCATCATGAAGCAAACACTCTTCATGATGCCATGAAGCCTAAAAGGGAAGAAATGATATGGAGGAGAAAAAAAAATAACAAAGACTGCTCGATATTCATGATGCTGCACATGAAAACCTTCAATGGAGAGAAGCATTTGAAAAATTGACATTTTGGATTGGATGATGAATCATCCATAAACCATAAAAAATAACTCAATAGTCTCAGAACAAAATATCTTTCTAAAATATTGTTGGCAGATGTCAATAAAAGGAGAGACTATGTTATAGAAGAGGTCAAATACTTTCTTAACCTTGAATCTAGTTTTAAGAAAACGTATTTAAAAAAAACAAAGAAGCAAATTGATGCAAGGTTTGCAGCCTTTACATAGGTGGTTCAGGAAGGTGGTGGAAGGTGATGGAAGGAGTAAATTAATCAAGGAAATTGGGGTTTTGTATAATCGTAGGTTGTATTCATAAATGATTGTCTTGTGTTTTGCTTTGAATCAATTAATCAGCAAGTTATATTCAGTTAAAATTATTTGTATAATTGTATGGCTTGTTTACTTGTAGTTCATATTCAGTCTGAATATAACCTAAAATGTATGGCTTGTTTACTTGTAGTTCATATTCAATCTGAATATGAACTACATTACTTTGTATAATTGTAACTTATATTCAGTCTGAATATAAGCTGCAATTGATGATTTTATACTTGTAGCTTATATTCAATCTGAATATAATGTATAATTACGTGTTTGTATACTTGAAAGTTATATTCATTCAGTCTGAATATAATGTGGAATTGGGGTTTTGTATAATCGTAACTTATATTCAGTCTGAATATAAGCTAAACTTTGAAGTTTGTAAAATCGTAGATTATATTGAGACTGAATATAAGCACTAAGATTCAAGTTATCTTATATTCAGTCTGAATATAAGAACTACAATTATGTGTTTTTATAATATTAACCTATATTCAGTCTGAATATAAGCTAAATTGAATCATAAGCTAAATTTAAAATAAAATCGAAGCTTGTAAAATTGAAGTTTGTAAAACCGAAGCTTATATTCAGAATGAATATGAACTACAATTTTATGTTTATATTCAGTTAAAATTATTGTAGTTGTATATCACAGTACAATGCTTATATTCAGTATGAATATAAGCTACTATTTTACAAACTTCAGATTTTACAAACTTCAAAATTTAGCTTATATTTAGACTGAATATAAGCTAAAATTTGAAATTTGTATAATCGTAGCTTATATTCAGTCTGAATATAACCTAAAATTGTTCAAAAATACCTAATTGTATATTCAGACTGAATATAAACATAACATTGTGCTAAATTTTGAAGTTTGTAAAATAGTAGCTTATATTCAGTTTGAATATAAGCTAAATTTTGAAGTTTGTAAAATCGTAGCTTATATTCAGACTGAATATGAACTACAATTATGTGTTTTTATAATGATAACCTATATTCAGTTTGAATATAAGCTACTATTTTACAAACTTCAAATTTTACAAACTTCAAAATTTAGCTTATATTTAGACTGAATATAAGCTAAAATTTGAAGTTTGTATAATCGTAACTTATATTCAGACTGAATATAACCTAAAATTGTTCAAATACCTAATTGTAGCTTATATTCAGACTGAATATAAACATAACATTGTGCTAAATTTTGAAGTTTGCAAAATAGTAGCTTATATTCAGTCTGAATATAAGCTAAATTTTGAAGTTTGTAAAATTGTAGCTTATATTCAGACTGAATATGAACTACAATTATGTGTTTTTATAATGATAACCTATATCCAGTCTGAATATAAGCTACTATTTTACAAACTTTAAAGTTTAGCTTATATTTAGACTGAATATAAGCTAAAATTTGTAGTTTGTATAATCGTAGCTTATATTCAGACTGAATATAACCTAAATTTGAATTTAACCATTTTTGTAAATAAGTGGAAAACTTGGGCCATGGTTTAAACAATTATTAGCGCGTAGGGGCAACATCGTAAATATAATATGACCATTCAAATTACACATAGGCCATCATCATGCTGATATACTGCTGCTGCTGCAAAAGACGTCGCCCCCAAAACTATTCATCACCATCATTAAAAAACACAAATTCGCCGTCAATCTTTTCATCTTCGTCGTCCCTAAAAAAATGATTTCGACATACATCAGTTCATCTTCGTCTTCACCAAAATTAAAATGGATTCAAACAGTGAACAAAGCAACGACGTTCCTCTTATTCAAGTATTTGAAGAAGGTAAAAAATTTTCTGCATAAATAAAAGTTTCTTTTGAATATTTATACCTTATAATGCACTTGTACTTAATATATAGTCTAAAATTATGTGTTTATATTAAGTCTGAATATAAGCTAAAGTTATGTGTTTGAATACTTCTAGTAAATATTCAGTCTGATTATAAGAATAACATATTGATATAACAATGTCATGTTTATATTAAGTCTGAATATAAGCTAAAATTATGTGTTTAAAAAGTTGTAGTATATAATCAGAATGAATATAAGCATAACATTATAATATCACAATGTCGTGTTTATATTCACACTGAATATAAGATACAATTATGGGTTTGTATTCTTGTAGATTATATTCAGTCTGAATATAACCTAAAATTATGTGTTTGAATATAAACATGACATTGTGATATTAAGTGTGAATATAAGCTACAATTATGTGTTTGTATAATTGTAGCTTATATTCAGTCTGAATATAAACATTACTTTGTAATATTACATAGTTATCTTTATATTCAGTCTGAATATAAGCTAAAATTATGTGTTTGTATAATTGTAGGTTATACGGTACTGTGTTTTTGTAGGTTACATTCAGTGTGAATACAATCTACAATTATGTGTTTGTATAGTTGTAGTATATATTCAATCTGAATATAAGAAAAACATTGGGATATCATTATGTTAAATTAAATAGGAGCAAAAAGAAAGAATATCAGAGGAACTTCTTCATTAAGAATGAAGAAGAAAACAAAAAAACTGTTACAATTGAAGAACAACAACAAGAAGACTAACTCACAGTAGAACAGACAAGCAAGAAAACACAAAAAACTGTTAGAGTTGAAGAACAACAACAAGAAGACCAACTCACAGTAGAACAGACAAGCAACAACCAAGTAATTAAATCGCTATCTACAAGAACAACGACAAAGAACTAAATGACAACAATCAGACAGTTAAAAACACATCAATAAATTGTCTGAAAAAAATTGGATTTCAGAATCTTCTTGGGATGAAGATTGATTCAATCCCATCAAAGTTGGCCTTTTATGTTGTTGACAACTTTGATACGGAGAAGATGGTGTTAAGAATACCAGCCGGAGAAATACCGGTGAATAAGGACTCTGTTAGTCAAATCTTAGGACTTAAAAATGAAGGATTAGACATCATTGATGATGTTCAGCTAGCAGAAAGTTGCAGTGAACTGCTATTGACTTGGAAAAGCCAATTTGGGAGCACTTCACATATCCGTCCAAGTGATGTTCTGGACAAACTCAAAGAATGCAATAGTGCAAAATGGATATTCCAGACAAATTTCATTGTTCTGTTTGTAAATGCTATGGCGATTTCAATGAAGATGGGTACATGCAACCTAGCCATTCTGTCCAAACTTAAAGAAACGTTGGATTTCTCAAAAGTAAATTGGTGCAAATACATCATCAAATGTGCAAAAGAAAGCACACAAGCATGGAAGAAAGAAACTGATGAATGTGTTTACACAGGGCCAATCACATTTTTGACGGTATATATTTGATTTTAATCTCTGTTTAATTCAAGCTTTATGATATTTTGACTGAATATAAACTATTTTGAACAATATCTTTTTATATATTCAGTCTAAATGTAGCAGTGATACACACCTATATGCTAGCTTCTATTCAAACTTTATAATATTTGTAAATAAGTTTGTTATAAACCTTTATTGAGAGTGAATATAGAAGTCAAATAAAACAATATGATGTCTTATATTCAGGGTGAACATAAACAGTTTATTTAAGTACATATCAGTCAAACTGAATAGTAGTTGATATTCATTCTGAATATTACTTAATTATTTATTTTAATCGACTGTATTTTAGTAAACGATTTAAATCCTTCATTTATTTTTTTATTTAATAAACTATATTTTTAATTATTTAAATTAGTTAGAAAACATCAAAATATATATATATATATATATATATATATATATATGTAAAGGAAGATTAATAGCTACTTTTGAGTAGAGCATTTTTATTATATTTATCTTTTTTCTGACAATTTTGATTTATTTTTTAATGTTTTCAACTCATTTTCATTTTCTTTTTATCAAGCATTGATTATTTTATTTTCTTAAATTACTTTATGTATTAGTTATTTATTTATTTTAATAGACTATGTTTTAGTAAATGATTTAAAGTCTCCATTTTATTTTTAAGATATTATAAACTAAATTACCTATTTATTTATTTTAATCGAATATATTTTAGTAAACAATTTAAATCCTCCATTTTATTTTTTTGATTTAATAAATTATATTTTTAATTATTTAATTTAGTTAGAAAACAATACTTATAAATCAAAATATTTTATTTTTAAAGCCTTCATTTATTTTAATAAACTATTTTTTTAATTAGCCAACAATGTGTATAAATCAAAACATTTTATTTTTTAAAGCCTTCTTTTTTTAGTAAACCATTTTTTAATTATTTAATTATTTAATTTAGTTAGCTAACAATGATTATAAATCAAGTTTTTTATTTTTTTTAGTAATATAACATCAATATATTTAATATGTATAAAGAAAAACAATATATATAAAATAAATTTATAAATTATACAGTCACTTAACGATAATACACTATAATTATCGTAGTTACATTTTAACACATATTTTCATAATCATCCTTTAAAAAATAATTATCTACACAATGAATTGGATTTGATTTGGTTTCTACAAATGGAAGCAATCGCATTATTTGAGTTCGACTCTATAAGTTTACATATTTCCCAACATTATCTTCGTGTGACATGTGTTGTGGACATATAATAACTTACACAAATGCTTATCACATAAGCGTTTATCGGCAAAAGTTACTACCCTTATGTATCTTATTGAGTAACATTCATCTAAATGAATTGTTTGTGTGTATCTTTTACCTGGTAAGTGTTTATCGGATAAGAGTCTTTTCTCTCACTTACAGGGTAAGATTCTAGATCCTTGTGTTAGGCCCCTCTAACAATAATAATCAAGATGAACATATTTTGAGGGATAGTCATCATGTCATTGATTGACATGTTGATTACATAGAGTGTTGAGAGAAAGTACAAATAACTGTTAAAGTACAAATTGTGATCTCATACGCTGACTAACTCTCAACGCACTATTTATACAACATAGGAAGACCAAGAATGAAAGTTTGTAAGATACAATGAACTAGGAACTAGACATGTGTAAAACATAAAAAAATCCCTCAGAATTAAGATAACTCTGAATATATCTCTAGATAAACCCTTCATATTTCCACTCAATCTTCTGAGTCTTCAGGTTCAGATTTCTAAGTCTGCATCTTCAAATATTTGATAAAATCTTATATAACGTTCAAAGTTTCTAACACTTAACATTTGTTGAAACAACTTCAGATCTGGATTAACAATCTCCCTCTTTGCTTCAAACCAAGTGCTTCACAATAGGATATAACTTAATCAATATCAAATCTCTAAAGTCCAATTGAGCAAAAATCATGTCTTCAATAATTTTGCAAGTTTTAGGATCAATTGGTCTACCCTTATCTAATACATCTCTAAATGCCTTTAGTGATTCACTGGAATACTTTTCACATTCACTAACTGAATAATCTTTTATTTCCTATATGTATGTAGATCAAAAATCTCAAGTTCCTTTATCACATGCTCTTCTTTGTTCTTTCAATATCATTAAATTCTCTATTAGGTGCGTTAGATTCAGCTTGGGTTCAGTCAGTTCAAAAGCAACTTGAAAATCTCTTAGCTTTGCAATTTTGATAAATCAAGACATTGCTTTCTTCATAGACACCAAAGCTTGTCTATATTTCTTATGTTTTTCCATCAAAGGATCCAAAATGCTTCCAAGTTCCCAAAGATCAAACTAGTTGAAATATTAATAATCATCCTCTAAGATGGAATATACTCTTTGATATTCTATAATAACTTCAAAATGAGGTTAATCCAGTATCTGAAACTTTTTCATGTTAACATCAATCATTCTTATAGTCTTGAGATGTGAGTAGACTACAACATGTTATTGGCACACCTTGTTTAAGAACACGGAATAGATTACTCTAAAAGTTAGAGTTTCATTGAGAAAAGTTGCACTTATGTAACCAAGAGGTTGAATTTCATGAGTTTGTTTGAACATGTGTTCAAATTTGGCTTAAGGAACTGTGATTCAAATGTTATAACCTCCTCTCATTCTTTGTTAGTCTCAACTTGCTCTTCAACTTTCATAAAATGTTCAGCAACAACAGAATGTTCAACTTTACTTTCTACTTCCATCTCTGCTTGATCAGTTTTCTCAGGTTCCACAATCATTTCATCAACAAAGTTATCAAAATCTTGTTCCATGGAATCTTCCTTTCGAGCATTATCTTCAATATTTTTCGATGCAACGTTCTCTTAAAGTCTAATAATGTAACACCCTCAAATTTGGAAAAAGCGAGTAATTTAAAATTTTCATCAATACAATAAATAAAGAATAAATCCTTCTCTTATAAACCAAAACTCGAATTGCCTCAATAAATATTCTAAATAAAACCTCGACAAAAGTTAGACCAAGTCTTATACAAAGACCTACATTTGGTCGCGTGTTACTAAACCAATAAGTGTTGCTATCTCCGAATGCGGAAAACGTCACCAAAGCTAGATCATTAACGTGCTACTCCCTCGCACTCAAGTCAAGACGTGTCGCTAGTACCAACCCTAACGAGAACATGATGCACATGCCGATAAAGAAAAAGGTTAGGCTTAATGCCTAACGAGCTCAAGAGTTTATAACGTATTAGTAATGAATAGAGATTGAAAGATTGCTTGATCAAATAGTAGTTTTATCAAATAGAATGACCCTTTATATAAAAGCAACATCTTTCCAAACTCATCAATTTCATAACAAAGCTTTAAATAAAAATACCGTAGTAAATTAAAACTTTAAATAAATATACCCGTTCAAACACCAAACTTTACACCTTTTACTCTCTCTCAAAGCATAAATATGTTTAATGCTTCAAATACCAAATATGCGCAAAACTATATTTTCTTTAGACCAAACATGGGTAAGTCCCCAAAATACAATTTTATAAATTATGGATAATACTCCATACTCCAAGTATGTCAGCAAAAATATAGGTAAGACTTTATACCGAAACAACACCTTTCGGTGACGGGGGAGACCCGTTTCCGTCGACAATGGCATAACAGAAAGTAAACCATATTTTGGATGTTGCTAAGTAGCGCCCTAAGATCACGGTCCTGGTGTACGACCCCTCAACGAGTACCCACCATAATACCTAAGGTCCCGGAGCTCGACCCATACGGATTCATCTCCAAAACACCCCCGACCCTAGACCTAATTTAATACTATATACTCACACTAAGAACCGATGATAATGGGACCTGACCCTAAATGAGTTCATGAACATTACGCACCCAAAATTTCAATGAAACTTGTAAACAACCGTTGGAGGTACGGTAGTTCATGCATTTCAATCTTGACCCAAAACTCATGTACACCAAATAAATTCTCAAAATGCCTTTAGTGATTTAAATACACGATACTCAGATCGCAAAAATTACAACCGATGAATTAAATACATTTTAATTTAACCAACAAGAAAAATAAAACAACAAGTGTCTTGGCCTAAATAGAATCCATCATGGCAATCAACCAAATAACTAAATGGGCTTGGGTCCAATTAAACATAATTAACAAGCCCAACGAATCAATCAAAATAGGTTAAATTCTATTAGCCCAACGAATCAATCAAAATATGTTAAAGTCATTGTAACGGGGCTCTGATACCACTATAGGGTTTCACCGGGATCTCAAGAACATGCCGCGGAAATAAACAATAACCGGAAAAGCCCTAGATAGCCCGGATCCGCTATTAACAACTATAATGATTTAGAACAACCATGGGGGTTTAGAACAGCACCTCAATGGTTAGATTGGTTGATCAAGATCGAGCGTTAGAGATCAAAGTAGATCCCCTCTATCGGTATCCACGCGAATGTGAATCCAATCCTGAACGGTTGCTAGCCCGGATACCCGAAGAACACCAAGAAATCGATTTCTTGGTGTTGTGTGTGTGTTTGTCGATTTCAGAGAAAAGAGGAGAGGAGGAGAGAAAGTTTTCAGGTTTCTCAATTGTGTTAATTGTCTTATGATTAAATGTGGCAACATGTTTTTAAATACTTTCTCCTCTAATTTTGGACCGGGCTCAATTAAGCATCGTAGGCTTAGTTGATTTAATTAGAATATTCCATATGTAATTAATTAATTATTATCTTAATAATTAATTAATCTATCGGGCTTTTAATTAAAACATTAACTTCAGACCCGTTGGACTCTTATTCTAATTATAATTATTAACATAATAATTATTCCAATTTAACTATTAACTTAATAATTAAATTATATAATTATTCATAATTATATTCCACACACCTTATTTGTTATTCTACTAGCATAATAAATCCATACTTTACAACTTGTAACTTAACCGGGTTATAACCAACTTGGTTAATTCGTGATCTACACACTCTATGCGTGTGACCCTCATAGGTTCATATGGCGTCAGTAGTGTTTTCATATAACGTGGGCACACAAGATCCTACAACCACAAGATCAACATTGGAAAGCTTCATATCTTAAGACCATTATCTACAACTAGATCCATTGACCTACAAGTTTCTTCTCGAAATAAAGTTGATTTGACAAGCTTATGGTTCATAAGTAATCATTAACTTCGATTTCAAAACAATCAACATTTCATATTCGGCGTACTTAGTTGTCACCCAAAATGGCAATGCTACTAACACCAATTCTTTCAACAGTTAACTCATGAGAACTCATTCACTACCCCATCGGTCATGACGACAATGTGACTCAAACACACACACACGTAACTGTAAATTCATATAATCACCAGCCAAATGATGATACAAATATACCTCACATGCGGATCCTTGTTACCATCATCATGATTCTCGATTCTAGTGCATCAATCTCAAAACATCCTATCTTAAAATGTCTAATTGTGAAATCTCGCATCCAATCACTTAACAATACGTTAGTTTGAATCTAGGCATCTAAATTCAATACCTAAATCTCTCAAATTTATGCTATGGTACCAACTTGTAACACCCTCAAATTTAGAGCGACTAATCTAAAATTTTCATCAATAGAATAAATAAAGAATAAATCCTTCTCTTACAAACCAAAACTCGAATTGCCTCAATAATATTCTAAATAAAACCTCGACAAAAGTTAGACAAAGTCTTATACTAAGACCTCTAAGTGTCGCTATATCCGAATACGGAAAACGTCACCAAAGCTAGATCATTAACGTGCTACTCACTCGCACTCAAGTCAACACGTATCGCTAGTACCAACCCCAACGAGAACCTGATGCACATGCCGACAAAGAAAAATGTTAGGCTTAATGCCTAGTAAGCTCAAGAGTTTATAACGTATTAGTAATAAATAGAGATTGAAAGATTGCTTGATCAAATAGTAGTTTTCTGAAATAGAATGACCCTTTATATAAAAGCCACATCTTTCCCAAACTCATCATTTTCATAACGAAGCTTTAAATCAAAATACCGTAGTAAATTAAAGCTTTAAATAAATATACCCGTTCAAACACGAAACTTTACACCTTTTACTCTCTCAAAGCATAAATACGTTTAAATGCTTAAAATACCAATTATGCACAAAACTCTATTTTCTTTGGTACCAAACATGGGTAAGTCCCCAAAATACAATTTTATAAATTATGGATAATACTCCATACTCCAAATACATCATCGAAAATATTGGTAAGACTCTATACTCAAACAACACCTTTCGATGACGGGGGAGACCCTTTTCTGTCGACAATGGCGTAACACAAAGTAAACAATATTTTCAATGTTGCTTAGTAGCTCCCTAAGATCACGGTCCCGGTGTACGACCCCTCAACGAGTACCCACCATAATACCTAAGGTCCCGGAGCCCGACCCATACGGATTCATCTCTGAAACACCCCCACCCCAGATCTACTTGAATACTATAGACTCGCACTAGAAACCGATGATAATGGGACCCGATCCTAAATGAGTTCATTCCAAAAACACCTGTGTGAACAATAAGAGGCACCAACCTCTAAACATGGTTTTCGACAGCATACTCCAAACGAGTTACATCATCGTAATATCTAGGGTCGCAGAGGCATTCCCACTTGGGTCCATCTCTGTAATACCCACGGTCGTAGAGGCATTCCCAGCTGGGTCCATCTATGTAATACCGACAACTAAAAGGCCAACCGACTTATGGCCTCAAACGAGGGACTCGAAAGTCTTTCAAATAACCAAATGACTAACTCATGTGCCTATGGATGCAAATGCAACTCAGTCTAATTTACATGACTCCACAATGAATGACCAACACACTCAAAGCATGTAAAATAATATATCCTTATGCCACAATTGCATATAACCCCAAAACTCGATGTATATCAATTTAATTCGGACAAGTGTCCTTCAGAGTATTTTAGTCAAAACTGGGTTAACGCACAATAACTCAATACTCAAGTGTTTACACAAAATAACATCATTGGTTGAGACAAACCATTTTCCGAGTAAAATCATATTCATATATTTCCAAAATGTCTCATAATGCCATAACATGTAATTTCCAATGGTTTATAAATACAATACTATCAAAATGCATATGACACCAAGTAATCCTCATTTTCAAAATAAAACATCAAAACATCTCATAAATATGTTTTATTTATCAAAATGTAAAGAACCCAAATATTTGCATTTTTCAAGATTTATAAAACCATTTATACCAAGTAATTCGCATATTATCAAAATACTCACACATTTGACAAATAGCAAATAAAACATGTTAATACATCAAAATGGACATCTTTGGCATGTACATCATTTTCACAAAGCATGTTGAACTCACCTTACTAGATTTAAGCTAAATCTAGGTTTACCCATAAAAGCTCCATTTGAAGAAAATCCATATCTGAAAGCATCCGCCATGAGAAACTTCATCTAGTTCATAAACAACTTAAAATGTAGCAAGAACAACTCCCAACAATTAGATCTATGAAACTCTAATAAAAATCTCAAATCTTTCAAAATGGTCAAAACCCTAAAATAAGAAAGATGACTCAAGATAAAAGTTCTAAAGAACTAAATAGAAAGGTTTTTACAAGAATTAAGGCTTAGAAGAGTTAGAATGACTTACAATCTCGATTTGAGGAAAAATCTCAAACAATTGGTCAACAATGTGGGTGAATGATGGAGAAGATGAAGATGAAACCTTCTCCAAAATGCTCTAAGATCATCCAATAAGTTTATTCCATTGATTTAGGCTTGAAGAACTCAAAAAAACAAGAACATGGGAAAAAAATTCGGCCAAAACGGAGCTAGCATGAGGAAGATGTGAAGAAACGAAGAAGAACCCGTTTTTACGAAATTTTCAGCTCGCGCTGAGGCTTAAATAAAAAAAATCCAGCTGCACTGGACGAGATTCGAACACCTGACCTGCACCATGTAGCAAGCACCACTTTACCGCTACCATGCACCCTTGTTTTGATATAAAACAAAATAGCACCATTAATTTTTTTATTTCTTCTTTCCTATTCAAATTCCTTTGATCAACTTCGACATCGTTTTCGTCTCAGATGCATCTCAATTTTGCCAGTGGCTTTATTATTATTAGAGTTAAATTAAAAAATGGTCCATGTGGTATCAAATATTAATGGATAAGGTCCCTCAAAGATTTTTGTAATCATTAACGTTCCTGTGGTTTCCATTTTATAACAAATAAGGTACCCTTTCCAACTTTTCCGTTAAATATAACCCTTTTAGCATATTTTCTTTATTTTTCAAACCACATGGACCAAACCTTTAATTTACTCCAAACTTTTCCGTTAAATATAACCCTTTTATATATATATATATATATATATATATAGATGGACATTCATTTAGAAACTCTTTAAAGAGTAGAAACTGTGGAAACCAATATAAAAATAACTTTTTCCTAATTCTTTTTTCGTCAAATATTATTATTATCTAAGATATTGTTTCAGATATGTTTGTGTTCATAGGAAAAAAGTATTATATGTGAATGAAAAAACAATGGTTCAATTAATTGTTTCTATCGTATGAATTTTGTTTCATATGTGAAAGTAAACATTTTTGTTCACATACAATGTTTTTTTCCTAAGAACACAAACATATGTAAAACAATATCTTAAATCATAACATTTGATGAATTTTTTTTATTATATATTGATTTTCTCCTTGGTTTCCAAAGTTTCTACTATTCGTAGAGTTTCTAAATGAAGGAACCTCTATATATTATGTATTTTATTAATTATATAAATTTCATTATTTATAATTTACATATTTTATAAATTATATTACATATTTAATTATTTATATGTACTTTATAGTTTTTATTTAATAATTATTTATATCTATATTTATATTTATATGATATATTATATTTAGAGTAAACTCTAATTTTGGTCCTTGAGGTTTAGTGAAAAGTTTGAAAGTGGGATTTAAACTTTGATAAGTCTAGAAATCATCCTTGTGGTTTGTATTTTACTCATCCCTAACTCTGTTAACTATCTCTTTTGGAATGAGGGGTATGTTTGTCTTTTTATCCATTTTCTTAAGTTCTTTAATATTATATTAAGTATTACATACATATATGTCTGTGTGTATCGTCCCTTAAACCGTCCCCCCAAACTCAGGTGAAGTCGATGGCCAACACCCGCACCTTTGCTAACAACTCCGTCTCTTGAACATGGAATATCTGGGAAGATGAGGTTCCATCTCTTGAACATGGGTTTATGCGTTTTTCAGATGGGTTTTCACATGGTTTTCGACGGTGGAATTTTGCTTCCCTTTATAGGGGGTTTTGATGAAGAGAAAGGAGAGAGTTGCAGGTTTTCTCTCTCTAGAATGCCTTTGGTTTCATGACTTTCTCTCTCAAAAATCTATTCACTTTCGTAGCAAGATGTAATAGAACATAAAACTAATTACTTGGGTGAGAAAAGTGTTTCCGGTGAACAACTCCCGACCCTAAACCCACAACCCAAATCGATAAACTAGATCTGATGCCTAAAGATCGATTCCTGCAACATAAAACACCATCACCAAACAACCCCTTTCCCGTCCGACAAACATCACCCCTCCCCCCTCCTTCTTCCTCAAGCCATCCGTACACCAAAAAAAACCCACCATAACTAGCATCCTTCGACCTGCCGTCGGGAATACCACCAGTCCACCACTCCTCTACTAGAAGCTTCCTCCTACCGACAGTAATCCACCACTCCACCATCACTATTTCATCAGCTTCCTCCGACCACCACTCCACCATCAAGAAATACCTCCTTCTTTGCATCTCTATATACATAGATATGTAACAGAAGGTTGGATGAAAGAAATGGTTTGTGGCCTTCCCGGATCTATGTGTTTCTGTATGGTTATACCAGATAAGTGGCCTGAAAATGATATGAGAGAAAATGATTCGTCAGAGAAGAGAGGTTATATGAATATATTAACGTATGCATATAATATATATGTAATAATAATATTGTTATTAATATAGTACATATAAATAATATAATATAATATAAAATGACGAAAACAAGTTAAAGGACAAACATATCCCTCATTTTAATAGAGATAATTAACATAATTACTGATAAGGGACCATTTTCAGATAAAAATACAAACCACAAGGATAATTTTAAGACTTATTAAAGTTTAGGTCCCACTTTCAAACTTTTTACTAAACCTCAAGGACCAAAATTAGAGTTTACTCTTATATTTATGTTTTACAAAATGTATTTTGTATTTATATTTATATATAAAAATATAACTAATATTTTAAAATGTACGGAAAGTTCAATTTATTATACTTGCATAAAATTTTATATTTTATACATAAATTGAATAGATAAAAGGTTCAAATAGAAATTAAATAGATGAAAGGTTCAAATATATAAAATTAATAAATATAAATAATGATGTATTTTATGTATTTGAACCTTCCATATATTTAATAAAATTATATATATTTTAAAATATATTTTGTATTTATATTTTATAAATATATGGAAGGTTCAAAAATAATTTTATAAAATAAATAAAAGGTTCAAATATAAATATTTTATGTACTTGAATATTCCATCTATGCAATTTGTATAGTGATTCGATTTAGTGTTTTAAGTATAAATTAAATCATACATTTTATAAAATTATATATATTTTATATATAAATATAAATATAAAAATACATTTCATAAGATAAATATAATATATCATATAAATATATAAAATGTAAATAGTTTTTAAATAAAATATAAGGTGCATATAAGTATGTAATATAATTTATAAAATACGTAAATTATATAATTTATAAAATATGAAATTTATATGATTAATAAATACAAATATAATTATATAATACATGATATATATATATATATAGTGTAGAGTAAATTAAAGATTTGATCCATGTGGTTTGAAAAATAAAAAAAATATGCTAAAAGGTTATATTTAACGGAAAAGTTGGATGGGGGACCTTATCTGCTATAAAATGAAAACCACAGGGATGTTAATCGTTAAAAAAATCTTTGAGGGACCTTATCCGTTAATATTTGTAAACCACAAGGACCAAATTTGAATTTAACTCTTTTTTATACAAGCCGCTCTATCAAACCATCTGATGTAAAATAATTTCCAATATTAAATCTTTACTTAATTACTCAAATTACTCCCAAAATCAACCCAACTAACATTAAACTTTTTAAAATACGATTTCACTAAAATAATTTAACTTGAACTAGAAATAATCTCAAGAATATCCACTTGAACTAGAAACTCATAAGGTGTAAACATATCCCTTGGATGAGCTTTCATTGAATTTTGATCACTTAAACACACTTTCAGACATTCATTTGCAAGCAACTTGAGTTCTAATATTTCATTTACTCTCTTGATGAATTTTTTTCTTGATCACCATATTACCATATACTACAATCTTAATTTTATCATAAAACCACTTCACAGTTGATGAAGAATAGCAGGAAATGTCATGAATTCTAAACACATTGATGCAATTTGAGTTTGCATTCTTGAAGGAAAACCCAATTTATGGAAAGGTTAGGAACTGCAACATAGACAAAATCTCAAATCACTCAAAATACCTAAAGTTGGTCAAAATCCATGGATGTGTAAAATACACCAAGATGGATGTTTTAGGAGACCAAAATGAAGTATTTTGACAAGTATAAAAGCTTAGGAAGGTTAGAATAACTTATAAATGGGTTTTTTTTAAGAAAACCCTAAAACTTGGTCAACAATGGTGGAAGAAGATGAAGAAGATGAAGGTTTTGGATTTCAACCCGCAAGATTTGAATCTAGTTTCCAAGCTCTTAGATGCTCTTGAAGAAATCGATTTGGTGACATAGGAGGGTTTGGACCGATTTGGATGAGAGGATAAAAAGTATTGGTGAAAAAACAAAATGAAGGAAATAAGGGGAATCAGATTTAAAGGGGTTGTCCAGATGCTCGAGGGCGCTAGCAAAATAGGTGTGCGGCCACGAACACTGTAAAATATAAGTTCTGCCCACTTTTTGGGGTTTGCTCGCGGGCGCAGGAAAAATAACTCATTCAGTGATTTGAATATGATTCCTACTATACTTAGTGAAAATCCTAGTTTATGTTACTGTTCAGATTCAGCGAATGCAAACACTGATTGCAGTGATCACTGAAACTCAAGAACACTATCTGAGCTTAGAAGACCTGAAGAACAACACTCACACCAAAAGAACCTTCAGTGACAGTCGAAGATCTAACTGAAGATAGAGACGGATAGCTCGTGATCTAAAGAGGCTCAGTGATTGCGACGTTCGTCTAGAAGAAGCGTGAGATCTTGCGTATGCCTCGGTGATACTGAAGTATTCCTCCTTGAAGCCTCAAGTATCAGTGATCAAATGAAGCCTACATAGCAAGATCAAAGTTGATCTTATTCTCGATGCACAAATGTCAAACCCCCATGCCCTTGTCAGAAAGTATGTACGGAGTTACTTAATTGCCTCCTACGTGCTTACCAACTCTAATTAGGTCACTGTTCATATTCGGCTAAAAGCATAATTTCTTTATGAACAAAGGACAAGCTTCCTATGGAAATTTGACACATGGCATGGTATGTACCCTCTGACTTACATGTAATGAATTGGATATAAATAGATGAAGACCCCCATCTTCATCTTCATGCATGCTTAACTCTCTCCTTTAACCTCTGATTTTATTTCTCTCTTATCTTGTGCATCAAAATTACTTTGTGATTCTAAGGTTGAAATAGAATAGGTTTAGTACTTGTTGTTATTCCGGTTATAACCTGTAAATTTGTTTATCTCAATAAACTTATTTAATAACCCTAAAAAGTTGTGTTTGTATTCACCTCCCCCTCCCCCTTCTACAAACTGTTTCTATACTTATACATTTTTGTAGAATTTTTTGGGACCAACAAGTGGTATCAGAGCAGTGTTTATTGCTTCTACTCTTTAAAACTAATATCTTGTTTTAAAATGGCTAATCAAAATACATACTATAACGACAATGAATCACTTGTTAAACCTCCTAAATTTAACAAAAATAATTTCCTTATATGGAACGAAAAAATGACTCTATTTCTAGAAGGGTCAGATCCTAAGATCCCTTACTATATAGAAAATGGACCATTCACTCCTACAGTTCTAGTTTCTACAGTCCCTACGACTACGACCACTCTAGCTATTCCTGAAAGACGTATTCCCAAAGCTCCACATCAATGGAGTGAGGAAGACAAGAAAGAACTAGCTGTTGATTCAAAAGTTAGATCTATTATTGCAATGTCTCTACCAGATGATGTGTATCATTCGGTCATGAAAATCATAACTTCTAAATCCATGTGGGATACTCTTTGTATTCAACATGAAGAAACTAGTGAGGTTCAGATATCTCAAAAAATTCATCTAGTAAGTTTCATTCATGGTATAAATGAAAAACTTTCTCAAATTCACCAAAGATTCAACTGTTTGATCATAGATTTGAAAACAGTTGGTCGAGAATATTCTAATTCAGAAGTACTGACAAAGTTCATGGAATCTCTTCCTGAACAATGGGACACATTTACTACCTATCTTAAATTGTCAAAGAACACTGAAACTCTTTCTTTAAGTGCTCTTTATGGAATATTGCTAAATCATGAGCAATCTCAAAGTTTAAAGAATAATCTTTTAAATGACACTAAATCTGCCAAAAGTTCTTCCTTGGGTTTAATGTCATCAGAGACTGATCCTTCAAGAACAATTTCTTCTTCTATAACCTCAATCACTGAGTTAGATAATTCTAACTCAGAGGACACCTCTGACGCTGATCTGTCAGAATTTGATGACTCTCTGGCCCTTCTAACCAACTTGTTTAGAAGGTTTGCCAGAAAGAGCAACTTCAGAAAAAATCCTTCTATAATTGACTCTAACAAGTTAAAAATATCTTCTACTGTTAGCTCTTATTTTCCTTATGGCAAGAATTCAAGAAGCTAAAAAGTCGCTGAAACTTCCTCACCTACAACTCCTTCATCATCTGCTTCTCAGGTATTAAATCTGAAAAACTCCTCTATTCCTTAATCTGATAGCTTGTCGGCTCTCAACAATTTAACTGTTGATCTTTACAATGCTTTAAATAGTAAAACAAAAGTTGAACAAATTAACACCGACATAACTGAACATCTTAAAAATTGCCATCTAAAAAAAGAACTAACTAAGGTCGAAGAAGATCTTAAAGACCAAGCCTTTGTCAATCAAACAATAAGCATTGAGAAACAACAAGCTATCACTGAGCGCGAAAAGGCCATTGCTGATCTCAAAGCTGAAAAAGCTACCATTGAAGGATGGTGCAAAGCCTCTGTAAAGGAAGTGAGATCATAAATGCTCAGATCCGAATAAAGGTTAAAAGTGGTTTGGGATATTCTTCGGATCAGGAAGAATCTCTTAAGGAGCGTTCCATGCTTAAATTCGGAAACTTTATATCCTCTGTTCCTGACACTTCAACTCAGTGTTCCTCTACACTTGAGTCTAAACCTTCTTAACCCCTCTCCAAGGACTCAAAGAACGTGATTAAAGGCAAGTCCATTATTTCATGTTCCTAAGGTCAAGAAATCTCCTAAACTGAAGAAGGTTCCTTCTACCCCTTCAGCAAGTCATCCTTTGACTTCTAGGAAGAAGATCCTTGGATATATTCAGAGATCAACTCCCCAAATTAAGATAGATCTCACTCCCTCTAAACCTGAGAAATAGTGGTTCCTCCTATGTCAATGGAGAAAGGAATTCTGTTGATCACAACTCCTCTCTATGATTTGAATATGATTCCTTTTATATACTTAGTGAAATTCCTTACTGTTCAAATTCAGCGATAGCATACGCTGATCACCATCAGCGATCGCTGAAGATCAAGGAACAACAAACTTATCTCTGAAGACCTGAAGATCAACTATCACACCAAAAGACCATTCAGCAAAAGTCGAAGACCAAAGCTGAAGAAAGAAATAATCAACTAAGTGACCTGAAGCGGTTCAACGATAGCAGCGATTATCTACTCAAAGTGTGAAGTCTTGTGAAGCCTCAGCAACACTGAAGTTCATCCTTGAAAATTCAGTGTCAGCAATCAAATGAAGCTTCCTCTACTAGACTAAAGATTGATCTTATCCTCGATGCACAAAAGTCAAACCTAGAACCATGTCAGAAAAGGACGTACGACTTGTCTCTTATGTCCCCATCATATCTGATATGGTACTATTCATATTCGGCCAAAAGCATGGCTGTCTTATTAGCAATGACAAGCTTCCTATCTAAGCTTGACACGTGGCATATACCTTTTGTCTTGCATTAAATGCAAACGAGTATAAATAAGATGGAGATATCTTCTTCATCTTAATGCATGCTTCTTTCTAGCCTATACCTTCTGTATTCTTTCTTCCTTCCTCTTGTGCATCAAACTGTGTGTTTCTTAAGTTACAATAGAATAGGTTTTGAACTTGTTCTAATTCCGCTTGTAACTGTAAATTTGTTTATTATCTATAAACTCATTTAAAAACCAAAATCTGTGTGTTTGTATTCAACCCCCCCCCCCCCCCCCCTTCTAGAAACTGTTTACTTAATATTTAACTCTTGTAGACCCTTATTGGGACCAACAAGTGGTATCAGAGAAGTGCTGTTATCTTTCTCTTTAAAATATTTTTCTTAAAATCATATTTTAAAATGACAAACCCTAATACGAACTACAACGATAATGGATCTTTAGCTAAACCTCCAAGGTTCAGCCATGATAATTTCCCTTTGTGGAAAGAAAGAATGTCACTTTTTCTAGAGGGATCTGATCCTAAGATCCCATACTATGTAGAAAATGGACCTTTCGTTCCTACAACCATAGTAGCTAGTGTTCCTGTCACTACCACTACCCCAGCCATCGCTGAAAGGAGTATTGTAAAAACTCCAGATCGATGGACTGAGGAAGACAAGAAAGAAGTTGCTATTGATGTGAAAGCACGATCTATAATAGCAATGTCTTTGCCTGATGAAGTATATCATTCAGTAATGAAAATGAGAACTTCGAAAGCTATGTGGGATACCCTACGTATCCAATATGAAGGAACCTCTGAGGTTCAGGTAACAAGATGTATAAACCTCGTAAGACAATATGAGAGTTTTATGCATCACAAAGGTGAATCTCTCTCTCAAGTTCACCAGCGTTTCAACTGTCTGTTGATTGATCTAGTAACAGTCAACAGAGTGTACTCAAACGCTGAAATTCTGACAAAATTCATGGAGGCACTACCCGACCAATGGGCAGTGTATACTACATGTTTAAAACTGTCAAAGAATCTTGAAACTTTATCCTTAAGCGCACTATATGGAATGCTCTTAAATGAGGAACAATCCCAACTTTTAAGGAAGAACCTTATTAATGAAATCAAAGGTGCCAAAAGTACTTCTTTGGCACTTGTGACTTCAGAGGCAAAATCTCCTAAAAATCACCCTTCTTCTTCTATCACATCCATAACTGAATTAACTCAAACTGATTCAGAAGACACACTCACTGATGCTGACATCTCTGAGTTTGATAACTCTCTGGCTCTTCTAACCAACAACTTTAGAAGATTTGCTAGAAAGAGTAACTTTCAAAAACCCTCCACTCTTTCTGACTCTGAAAAGCCCAAAACTGCTCTAGTTGAGAAAGCTTCAGCTATTTGCTTTAACTGTCAGCGAAAGGGTCACTTCGCCAGCGAATGTCGATCAAAGAAAGTTGCTGCACCTACCACCTCCCAGACCTCTGATAAAAAGGAGAAGTACTTGAAACTCAAAAACAAATACCAAGATCTGAAGAAGAACCAGCATAAAGGCAAAGGTCTAATCGCTGAAGAAGTAGACTAGGATGCTGAAGACGATTGGGCTAAGACCTCTGAAGAGTCTGGGTCTGATCAAGAAGATCTTTCCTTCCTATGTCTGATGGCAAGAATCGAGGACGCTGAAGAAGCTACTGACACTTCTTCCTCTGAGTCTCCTTCCACTCAGGTATTCATCCCCTCTACTACTGTTATCTCTGAAAGATATAACTTGTCAGCCCTTGATGCTATGACTGTTGACTTCTACAATGCTTTAAATGGAAAGATTAAAGCTGAAAAAATAAATACTGATTTATCTGAACAATTAAAGAATCGTCACCTTAAAATCAAAGAACTTTCTAAGATTGAAGAATCCCTGAAAGACCAAGTCTTTGCAAACCAAACTATTAGCATCGAGAAGCAGCAAGCTATTGCTGATAGGGAAAAGGCCATTGCTGATCTTATATCTGAAAAGGCAACCATCGAAGGATGGTGTAAGGCTTCTGAAAAAGTCAATAAGATCATCAATACCCAAATCCCTATGAAAACAAGAAGTGGGTTAGGCTTTAACTCTGAAAAAGAGGAATCAGGGAGTAACCGCTACATACTCAAATTTTGAATGTTTGTCTCTTCGATTCCTGATCCTTCTTCTTCAACCTCTTCCTCTCTTTTAAAAGAGAAGGTTCCTTTGTCTAAATCTAAGAAAGTGATCGAGAACAAGTTTCTTGACCAAGTTCCTAAGAATAAGATCGCTCAGAATAAGAGCAAGAAAGTCTCAGAGAGCAACTCTAAATCTAGGAAGAAGATCTCTGACTTCTCTTAGAGACCAACTCCCAGAATTATGATTGATCTCACTCCTACCCCTGAAAAGGTTGTAATACCTCCAAGGACTATGGAAAAAGGAATTCTTGGTCCTATCCCTGAAAAGGTTCCTATATCTTTTCTTTCCTCTTTGAATTCTAAACCTTATAAATATAGGAAGTTCTTTCACTGTGGTGAATCAACCCACATTGCAAGTAAATGTCCTAATGCTACTAAAGCTGATAAGCTAGCTCATGGAAAGAAAGTAGCTCAAGCTGATAAATCAGCGAGAGTGAAATCCACCAAGGTTGCAAAACCAAAGGTGAAGATATCCACTGAAGAGAGTTCTTCAGCTAGTATCTTTTTTTTTGGAAGTATATAATATTTATATACGGCAATTGGAATAAACAAATAAACTCACACACCCTCCTCACCTATGGTGAGGTTTGAACTCCCGACCTCCTAGAAGACAAGGGGCTCACATACCGCTAGGCCAAAGGCCCTTTGGCCACTCCTTCCATTAACAAAGCAGGACCCATAGTAATATGGGTACCTTCAAACAATTAATCCTTTTGTTGTATGAAGAGTGCCAAATGTATCTGGTATCTCGATAGCGGATGCTCAAGGCATATGACAGGCAGAAAATCTCTGCGCTCTGACTACAAGGAAGAAGCTCGTCCTTCAGTGACCTTTGGTGGAAATGGCAAAGGATACACTAAAGGTTATGGAATTCTGTCCAACGGAGCTACCTCGTGTAATCGTGTTGCCTACGTTGAAGGACTGAAACACAATCTCTTAAGTGTTAGTCAGTTATGTGACAAAGACTTTAAAGTTCTATTTTTAAAGAATAGATGTGATGTCATTGACTTCAATGATAAGCTTGCCCTCTCTGGCAAAAGAGTTGAAAATGTTTATGTTATTAATATGAATAGCTCTCACTCTGAGAACATGTGCTTTATCTCTCGAGCATCCTCAGATGTAAACTGGTTATGGCATAAAAGACTCTCTCATCTCAACTTTAAGACAATAAACGAATTGTCTCAAAAAGATCTAGTCAGAGACCTCCCAAATCATACCTTTACAAAGGAATCTCTTTGTTCAGCGTGTGAAAAGGGAAAACTGACTAAAGCCTCCTTCAGATCTAAGCAAATTTCTTCAGTGACCGCTCCTCTTCAGCTACTCCACATGGATCTCTTTGGACCTGTAAATGTCCAATCTATATTCGGAAAGAAATACACTTTAGTTATTGTTGATGAATACTCCAGATATACCTGGGTATTTTTCTTACGATCCAAAAGTGATACCCCTGAAATGATAATCTCTTTTATCAAACGGATGGAAGTTTTGAACAACTTACTTGTTCGCTCCATAAGAATTGATCATGGTACTGAATTCAAAAACAGTTGTTAGGACCCAAACAATCAAGATATCAATATATGAAAAGATTAGAACAGTAATATGATAGCCAAATGTAATATGTATTGATAGGATGAACAGTATTACAAAATATCTCTTTACAAGGCTTATGGGAAACATTAGTTCTAACAATCTAACTAACTATCTATTTATACATACAATAGAAAGACTAAAGTGACACAACATTCATAACAGACAAGTTCAGAATTGGTTCTGAACTCCTTCAAAACTTCTTCAGAAGTGTCTTCAGAACTTCTTCAGAACCTCTTCAGAAGTGTCTTCAGAACTTCTTTAGATCTTTTTCTCTTTTAAGAACACAGTTCCTTTTGAAGCTATTATGATATTTCTATCAATCTCCCCCTTAGCTTCAAAAGTTCAAATCATACTTCCAGAAATTCAGAATTTCTCTTACATCCTTCAGAATTAGTCTTCTGTATTCTAGTAAGGATTCAGCAACTCTAATCATTTCTTTTGCAAGTATCTTGTGCTTCTCCCAATCTTTATTGCTCAGATTCTTTGGTCTTCTATTCTGTCTTTTTACCAAACGATCTCTGATTGCCATAAGAATTCCATTGCAACATTTGTGGAGTTCTTCAAATCTCACAAATAATAGTTCATGAAAGCATTTACAAACGAAGCCAGGAGGATGAAGTACTAAAGTGCTCTTCTTCAAATTCTGAATATCTGGTAGACTTAAATTTGGTTTGCTTAAGTGTACTTGCTTCTTGTTTAGAACATAAGCAACCTGGAAATCAGTCTTTGCAGCCCATATAAATTCTCTGTATAATCCATCTCTAAGCACTGGAAAAGATTTTCTGAACTTGGTAAGTGAGTCATGGAAGGGATAAAGACTTCTGTATACTCTGAGAAGATCTCTGAGATGAACATTCTGAAAGTCAGCTTCAGAAAAGGTAGAAATCTCACCATTTTGTCGCTCAACAGTAAAGAATGCATATTTGTAATTCTGTCTTGTCTTCAAATCAGCATTAATCACTTTGATTACATGACTTTCTTTTCTTGCTTCATTGATTGGAATCCTTATCTTTCTGATGATGTCTGAGTACCATTGTTTCCGACCAAAAGACTTTTGAATCCAGCAATCTATATAGTTGAATTTTTGCTCATATTCCATGAACATTTCTGGATGAAAACATTCAAGGAACATAGTATAAGCACTTTCTTCAATTCTTTGTACTTGTAGTTGCTCCTCTTCAGATATTTGCTTTTCAGGAACCAACTCTTCAGAAATATTTTCAAGAACTTCTTCCTTTTCTTTTTCTTTTTCTTTTTCTTTTTGTCTTTCTTCTGAACTTTCAACATTCAGAATGTACTTCTGAATTTCTTCCATATCTTGTCTCTTTGTATGAATCTTGAAGTCATATGCATCACTTAGTAGATAATCTGCTCCTTTTATCTTGTTTACTTTCTTGTGACCAACAAGATAACTCTTTCTCACAAATTCTCTAAAATGTATTCTTTCTTTGATTAGATAGACAATTTTTTCTTTGATGTCAGATTCTTCAATAAAATCTGTCATGTAGTTCAGAAACCATTGGAGTGAGGATGTAGAATACTTTGGAATATTAGAAACGACAAATGTCTTAGAGACTTCTTCAACAAAATACATGAACCCAATATCTGGATTAGTAAACAATCTCTTCAACCCAAACCTTTCAATATATATAGGTTCCAACAGATTTACTGTGTTAAGTCTGTATTCTAAAGCCAACTGAAAATCATGCTTTATGAGATTCCTTATGTATATTCCCAAGATTCTTCTAATCTCTGAAACTAACACAGATTCACCAGAATTAACACAAAAAGATAAGATTGCCAACTTATCTTGTAGTCTTAGCTTGTAAACATCAAACTGAGTAAATTCACATAGAGTACCATCTCTTCTTTCTGCTCCAAATCTGAATATAGTCAAATCATTTTGAACTGATTTTGATATGCATCTGATCTTCTTTATTAAAGTTGAATCATGAAAATTCTGAACACCATGATTCTGAATAAAGTTCTTCACTTGAGCAATATGATCATCAGACCATTCATCATTCAGAAAGTCTTCCAACTTTGCAAACTTCATACTTCTTTTGTACATGAAGCAATAAGTGTCTTCGTGAAATATCGCATCGCTTTCTCCAGAAATAAGTATATTTTCCTTTTCAAACACTTGATCCAATACAGGTTCTTCAAGTATTGGAAGATGTATCTTAGGAATGACAATGCAAGGTCTGGTTCTAACTTCAAATTTTCCTGAGAAAACAATTAAGATTTCATCAATAATTTCAACTCCTTCTAAATGAGCTAAATCAAATTCCAATTCAACTCTTTCATCTGGTTGTTCAAGAAAATTTCTGAAGATAGAAAATCTGTTGTCCAAAAGTCTACACTCCAGACTTCTTGGATAATTCAGAAAGACATGCACCCAACAGAATTGATTCAGAATATCCCATAATCTTTCAGAAGCACTTCTGAACTCTTCACTCAGAAGTTGTTGAGGCTTCCAAATTACTAAATCTTTTATTTCATTTGAGCTTTCTCCCATATTTACATCAATCATATCTTCTTCAAACATGATCACATCATAAAGATCACTTGGTTCTCCAATAACATCTTCAAAAGCAAGGTATTCCCTTAGCATTTCTTCATTAGAATCTGGAATTATATCTGTGTTATCTGAGCTCAAGTTACCTTCAGAATCAAGAGACAACTTTTCTGTTTCATACCCTTCTTCTATCATTTCTTCAGAAGAATGATCATTTATCTCTTGTACCTCATGTTCTGCAGATAAAATATCTTCTATCGCTTCTGAGACTTTATTTGATTCTTCACCAACATTCTGAGTATCTTCAGAAGTCTTCTCAGAACATTGAACTTGATTAGTTTCTGGTTCAGATACTCTCTGTCTTTTCTCCCCCTCTTGATTATCAGAATCCTGATCATCAAGACTCCTTTTAAAAGTATACTCGATTGAGATCTGCATTCCAGAGCAGATAATCTTGTGCTTAAGTCTGATTGAGAACTCTGAATGGATGAAAGTTGATTGAGAATTTGAGAAATATCATCTTTAGTGGCATAAGCTTGTGGAGCAGAAGAAGAAGAAGGTTGAGAAGCTTTCAAAGAAGAAACAGAGGAAGCCACTTCAGAAAAAGCTGACAAAAGTGCTTGTTTAAACAATGAAGATCATTAGAAGATTTGAGATGAAAGTCATTCAGCTTGTTAACCAAATTTTCCCCATGTTGATCCAACCTAACCTCCAACACCTTTTTGGTAGAATCCGTCAAATCCTTGATGTCCTTCTGAATCTTTGCAAATTCAGAAGTACAGAGATCTTTGAATTCTGTGAATTCAGAAGATGTGGGTAAGTTTCCAAGATCAACAGATGAACTTGTTTTCAGACCTTCAGAAGAAGGTTGGCCTGTATGAGCCACAAAGGCATCATGAACCACATTTGATTCTGTGAATGGAGCTTTTGTGATGTTCACCCCACCAGGACTTCCAACTAATCCTTGATATCCAAAAATTGGAATATCTATAGTTGTTGATGCAATGTGACAAACACTTTGCTTAGGAACATCTGAAAGATGTGTGCTTGTGTGAATGGATGCCACATTAAGTGGTTCAGAAGGCTCAAAGTTGAGTGGACACTCAGACTCAATGTGCTCAAAACTGTGAAGGGGGGACATATATCCTTCATTTTCAACAAAAGGAACCTCCAATTGGGGTCCTAATGGATTATAAGCTGCTTGCCCCATTTGTGTTGTTGAAACACCCTTCTGTTGAGAGATGGGTGAGTGGCTGGGGGGGTTAACCAAGGTTGCCATGGGCTCACTGGCTGTTTCAATATTATCCACCAAAGAATGTGGAATAATAGTAGATGTGGGTGTCCGGCTTGTACAGGTGGTTCACAGGTTTGTTTTTCTTGTACCTGTGTTCTCCCCTCATCAATTCTTTTTCTGACCCTTCTTCCCTGTCTCTCATTTACATTTTTCCTCTTCACTCTTTGAGGTTGTTCTCCCCCTTGAACAGCCTCCCCCCTCTTTCTAGTAAGTCTAGACTCCCTTGCATGATCACCACTCTGGTTTGAATCAGGGGAAGGGACTACTGGTTGAGGTAATCCCATAGATTCTAAATGTTCACTCCCAATCCTAGTTGGTGTACTTACAAGTTCAAGTAAATGAGAAGGAAGTGGAACTGCATTTGGAAAAATAAGTTTTGCATTTGGAGGTCTTAAGCTATCCATAGTGAAAATAGGAACATGTACCTCATGAGCTAGAACAGGAATTTTTGAGACAGCCTTCATTGCTCCTTTGATAAGTGTTTGAAGAAATCTCTGAAATGGTATATAGTTGAATGTAGACTTCTTCAAAATTGCAGATTTGAGGTCATCAAAGATGAGACTAGCATAATCATAGTGTTTGTTGAAGGCAACACCATGAAATATAATCCTCCCATTTGCTGAAGCTTGGTCTAAACTTGAGCTCTTCCCAGATAGGCAGGTATTCAGAATGGAAAACAAGCAATACCAAATTGGAGGTAAACACTTTCTTCTAAAAGAGCTCAGAGCACCAAGGTTTTCAGAGTCACCCAAGCTCATAAAATCTGAGATCATCTCTGATGAGGATGGAATTGAGTCATAACAGGTTTTCCAAGAACCTCATCTGGTTTTGGCAAATAGTGAAGGCTTCTAATGTCATCTACAGATATACAAACTTTGTAGGCATGAACATAAGAGACAATTTCATCATCAGTTTCATCTACTTCAGCATAATGCCAGAATTGTTGAAGATAAGAAGCAGGAACAGAGAATTTCCTTGAAAGGAGAGTACGCAGGGGATGTTTCTTCAGAATTTTAATCAACATTACTTGATCATCAATGAAGTCTTTGGATTTGAAGTTCAGTGCACAGTTATTTCTTTTGATGTCAAGTAATTTCTCAGCAGGTACATAGAGTTTGGACAGGTCACCACTTTCAGCAGGAGTCTGGGATTCACTTTCAGCAACATTTGATTCAGAAACAACATCAATGGGTGTATTCTGTGTTTCCCCAATTTTAGCAGTTGTCGGGTTAGGGTTAGGGTTAATGGTAGGGTTTGAAGGTCCGGCTTGATGAGTTGCAGTTGTGGCTGTGTCATGAAGCATTTGATCATCACTTAGTGGGATTTCCATTGATTCAACCATTAATTTTTGAGGCACAATCTTGAACGAAGCATCACTTGATGATCCAGTGTTATTATTGGAACTCGAGGAAGTAGAAATCATGGTTTTTGAAGTAGACATGATGTAGAAAGAACACGGATTGGTAACAGAAAGATGATCAATAAACACAGAAAGATTTCTCAGAGAAAAATTGCTAAAAGAATGAAGATGATGAGGAATCCATTGATTTATATGATCGGATAAGCGTTGAAGGACACGTGGCTAAAAAGTAAATGTGATTAGAGTAGTAATCATCATTTATTAAGAGAAATGAACCGTTTAATGATCGTGTTTAAGAGAGATCCAATGAAATTAAAACACGTGGCACACGCTTAAATGAAAAAATCAACGGGAAGTTTTAGTTCTGAGAACAAGTTCAAAAACTTCAGAAGTTGTTCAGAACTTCTGAGAAAAAGTTCAGAAGTCTGAAAGAAAGAATTCAGAAGAACCGCATAATTTTTAAGTGAAGTTCAGAACTAAACTTGGGTCATATTAGAAGACAAAAAAACATGTAAAAATATAAACTTCTGAAAAATATAAAACATTTTGAGAATTCAGAAGTAGATTTGAGCAAATAGAAAATTGTTTTGATCTAAGGAAGCTTATTCATACTTCTTAGATATAAGGTGTAAGACTTTATTTCACTAATGCAGAGTTGTTATGTAGGAAAGGGTAGTTAGAGAAATTTGAAATTAATAACACTCCCCCTTGAATCACTAGCAATTATGATTCTCCCCCTTGATTATTGCAACTTTATCAAAGAATCAATCAAATATTAGTGAAATGAGAAATAAATGAAAAGTATTAAAATACAATCAACCTAGTTACTGAAGAGATATACTTCTGAGTTTGAAAAGTAGCAAAAATCTGGATGATAAACTTCAGAATATACAAAGTAATTCTGAAGAGCAAAGTATTCAGAATTTGATAATAAAAAAAAAACTTCAGAATGTAACTTCTAGAGTATAGGTGATGTATAATACTTACATAGACATGTTCATCATGCCCAATTTACTTACCAAGAAGTTAAATCGTTTTTCATCAAGTGCTTTGGTAAATAAATCAGCTAACTGATAATCTGTCTGAACAAAAAACATTTCAATATTACCTTTTTCCACATGATCTTTGATAAAATGATATCTTACATCAATGTGCTTGGTTTTTGAATGCTGAACAGGATTAGCAGTGATGGCTATGGCACTCTTTGAATCACAATACAAATGAATCTTTTTGAAAGTGTAACCATAGTCTTTTAGTTGAATTTGCATCCAGATCACTTGTGAGCAACATATTGCAGCTGCTACATATTCAGCTTCTGCTGTAGAAGTAGAAACACAATTTTGTTTCTTTGAAGACCAGCTGACTAGTCTATCACCCAGAAACTGACATGATCCAGAAGTGCTTTTCCTGTCTAATTTGCAACCACCATGATCTGCATCTGTAAATGATGTTAGTTCAAAACTAGAATCCTTAGAATACCAAAGTCCCAATGAAGGAGAACCTTTTAGGTATCTAAGTATTCTTTTTGCAGCTAGAAGGTGTGATTCCTTAGGATTAGCTTGATATCTGGCACAAATACATGTAGCAAACATTATATCTGGTCTACTAGCAGTTAAGTAAAGCAAAGATCCAATTATGCCTCTGTACTTTTTCTGATCAACAGATTTTCCATATAGATCAGGTTCTAGCTTAGTTGCAGTGGCCATTGGAGTTTGAATACTTGAACAATCAGTCATGTCAAACTTCTTAAGTAAGTCAGAGACATACTTAGATTGATTAATGAATATGCCAGTGGGAAGTTGTTTAACTTGAAGACCAAGGAAAAATGTCAACTCTCCCATCATACTCATTTCAAATTCTGTTTGCATGATTTTCTCAAAATTTCTACAAAATTTTGGATTAGTAGAAGCAAATATAATATCATCTACATAGATTTGTATCAAAATCATATCATCACCCTCCTTTTTCAGAAATAAAGTTGTATCAACAGTACCTCTTTTGAATTTGGAATTCAGAAGAAAAGTTGTAAGAGTATCATACCATGCTCTTGGTGCTTGTTTAAGTCCATATAAGGCTTTGTCTAATATGTAAACATGATCTGGGAATTCTTTGCTTACAAAGCCTTCTGGTTGTTCAACATACACTTCTTCATGTAAAATACCATTCAGAAATGCACATTTTACATCCATTTGAAATACCTTCATGTTTTTATGAGCAGCATAGGCAAGAAAAATTCTAATAGCCTCTAATCTGGCAACAGGAGCAAAGGTTTCATCATAATCAATTCCTTCTTGTTGACAATACCCCTTAGCTACAAGTCTTGCCTTGTTTCTTACAACAATTCCATTTTCATCCTTTTTATTTCTGAACACCCATTTTGTGCCAATGACAGATTTACCTTTTGGCTTTGGTATCAATCTCCAGACTTTGTTTCTTTCAAATTGATTTAACTCATCCTGCATAGCTAAAATCCAGTCTGGATCTTGAAGTGCCTCATATGGCTTTTTGGGTTCCATACTGCTTAAAAAATTAACATACAGACACTCATTTGCTGTTGCAGATCTTGTTTGAACACCTTTTGATGCATCTCCAATTATTTGATGAACTGGATGACTAGATGTCCATTTGTTCACATTTGGCAATGGTTGAACAGATGAAACATTATTCAGAGAATCATAATCATCAGTAATTGCTTGAGTTTCAGTATCATGATTGATGGCTGAATGTAAATCTGAAGACTCCCTCTCAAATGGAAAAATCTGAATTGGTTCAGAACTATGAGGTTCATGGTCAGAAATAGTTTGAACTGGTTCAGAAAGAACTTGAATTGGTTCAGAAACAACTGGAATTGGTTCAGAAGTTGCATTTTCAGAAGTTGGAAGTTCTGAATTTGAGGTAGAGAGTTGTGGTGCTGATGTATTTGAAATCTGTATTTCTGAAATGCCTTGATCATTTGAATTTCTGAGTAGAGAAGGATTTTGGTAATCTGCAGAGACATTTACAGAAATATCAAATAAGTCTTGACATAAAGTATCTAAATTGGATTTAAGTAAAGTTTGAGATGCAGAAGTAGAGTTTGTGTGATTATGTTCTGAGTCCAAACTTTCAGAAGTTGGTTTATGTGCGAGTTCTGAACTGTTTTGTTCAGAAGTCATTGTTGGCTCATGAAATCTGACATTTGTAGTCTCAATGATTCTTTGAGTTCCTTTAATGAGTACTCTATAAACTTTGGATCTTTGAGAGTAGCCAACAAAGATACCAGCTACACCTTTTGGTGCAAATTTGTCAAGATGTGGAGTATCATTCTTTAGAAAACACCTACAACCAAAGATTTTAAAATAATCAATAGAGGGTTTTCTTTGTTTTAACAATTCATAAGGAGTTTTAAGAAATTTTCTGTTAAGAATGGTTCTGTTCTGAGTAAAACATGCAGTAGCAATTGCTTCTGCACAAAGAGACAGAGGAAGTTCTGAATATGCAAGCATGGTTCTTGCAGCCACTACCAAAGTTCTATTCTTTCTTTCAACTACCCCATTTTGTTGAGGAGTTCTTGCAGCGGAAAAATTATGAGAAATACCAACAGATTCCAAAAAAATTCTGAAGTGTAGAATTAGTAAATTCTGTTCCATTGTCACTTCTGATCTTTTGAATTGGGAGTTGAAGAAGAACTTGAATTTTCTTCAGAAAGGGTATCAGTCTTTCAGAAGTATCAGATTTGAGTCTCAGAAAATCAATCCATGTATATCGTGTATATTCATCTACTATAACAAGAATGTATTTCTTTCCCCCCATGCTTTGAGTTTTCATTGGGCAACACAAATCCATATGTAGCATTTCAAGTGGAGCTTTGCATGAAGATAGCATTTTCAGAGGATGAGAACTTTTTTTGATCTTCCCTAGTTCACAAGCAGAACAAAGAGAGTTCTTTTCAAATCTGATCTTTGGTAGTCCTCTTACAGATTGATGTTTGCCTAGTTCAGAAATGGCTTTGAAGTTCAGATGTGACATTCTTCTGTGCCAAAGCCAACTATCATTTTTCATTGATGTAGACATATAACATACACCTTGTAGTTGACCATTGCGGTGAATGTTGCACGTGTAGATATCTCCATCTCTATAAGCAGTTAATTCATTTTTGTTTGTTGTACTCAGAACATGACAATAATCTATGTCAAAATTAACCTTCCAGTATTTGTCACAGAATTGACTAATACTGAAAAGATTATGTCTTAGTCCCTCAACATAGAAAACTTTCATTACTTTCACATCTCCTTTAATGAAAGTGCCATATCCTCTTACATATCCCTTTGCATTGTTTCCAAAACTAACTGTTCCTCCATATCTTTCATGATAATCAGTTAGTAGTTCTTTGAAAGGTGTCATGTGTCTTGAACATCCAGAATCTAAGACCCACACATGACATATCTGCAAAAGAGATTATTGAATTTTAGGTACTCATTTCAGAATGGGTCCTTTGTGATTAGTATTAAAATTTGAAGTTCTGAAATTTTTCTTCAAATGTTTCAACTCAGAAGTTTGTTCAGAACTTTGAGATTTATCTTTATTTCTATTTCTTTGTTTACTTGAATTTGTCAATGTAGCCAAACATTTCTGAAAAGATTTCATCAAATTTCTTTTGTTTGTTTTGGAGTTAAGAAGAAAAATTTGATGACCACAATTAATACAGTGAATATGATTCTTTAATGTATTTACAACAGTATTAGACATATAAGAATCAATAACATCTGATTTTTCAACAAAAATTCTTTTATTCACTTTCTTTGTTTTAGGTACATCATTCTTCTGTAAAAATGAAAAACTCTCTAATTTGTCAATCTTTGACAGTCTTTCATCTTTCTTTCTCCATACTAAAGTGGATGGCTCTGTAAAAGATAAGAAATGAGGATTAGTATAAGAAATTCTTTTGTTCACTTTAGGTTTATCTTCAGATTTTGTGTTAATTTTCTGAACTTCAGAGAGAGAGTTTGAGGATTGATCTTGTTCAAAATTTTTAATTCTGGTGTTAAAGTCAGAAGATGTTAATGAACATGGTGTTGAATTTGATAATATGTTTGTATTAGTAGGAGAAAAATCTTAATTCTAATATTCTGGTTTTAAAAACACAGAACCAAACAATTCTGAAGGTATCTTTGAAACTTCAGATTTTAATTTTTCTCCTTCAGTCATACATGATTGAGATTTATAAACCAAATAGCCATTTTTGTCAATGACTTGCACCATTTGATCATCATCATCTTCTGAATCAGAAGCATTTATTAGATCTGAAAACTTATTATGAGTCATACTTGTTGCAAAAATATTTGAATTTTTTGTTGTTGTATACTCATTATCAGAATTATCAAAAAATATATTGGAATTCTCATCAATATCTTCTGAGGATTCAATATCTGAGAATTCATCATATTTTTCTTTATTTTCTGATTTATTATCAGAAGTATCTTCTGAAATGCTTTCACAATTGGATTCAGAAGTAACTTCAGAAATAATTTCAGACTTAACAATTACTTCTGATTTTTCTTCAGAAATAATATTTGATTCAGAAGATTTACAAATATTTGGAATTATATTCATTTCTTCTGTTTCAGAGATACTTTCTGGTTCACCAGTTTTAAGAGGTGTTTCTTCTGAAAACAAAGTCTCTGATTTTATAAAAGGAATTCTTTAAGAACAAAGTCTCTAAAAACAAAGTCTCAGATCTGACAAGTTCTTTCACAAAACTTCTTTAAGAACAAATTAATTGGCTCTGATACCAATTGTTAGGACCCAAACAATCAAGATATCAATATATGAAAAGATTAGAACAGTAATATGATAGCCAAATGTAATATGTATTGATAGGATGAACAGTATTACAAAATATCTCTTTACAAGGCTTATGGGAAACGTTAATTCTAACAATCTAACTAACTATCTATTTATACATACAATAGAAAGACTAAAGTGACACAACATTCATAACAGACAAGTTCAGAATTGGTTCTGAACTCCTTCAGAACTTCTTCAGAAGTGTCTTCAGAACTTCTTCAGAACCTCTTCAGAAGTGTCTTCAGAACTTCTTCAGATCTTTTTCTCTTTTAAGAACCCAGTTCCTTTTGAAGCTATTATGATATTTCTATCAACAGTACCTTGGTAAATTTCTTTGAAGAAAAAGGCATCTCTCACAACTTCTCTTCAGTGAGAACTCCTCAGCAAAACGGTGTTGCTGAAAGAAGAAATCAAACTATAATCGAAGCAGCTCGCTCAATGGTCAGCGAATCGCGTCTTCCAACTCAATTCTGGGCTGAAGCTGTCAATACAGCGTGCTTTACCCAGAATCGATCCCTGATTGTTAAGCGATTCAAGAAGACTTCCTATGAATTATTTCATGGGAGAAGACCCACTCTGAAATATTTTCACATTTTTGGATCTATTTGTTACATTCTGAATGACAGAGATCATTTGGTAAATTCGATCCCAAGGATGATGATGGTATATTTCTTGGATACTCCTCTATATCTAAGTCTTTCAGAGTATTCAACAAAAGAAGACAACATGTTGAAGAATCTATGCATGTCAACTTTGATGAATCTCGTCCCATTCACCCTTCTCATAATCTTGATGATGATGAAGAATTGAATGCTTGGATGAAATCTCATTATGGGGAACCTGAAACATATTTCAGCAATCAACCTCCTGCTGAAGCTTGTGATGATGAGATCCCTGTAAACCCAACAAGTAATGATCAACCATCTTCAGGGATGAATATTACTCCTCTCAATCAGATTCCTGCTGCTGATATCTCTCTTGGAAATTCCTCTGTGAACAACCAAACTATCTCTGAAAATCAATCTCTTGATTTGATTTTGAGTGAAGAACCAGTCGCTGAAACAGGTCCTAATCCGGAAACTGAAAAACAAGTCGCTGAATCTGCCGTTGATCTCTCTCCTCAACCACCAGCTCAACGATGGACCGCGAATCATCCAATAAATCAAATTATTGGTGCCCACTGTAGGTATCAAAACGCGTAGAGGCACAAGTAATATCTGTCTTTATGTTAATTTCATCTCTCTCTCTGAACCTAAGAAGATAGATGAAGCTATCTCTGATCCTAGCTGGGTTTCAGCTATGCAAGAAGAACTAACTGAATTTCATAGAAACAAAGTTTGGAATCTTGTTCCAAGACCCTCTGATAAAACTGTTATAGGAACCAAATGGGTTTTCAGAAATAAGCTAGATGAAAACGGGACTATAATTCGCAATAAGGCTAGACTTGTTGCTCAAGTTTATAGACAGGAAGAAGGAATTGACTATGATGAAACCTTTGCACCTGTTGCTCGTTTAGAAGCCATAAGACTCTTTTTAGCTTATGCTGCCCATAAAGACTTCAAAGTTTTTCAGATGGATGTTAAAAGGTCTTTTCTAAATGGAAAACTCAGCGAGGAAGTTTATGTTGAACAACCCCCTGGTTTCTCAGACCCTAACCATCTTGGTTATGTTTTTAAACTTAAAAAAGCTCTTTACGGGTTAAAACAAGTTCCTAGAGCTTGGTATGATACCCTTTCTAAATTTCTTCTTAAAGAAAAATTTGTTCGTTGAAAAATTGACCAAACCCTGTTTTTTAAGAAAATATAAAGGTCATACTATTCTCGCTCAGATATATGTTGATGACATTATCTTTGGTTCCACAAGACCCAAACTTTGCACTCGTTTCGCTGAAAGAATGAAGAAACAATATAAAATGAGTATGATGGGTGAACTAACATATTTTCAAGGCTTGCAGATAAAGCAGTCTGATAAAGGTATCTTTATCAGTCAAAGCAAATATGTTAAAGACATGTTGAACAAGTTTGACATGAATCAATGCTCAGCAATGAAGACCCCCATGACACCTCCTCTGACTCTGAACAAGGACCCTAATGGGAAACCAGTCAATGTCACTGCCTATCGAGGGATGATTGGATCTCTGCTATATCTTACAGCTAGTAGACCCGACATCATGTACTCTACATGTCTCTGCGCTCGGCATCAAGTTGAACCGAAGGAATCCCATCTCATCGTTGTAAAGCGAATCTTCAGATACCTGAAAGGAACTCCAAATCTAGGCCTTTGGTATCCCAAAGGTTCAGGATTTGATCTCATTGGTTACTCTGACAGTGATTTTGCAGATTGTAAAATTGATAGGAAAAGCACCACTGGTGGATGTCAGCTACTAGGTGGTAAGTTAATAAGTTGGACAAGTAAAAAGCAAAACACAGTGTCCACTTCCACCGCTGAAGCTGAATACGTAGCCGCTGGAAGTTGTTGTGCTCAAATCCTTTGGATGAGAAATCAACTCAGAGACTACGATCTAAAACTCTCTAAGATTCCTATATATTGTGATAGCACTAGTGCTATTGCAATTGCCAACAACCCTGTACTTCATTCAAAAACCAAGCACATTGAGATCCGATATCATTTTATCAGAGATCATGTGAGGAATGGTGAAGTTGAACTTCATTTTGTTCCTACTGAATATCAGCTCGCTGATCTTTTCACCAAGCCTCTTGATGAGACTAGATTCAATCTACTTATCAGCGAACTTGGTATGGTGAACGCTGAATAAAGTATTTATTCAGTGAACAACAAATTCAGTGATACAAAGAAAAGCCTTCAATCTCTCCATTCATTGAACTCTGATTCAGTGATATCTGTGTACTCTCACTCAGGTATTATTTTTCTTTCTCTCCCTGTTTCTTAAAAAGAAAACCCATCACTGATAATCCTTTATTATTTTTGATGAAGTGTTTTAAAAATATTAACGATATTCATTCCTTGAGGATAACTATCATTAAAAGCTTTTAAAAATTAATAAAAGGACACGTCAGACCTTTTTCTGACACACGACGGACCACGACGTTTCCATTCCAACTCCTTTCTTGGAACGTGCGCCAGGCCATCATTTCTTTTTCAAAAAGCTAAAACCGTCGTTTAGCCTCCTTTCTCTCTCCTCTTGCTATTTAAGCACTTTTTTTGCCTTACTTGCTTCCTTCCGCTTTCATAGCTCTCTTAAAGGCAAAAAAATCCTTTGAATCTTCAAGTTTTCTCCAAGAACACCAAGAACACGCACTTGTGCGTTTTTCTCCTTCACTCGACTAAGGTTTGATCTAAACCTAAACTTAAGAACTGGAAACATCTTGTTTCACCTTTCTTACCTAATTTCATTCTTGAAAATCAATAATTTTTTTTTTGAGTGAAAAATAATTTCTATACTTTCAAAACCCTGTTCTTAGAACATAAATTGTTTTTAATCCTGATTTTTTTTTGCTTTTTCATTACCAACAAGCATTTTGATATTGTTCATCAAAATACTTGTTTCTTTGATCTTACATTTGGTACTTTTTATACGAAATCTCTGGTTCATACATTCATGTATTAAAACCATGATTTATCTCTTTGGTGTTGCCATTTTTCCTACAGAAATGGCCTCTGCTTCCAACGTCGCTGAAACTACTGCTGCTGATAACCTGTTGATCGCTGCACCAAACTGCCAATTCGCGCTGGAAAAGTCAACCTTCACGCCATGCAATTACATTGCATTAGTGGACATTCCCTCTGAACGCCCTCAGTTCAAGGACGCTGCAACCTTCCTCAAGGCATGCCCTCTGATGTATGCCTTCGTCCACAACCCAGTGGGCATTACCTCTCACCTTCAGGCTCTCTCGTACACAGCGCAATGTACCACTTTGACAACGGACAAGGGCACTGTCCTCCCTGCTATTGCCTTCACAATCCTTGAACTTGGCTTCTTCTCGTTCACAGGCGGGTTCGTACGTAAAACGCTAAGACTCCCTCAGTGTCAGAAGGGTGTGCAATGGGGTGTTGAACCAACTAAGCAGCAGATAGATGGTTTCTTGGACTCCATTGGCTACAAATGGGAGAACTCCTCAGTGAAGACGGTGGGTTCAAAGCTGGAAAAGAAGCGACTCCCTGCTCAATGGCAGTACATTTTCACCCAGGTCATTCAATGCCTGGGGTCCAAAGTTGGCTCCCATGATCAGGCCGAGCAAGCATTTTCAAGACGTTGCCTATTCTCTCTGCACAGGTCATCCTCTGAACTACGCTGACTACATCTTCAGCGATATGTGTAGCCGCCTCAACGCCAATACCAGACATACCGTTGTCCCTTACCCTCGTTTCTTTTCCACCATCTTTGAAGAGGCTTTCGGGGAGAGCTACCCGAAAGTTGGTGACTTTGCCTTCTCAATGGTAGGGAAGAAGTCCCTGGATCTTGAGGTACGTCCAGTGATGCTCCTCTCACTCCTTACATGTTGCAATTAATAGGAGCACCTCTTTCAGTGACCTCCTCGCTGCCCATCCCCTCAGTGAGTACCCAAGGCACTGCTGCTGCTAAGAGGAAAACCCCAACTGATGGTCATAAGAAGACCATCGCCTCAAAGAAGCCCAAGAAGGTGGTCTCTCAACAGACCACCCTCTCTAATTTTGGTGTACTACAAACACCACCCTCATCCACAGCCACTCCAACGGTTTCTGCTGCCGTTGAAGCTTCATCAGCATTACTACCACCATCAGTGACTAAGGTCTCTGAAGGTGTTTTAGCCAGCTCTGCTGAAGCTGGATCAGGTACTACTCTCACTGCCTTCTCTACCTCTTTCATCTCTACTTCTTTGGTCCTCACAACAGCAAGTGACTCAGCGATAGTTGTCCCTATATTTGATGATGCTGAAATGCACGCAGTCCAAACCTCAGTATTGTTTAGGCAATCTAAGTTTTGGAAAGCCAATATCAAAGGACCTCAGAGTGTCTCTTTCAGATACTCTAAGACACTGGTCAGTGATCCTCAGGACGCTACCTCTGCAAAAGTAGTCCCTGAGAGTAATCCTCATGATACTCTCAAGGAAAATAATGCTACGTTTCATCCATCATCTGATCCGGATTCATTTCTTGCTTCTTTGTCAATGTCATCAGGTGCTGCCACTGCTCCTGTCTACTCAGCAACAACAACCACCACCACCACCACCACTTCGAAGACGGCGATGAAGTCTCCTCAGCGCCCTCCCAGTGCTAAAAAGCTCAGGGATGTCAAGATGGAGAACCAAGCCCCAAGCTTCCTCCCAGAGTCACTGAGTTACCTCCTGTGTCTCTACCTGGTCCCACATTCCCTGCCATTGACTATTTAGTCAATGAATGTGCTCTCACCAAGGCAAGGGTGGACTCGCTGCAAACTTCAGCTGAGTTGATCTTCTGGCAGGTCGCTGGTACTCCTGGCATGAAGGCGAACGTCAGCAACCTGGTGTTTGACGTTCAGTATATAAAGGACGAGCACAAGGACTTTCGCCAATCCCTCATCAACATTGAGCAAAAGGTCGATGCTCAGGCCGCTGTCCTCGAGTCTATTCGAAAGGCTCAGACCGAAGTGATGCAGACTCTCT